>CM047805.1:22320860-22920860 GCA_026214975.1 Gentiana macrophylla
AAACATGTAGTAGTTGAAGGAAGCGATGAATAAAGAGTTCCTCGTAGTTACTGTTAAAATCTCATGGTCCTATGCATGAGATTGCCTATGGCCAGGGGAGCAACAAATTGTGTAGTTTAAGCATTCACAATCTAAAGAAGGCGTTGAGTTTTGAGAGAACACCATCTTTTGCTTTCGTTGATGTTTATGGTGATGGCTTCTCGGTGAACCCACCTTAAACAAAAACGAGATTTACGCTTTGGGTGACAATTTAGAAATCGGAGACTCTTAGTACATGGGTTGAAATGGTCTAACCATGGTGGGCGAGTTCAACCGAGCTTGGCTCAATCAACTCCCTCCACGTGTGATGTACGTTACAAAGACTCGACAAGACTTAGCATAGCCGATAAGCCTTCGGGCTAAACGGGGCTTATCTTGACGGATTGGCCTGAATCTTGTCACATATGTTCCAACGAATAAGACGGCATAGGCTTGCCTACATAACCGACCTTATTCGAGTACTTTGATTCATTGTTTCTTATTGTCAAGTCCAAAACCGTAATTAGTAACCGTAATTCACTAATTCCTAAAACGAGCCGAGTAAGAGCTTTGGATAAATGGTATGGATAAATGTCGTTTCCTAGGTCTCACAACCAAAGGAAAAGTATTAATCCGCAAAGCGACAAGCCCACCTCATATAATGCTCGAAGGGTCAAAGTCCAGCGATCCAAGAATGATGATTGACAAGGATACTTTTGGAAAGTCGAGTGAGGGCTTTAAACTCAGAACTACTTCTTTAAAACCCTTAGGATTTCTTTTTTAGGATTTTAGGTTTTGTTTTCTTTGAGTCAAATAAAGTAACGTGACATATGTTGAGGTTTTTATTTTGCCGTGTTCCGATGGCCATTGGGCTAAGGATGTGCAAAACTTTTTTACTCAATATAGGCCACGTGAAATAGAGTTCCGTAGGGAGAGTCGAAAAATTGCTAAAGAAAAGGAAATTTAGCAATCAATCTTAAGATGGAAGCATTAAGAGAGCTTGAGAATTATCTGAAAATGTAACAGAATGATTGGTGCGAACAAGAACAATTTTGGTCAACTTCCAAAATCTTTTAGAATGGTGATCCAAGTGAAAATCCAAAGTGATGTGCAATTCATTCTGCAATTATCCTCATCTTTCCCTTTACACTTTTTCACCTTCAAACTTTTCGATCCTCTCACCTATCTGCCCCAACAGTTCACATCTCTAACCATTCTTTCATCGCCTCTCTTTATTTTGTTTACACAATACCTATGTGTTGCGGAATTTGAAATATTGCTAAGCTTTAATGATTATCTTTTATCATTTTGATTTTCATGATCCTAGTTGGGGGAAGTGTAGCTCTGAACCTAGCTAGATTTTAAAGGTTTTTGGTTCGATCAAAGTACAACTTATCTTTTTACCAGAAGTTTTAAATTTCACATTTTTTCCGTCTATTCCGGCATTTCTAGATGATAAGTTTTGTTCTGAACTATCTCACCGATCCGACCTTGTTGATGACGGTTATGACTTTTACGTGATACATTGGGTTATTAGTAATTTCGAGGAGTAGCTACATCTCCCTAATTTGTTGATATCCAATGCAAGCGAGAAGTTTCTGCGCTAAGTATTTGATTTTATTTTTAGCCAATGGGTCGCATTCAATCTGTTATACCTTACTAAGTTTCTCTTTTCCTGGATTGAATACCTTTTCAATCGAGTCACCCTCGTGTTTTCCCACGTCGGGTAATGCTTTTTGGTCTTTGTCTTCTCCACCCGGTTTTAAGAATATTTAGGCGGTGGGGGTTGTAGATGAAGCCTACCATCTTTAGTTGCTTGTTTATTTTTCTTTCTATTTAGTATTTTTCTTTTTGGTTTCCCTTGTCATTGGTTGTATAAAATAAAGTGGCTTAAATTGTTTTTAGGTATTTATACCTCATTACTGCCACATTATTCTATAACTTCCATAGACATGGTATTTTACGGTTTCGTGGAGTTTGTCTGCTTATACAGGTTTTCACTTGCTTCTCCACAACGTGCTGAAATTTACTCCGATCTTTTTCCTTTACTTGAGAGCCGTTTCCAGAGCTAAGTCTTTTTCTTAAATTCTCATTTATTTTTGTCATTGAGGACAATGCCACGTTTAAGTGGGGGGTAGGAGACTTAGCCATGTTATGTTATAATTGAAAATTGAATGAAACGGCACATGATTGAAAAAAATTTAATAAATACCATATTATATATCTCGTACCCTTAGAATTGTGAGTTCCTAGCTAAGAATTGATAGGAAAGGAACCAAGTTTCATAAGTACGTGATCATTTTATACTTATGTTAAGTAAAATTAAGGATATTCATGCTGGTTGTTGCGAGTAGTTATTTATTATTCAATTACAAAAATTATGAATCGAGTTATACCGCGCAAATCATAATAACTGAAGAAATTATTGTGTACATTGCGTAGATGATTGGTTATGTAAACTTAGTATCAATATCTATCTGCTGATGCATTCTTATCTTTTAGCCATTAAAGCGGAGTAATAAGCTTGAGACGTACCTGTGTTTTAGCAAAATGTTAGACACTGGGCTTGTAGTAAATTACCAAAGTAGCCTTGCGCTTGTGGTAATATTCAATGCTATATTTGATCTAAGATAGGGGGATACTTTAAAAAGTTTTCTTCCTTGAGATTGATAGTATTTGAAAAATATGAAGATATGAAAAGAATATTCAACTCTTTAAGAGGCTTTGAGTAGTACTCGGTCTCAAGTCCAAAAACCTATGAGATACGCTCTTGCTTATTGCTCTAGTGCTTCAAAAATTTAAAGGCTTGAGAAGTATGAATGCCGAGGTTGGTAGGTTGAGATTGCGAAGTTAGCATAAACTCTAATCTTGCCACATTCATATAAAACCAATGCACATGCACACATCACTGATTCATAGTCGATAGTGAATAATGGATATCTTATGAGCATGACTAGTATGAGTTGACTTGAGCTTCTTGTGTAAGTATGATTTGACCATGGGAAATGTTGTCTTGGGAAATGACTTATTGATGCTTTGTTCGGACGATCAAAGTCTAAGTGGGGGGTAGTTGATGACGGTCAAATTATACCCGTAAATGTCATCAACATTATCCTTAAATCGAGATTAATAATATATATTTCATATTAAATCACATGTTTATATTTATTATTTAATGTTAAGTGATTATTAATATGATATTTGGTATTTAGCCGTTTTTATTATTTAAAGCCGATTTATTGTGCGATAATTATTGATTTTGCAGATCACAACAAATCGAGAGGATTAATGTCATTCAATCAATTATATCAAGATAAAGAAGGAAGAAAATCGGAGCATTAATTAAGAGATAAATGAGAGATTAATCAGATCATCACGACAGCGTGCGTGGGGAACAAGATAGACGAGAAAAACGATTGACGCGTGAAAAGTTAGGTTCGGTCGACCGAGCCTGATGCTTCGGTCGACCGAGTGTCACCTCTCGGTTGACCGAGCCTCGGGTTTGGGTCGGTTTTCGGCTTTAATCGTGCTTATCTTCTAGAACCACCCTAAGTCGGCAAAAACCTCTATATAAGCAAGCAGCTACGAGAATTGTAATACACACCTTGAATACCTTAGAATATCATTCAATAAAATCACTCTTTGATACAATGTAGAATAATGTGAAGGTTTCCAGCAATTTAAAGGCTGCGATTATGTAAGCCTTTATTTTCTGTTTCTTTTCTTTTAAGTGATTAATCCCTCCCAATTATGCTTTATCGTTTGAGTTAGTTAATTCATAGCTAGATGATGTAGATCTAGGCTATGACGTCAGGGATGTGGCGAAGCCTTGTCTATGAGGATCCCATAACCTACGTCATATGTTTAACGTCTATTCATGAATCTGCTTGGTTTAATTAATGCGTATCTAAGTAGTTTGTATGATTTCTTTCTGATTCTTGTTTAATCTGGCTGTGTATGATGAAACGCCGAGAGATACGTTCGGGGATGTAATCTGGGATGAAATTGATTCGGGTGACCGAATGAGTTCACTCGGTCGACCGAGCCCTATCATTCGGTCGACCGAGCCCTGTTTTATCCGTTAAATAGCCACGTCTTTATGGTTAGGTTAACTTAATAGAATTTATTATCTCAGTAGGTATGGCCACGGCTCGTTGCTCGTCGATTTTAATTCGCGTCACGATTAGGAAATACCAATATAGGACTCTAGGTCGGCTTATGAATGACCTTCCGGGCTTTCAATGAGATCTAGCGGGTTTTGTATTTGGGAATTGTGCACACCTAGTTATACGTGGGTCGTAGACTAGCATGAGACCTAAAAGGTAATTGTTAGTTGGGCGAGGGCTTGAGCGATCGTTTAGGAAATCACGCCTAACCACGGGGAATGTTGCCTAGACGAGGTGTGCACGGTTAATATCGGCATCCTTAGAGTCGTAGCGTGTGAGTTATATGAGATGGAGGCACCAAAGGCGAAGTCACGTAACAATACCACAGTGATTTAGTGACCTAACCGGTGCTAAGTCAAGTTTAAGAGGATGACTCCCGTAGCCAATCTAAGATAGATACAAATGGATTGACGAGTTAATAAGTTCGATTTTATTATATAAATTATCTAGGTCCAAACGATAAAGACTATAATTGGGGAGGTTAATTACGTTGTGTCGAGTCGTGTCTTTACTTTTCTTGTCTTATGTTGGTCGTAGATCGCCTCATGTCCTCCTTGACATGTTTAATTAATTGTTTGTATATAAGATGATCCACAATTGGTTCCCTGTGGGATCGACCTTGATTCACTATAGCTATACTACGATGGGCCTAGTCCTCTTGCTAGTATTGGTTTATGGTGGTCGAGTATATTATAACCTGATTGACCACGTCATCAGAACATATACATGAAATATTACAAAATAGTAGGCTAGGTGCAACTATATGAAAATGCATTACAATGCAATCTACGTGAAAAATCCTAAAAATAAAATAAAAACGAGGTAGTATTACGGAAACCGACAGTTAACTACACTCAAAAAGAAAAATAAACTAGGTGGTATTACGAAAACCGACAGTGACCACACTTAAGAAAAATAAAAGGAAAAATAGAAAAACAATGCAACTATATGAAATGCAACTAAATGAAATGCATTTAAATGATATGCAAAAAAGAAAATCAAATAAAAGAAAGAAAACTAGCCCACTATATGCAACACGACATGTATAAAATAAATGTCTACCAGATAATGACAAAGTTCACGATAAATGACGATCTTGTCCATTACATGCGCAGTAGTACGGCGCCTTAAGACTCGTCAAAAGTGATAGCATTATGGAAACCCAACGATTAGCTATTACAAACAGATATAACTCATAAGATGCAATGGTAGCATTACGA
Organism: Gentiana macrophylla; assembly: GCA_026214975.1. Lineage (NCBI taxonomy): Eukaryota > Viridiplantae > Streptophyta > Magnoliopsida > Gentianales > Gentianaceae > Gentiana > Gentiana macrophylla. The sequence goes on from CM047805.1 coordinate 22,326,265, forward strand.
AAACCGGCGGTAGCTACCCATATGAACTATAAAAACAAAGGAAGCACGTAAGTCTTAAAAGCTTAAAAGATTCATCGGAGCGGTATGTAGCATCACGAAACCGACATTAGCTACTAATTAACAATAAGACCGATTATAGCTTACGAGAACCGATATCCACTATAACTTGCCTAGATGAATCAAATAATAAAGATTGATCACTTATTTAACTTGGATTCGATAGATGGAAAGTTGTATCATGCAAGTTCGGAGATCTACGTAAAAGATTAAGCCGCGAGGCTCGTATGAAAGATATCCACATCAAATAAAAGCATTAAAAACCAAATCAAGAGAAATTCGAACCTGGATTGCATTCCTTGAACCGGACGGGCGTTCATCCAGATCAAGCGGGCGTTCACTGGAATTTCAGCCGGACGGGCGTTGATAAACCAAACGCTCGTCCCTGCAGATATGAATCGGGCGGGCGTCCAACAAGCGAGCGCTCGTCCAACAACAAATACGCCTGAAGAAGGCGCAAAAAATAACCAAAGCAAACCCTAGAAACTCATAATTCAAAACATCACAAAGACGCACACATGCGACCACGCAGACAAATTTCAGCACGAGGGGTTAGATTAGATAACACATAAACACATGATTCACGTAAAACAAATTGAGTAAAAACTTTTGCACATTCTTAACCCAATGGTTATCGAAACACGGCAAAATAAAAACTCTCAATTTGGTAAACGCTACTTTTATTAAAACGAAAAATAAACGCGTAACAAAATCGAAATAACAAGATCAGATTCAACATGACACCTATTCCCGGCAACGCGCGCCACTTTTGTTGGGAGATTTTGCATCATTAAAACAAAAGAAAATTTATAAAACCTATACTACCATGCAAAACTACCTCTAACCGGCCGAATACCGGGTAGTTGCTAGTAAAGTTGGATAAGTGCGGTATCGATCCTCGTGGAAAGGGATGTTGAATCTAATCTAATTAATCCTCCTTTATTAACTAAAACCTAAACCTAAACTAAAACGGAAAAGTAAACTGGACAGAGGATTGTTAATCCAAAGCCAGGAAGGATAAAAGCGATAAAAACATAAATAAAACTACATCTACGAAAGCGGTAAATCTATCTACTGAACAACCATAAACAAACCATGATCAACCTCTTCCCAACAACCATCACCTCACCGAAAGAAATAAGATTAACACATATTCATTCACAAGTTATCTTGGATTATTATCTTTTCTAAAGAAGCGTTTCCTCTTCCGATTTATCACGCCATTCATTAGTTTACCTTCCGGTCTTAACTAACATCCATACAAATCAAAGATACGGATGAAATCCTAATCTAACAACCTTATCCCTCAACTTCCGTTTGTTGGAACAATAATTGTTAATCTCTATCATGGCAATCTAACGAATTTATTAACTTCCGTTATCTAAATTCGATTAACATATAGCATCTCGAAACATGAAAGAGAACAAGAATAACGTAATGAAACAAATACATGAAAAATCTCATCTTTCCGGTAACGGTGATATCCCTCAATTCAAATCTAGGAAAATCTTGCAACGAATTAATCAAATTGTGGTTCTCTCGTAAACCTAGATAATTAATCTACGAACTTCCGTTATGTATAGATTAAAAATCCAAACTTTCCTACGGTGATCTAAACTACACCGACTTCCGTCATACGGTAGCATCAAATCATACAATCATCTTCCGATTTATATGCAAGATACAAATAAACATAGGGAAGAAACAATTTATATTAAAACTTACAAAATCATCCATGAAATCAAATCAAGTTGCAGCAGGAAAAGGAAGCTTCAAAGCTCATCCATGGCTGCCTCAAGAAAGGAAAAACGGAAAATAAAACACATCTAGTCTAACCTAATCTAACCCCGATCACCCGAGCACAAGGCTCGGGTGATCGGCCCCTAACTCGCTCGAGAATGGCCGCCCTTTGCTGTCAAAAGTCGGCTGAAAAATAATGTGTTTTTAGGGTTCAATTCGCTGCTGTATTTATAGAATTTTCAAGTCGGTTGCTACAGTAAAAACGCTGGACGCCCGTTTGAAGATCCGGACGCCCGTCCACTATTTTCAGCAACAGCATCCAAACTTGTAACGCTCATATCTCGGGCCTCGTAAGTCGGAATGGAGTGATTCAAAATCCTGTAGAATCCTCTCTTCAAGCCCTACAACTCTTCTCTTGAGGTCCAGAGTAAAATCGGTTGTTATCATATCAAGAACTGCGTCGGAAGGTCGTCACTACTCGGAATCCTGGTTTTCTTCCTCTGTACGCTCGTCCACAAGGTCGGACGCTCGTTTGCTTCTACGGACGGAGGATAGACGCTCGTTCATCATGCGTCTGAACTCTCTGATCCAATTCAAACTTCTGAACGCTGGTTCAATATAGTGGACGCCCGTCAATTCCTGGACGGGACATGGACGAACGTCGACCTTCTTTGAAACCGATTTCTTGATAATTATCTTATTTCTTCCATCTTTATCTTCTTTACCTCATCTCTATCTCTTCAAGATTACTTCAAACAACTTCAACTTCGATTTTAACTCTTCCAACTCCTTTTCCAAGTCGAAAATATGTATCTACACACATCGAAAACATACCAAAACGTCACACGATTCCAAAATAATATAAAATCACCAAATAAACATTTAAATTGATATGTTTTCATATTTAATCATTAAAAACCTCATTTACTCAATTAATCAATTATAAGCTCGATTTCTATGAAAATAACACGTATATGGGGAATATTGATATACAAAATATATGTGAAAATCACTACAATTTAGCCCTAAACATGTACTCTGATGTATTACATCTTATTTATAGTAAATAAACCGACCTAGGGCTAAAAAGGGTAAATCTAGAACTTTTTGGGCTAAGTCTGCTCGCTGAGCCGCCCTAGGCTCTCGGTTCAGCGTCCTGGGCTGTCCCTGGACATGTCCAGGCGCATCCTGGGCTTGTCAAGGGCATGTCCTGGACACCTGGGTCGCTTTACCGAGCACTGTTCTTGGTTCAATGTCCTGGGCTCTGCCTGGGCTTGTCCTGGGCATGTTTGGGCTTGTCCTGGACATGTCTGGGGCTTGTCCAACAGCTCGACTTGGTTCTCCTCCGGTTCAATCTTGATTTTTCTACATGTTTTGGCTCAAATCCTCTTCCGCTCGGATTATTCCTACAAAGAACCATAAAATGTGTAGTGATATAATTCGATATAGAAATAAGATTAAAATACGAAATAATCACGATAAAAGCTCATACGCAACTTCCAATCAAATTAAGCACTTTTACGTATAGTTTATCATGAATTATTCATGTTTAAGTCCAATTTCGGGGGTAAATTGATATAGAAAATGTCATAAAGTTGATTCGCATCAACTACCCCCCACTTAATCTTTGATCGTCTCGAGCAAACATCACATTGAAAATCACTTCCCGAAAAATCTTACACACCGAATATTACCTACTTAAATCGAGATACAAACATAAGATGTGAATCAACTTCAATCCATAAGCAAGTCATTAAGCATCCCTATATCAAGAAACTGATGTGCGTGTGAGCATAACTCGTCATGTCGTTGTGATTCATAAAAAGATTCTTATTATACAAGCCTCGGGCCTCAACTTATCTCCCAAAAAACTCAGTCTTCTTCTCAAAAACTCAAGGCTTCAGAAAATGAGCACTTTGTTAAATCGAAGCGGCGCCAAGTGGTAATGGAAAGGGTCAATCGACCCCAAAAAATAAAAATAATTTTTTATATGTATTTTTAACACTAATTGAAAATTTAATACATTTATATGTACTAACTGACCCGCTAAATTTTTTAAATATCGACTCTTGACCCGTATATATACTTGGATATTTAAAATTAATGTATTATGAACTTGTAATACAATTGTCATTTTCGATCTCTGACGCGTATCGCAAAGATCCTGCAGCCGCCCCTGCTGTTCGTTGTTGGTCGGAAGGATTTGGAAACTGAGCACATTGCCCAATTTCTTTATTTATAAATATATATTTTTTCTTTCTCTTTCCCTTTTTTTTTTGAAGAGTCATGCAACCGGCGACGTGATGATCATGCAATGGTGGGTGCCTAGCAAGCCTTCTCATCGACATGTCACACAACTCACTCTTTTCTTTTCTTTTTTCTTTTTTTTTTATTGTGAATCCTTATTTTTTTTCCCTTAACCAACGCCAAACCATGCATTGATTTCCTTTCACCGAGTAATAAGAGAATAAAACGAGTCAAAGATCGCACGTATGTTGACACTAAACTCACATAATCCTTCATCTAATCATGAAACAACTACATTCAAAGTCATACGTGATTCAATTTTGTTCATAATAGATTTCATGACATGAAAAACGCTTAATAAAGTGCTACTTCATGAATCAAAACACAAGATACAATCGATCTTTCATTTTGTTTGTACTAACGTGGGTGTAAAATGTGTCGAGGTTCCACTTTCAACATAATGCATGCACGAATTCACAAAAAAATCAAGTGATAAAATTATAACGACTTTACCCAAGCAAGTGTACCTACCCCCACTTAAGAACACACAATGTCCTCAATGTGAAAGAAAAATAAAATGAAAGTCAAGACACTTAGCTTTGGTAAAGGCGGTGGAGCAAAAACCGAACACGAAGCAAATCCGGCGTGAAACAATAATACTAAACCAAGAGATCCGTCAAAAATCCAAACGAGCTAAGAACGCCAATAAACCAAGTCTAACACACTCCAAGAAGCGATTAGTGCAACACGGGGCGAAATCCCGTGCTAGAAAAACAATGTCATAATACACTTGATGGCGACACTATAAAATATCGAAAGAAAAATTAAAGTGCACCGAACAAGATTAAGCCAATACTAATTCCATTGCAATTCACCCAAAAATCTGACAGACAAACCCAACTCGATAAATAAATTATAAAAATATAGACTCCAAATAAAAGTAAAAGAAAAGAAAATCAGAATGACTCAACAACGATCAATCTATCGTATAGAGTAAAAAAAAACTCGCACATCCATTGCTCAAAAGCTTTTGGAACACGGCGATAAAAAACCTCCACACAATAAAATAATCGTGACTCAATCTAACTACGAAAAAAATCTAAGTAGTAGTTCTGAGTTTAAGGTCATCAGCTCGACTGTATGACCACTCATATCAAAGCCAAATTATCGAAGTAAAGGACCTCCTTTGATCTGTCAGAGTTAACATCTACATAATGCTTCAACCGACGGCTTTTGACCCTCAAGGTCTTATCCTTACCCGGATGTTTCACTCCCACGGTTCCCGAAAGATCTTCCTTCACCACTACGTATGGCTTTGGGCAGTTTTTATTTATTTAATTTTTTTTATGCTTCTTTTTTAATTTTTTTTAATTTTATAACTAAAATAAAGGAAACAAAAAAATAGAATAGGGATTAACGAAAAGACAATGTTACGAAACAAAGTCCCGGCAACGGCGCCAAAAACTTGTTCGCGAAAATCACAACTACACTAGCAAGTGGACTAGGTCGGATGTAGTATAGCTCAATTAAGTGAGCAAGGTCGATCCCACACGGACTTGTTCGATAATTATGCAAGCTTTATTACAAAAATCAGAGACTATGAAGGTTGGTGGTCTTTGACCAAAATAAATGCGGAAATAAAGTAAAGACTAAGGATTATCGACTCAAGACAAGTTTTAACCACGTTTAAGAGAGTAGATCGAACCGAACTAATTAATTATTCCCTAATCGTTTTCTATATTGATTCATACACTTTCGTCAATAAAGTTCAAAGAATCGAGTCAATTACTGGTGTATCTCCCTAAAGTGGTTCATAGATCGTGCGCAGACTCAAGAACCCTATGAATATCTAAACATCTACCGTGCGCGGGCTAGAACAATATTAACTAAAAATGAATTAACAACTAGGAAACACCGATAATAAATACCGTAAACCTCGCTATGTAACCACCGTGCATGGGCTAGTTAACTAATAACGATCTAATTGTTTCTTGTCCAATTACTATCTTCAACCTTAGTTCCTTCTAAAGTAATTTACGAAAACATGTAAAGAAGTGGCCAATTTCTAAACACGTAAGTTAAAACGAAACAAAAGAAGTAATCGAAACAATTCGTTCGGGGAAACTAAATCGTTAAGGATTTTCCCAAATATAGACCGTTGGGTACTCTTCCAAAGCAATGTCTTTTCCCCGAGACCGGGCATTTCTCGTGTATGAATCAATATAAATCACTATTAGGTGCAAATTAACATTATTCAATTCGATCTACAAGTTAATTAACCTAACATGCTTGTACCAACGATAATCATCACAAATTCATAAAACATAGATGAACGAATCAACATGATTACCTAGAAACATGAGACCAAACTTCTAGAAAACTACTCCATAATGAATCACCAGGCATACAAGCAAGAAAGGGCTAAAAAAAACTCTTAAACAATGGAGAAAACAAGAACTTTTATTGATATATTTGCTACATAGTTTCTTGCTCTGAAAATCGTGTGTACTATGATGTATTACATCTTATTTATAGTAAATAAACCGACCTAGGGCTAAAAAGGGTAAATCTGGAAGTTTTAGGGCTAAGTCGGCTCACTGAACCACCCTAGGCTCTCGGTTCAGCGTCCTGGGCTGTCCCTGGACATGTCCAGGTGCATCCTGGGCTTGTCTGGGCATGTCCTTGACACCTGGGTCGCTTTACCGAGCACTGTTCTCGGTTCAGCATCCTGGGCTCTACCTGGGCTTGTCCTGGGCATGTCTGGGCTTGTCCTGGACATGTCCGGGGCTTGTCCAACAGCATCTCGACTTGCTTCTCCTCCGGTTCTATCTCGATTTTTCTACATGTTTCGGCTCAAATCCTCTTCCGCTCGGATTATTCCTACAAAGAACCATAAAACGTGTAGTAATATAATTCGATATAGAAATAAGATAAAAATACGAAATAATCACGATAAAAGCTCATACGCAACTTCCAATCAAACTAAGCACTTTTACGTATAGTTTATCATGAATTAATCATGTTTAAGTCCAATTTCGGTGGTAAATTGATATAGAAAATGTCATAAAGTTGATTCGCATCAGTCAGCAAAGTATAGCTGTCAGTAGAGCTAGAAGATCCAATGTTGGGATACCTCCGAGAAGGTATGGATTTGAAGATTTGACTGGATATGCACTTCAAGTTGCAGAAGAGGTGGATGGTTTTGAACCTTATACCTACAGGGAAGCAGTGACATGTTCTAAGTCATCCTAATGGCTTGCTGCTATAGGAAATGAAATGGAGTCATTACTGAAGAATTAGACTTGGGATCTTGTTAAACATCCATCTGATAGGAGAGTTGTTACATGCAAATGGATCTTCAAGAAAAAGAAAGGATTGACTGAGGCAAAATGAGTCAAGTATAAGGCACGTTTGGTTGCTAGATGGTTCAATCAAAAAGAAAGGGTGGACTCTGATGAGATATTCTCACCAGTAGTCAGACATACTTCAATCAGAGTGTTACTAGCAATGGTGGCACAACAAGACCTTAAACTTGAGCAGTTAGATATGAAGACAACTTTTCCACATATGAGGTAGACAAAGAGATATACATGACTCAGCCAGAGGGATTTCAAGTTCCTGGTAAAGAATCATTTTTTTGTAAGCTAAAAAAGTCCTTGTACGGATTGAAACAGGCTCCTAGACAGTGGTATAAAATGTTTGACAGTTACATGATCCAGCTGGGTTATAACAGAAGTCCTTATGATTGTTAAGTCTACAATAGTCAACTAGAAGATGGATCATACATCTATCTTGTTCTGTATGTGGATGATATGCTTATAACTGCAAGAAAGAAATATGATATTTAGAATCTAAAAGACATTCTTAGTGCTGAATTTGAAATGAAAGATTTGGGTGCAGCCAAGAAAATCTTGGGGATGGAGATCTGGAAAGATAGAAGTCAGAAGAAATCTGTTTTATCTCAAAGGGGCTATATACGTAAGATTTTGACCAAATATGGTATGTATCTTTGCAAAGCCAATAGATACTCTATGACATCAAATGTTCATTTGTTAGTTTATGCTTCACAATGGGCCGGTGAGGAAGAAGAATATTTGTCAAAAGTTCCCCATGCTAGTGCGATTAGCGATCGATGTATGCCATGGTGTGCACTTGGCCTTGATCTCGCTCGAGCGATCGATTGTCGACATGTTTATTGCTCAACCTGGAAAGGAACACTTGGAAAGATGTGAAAAGAATGTTCGGATACCTTAGAGGTACTGCTAATATTGGTCTCATTTATGGAGGTGATACTCAGAGTTTGGTCACAGGATACTGTGATGCTGATTATGCAGGTGATGTGGACAATAGAAAATCTATGACTGGTTATGTTTTCACATTGGGGAATTCAGTTGTCAGCTGGAAATAAACTTTTCAAGCAACAGTAGCTTTATCAACTACTGAAGCAGAGTATATGGCTCTTACTGAAGCAGCCAAGGAAGCAATCTGGTTGAAGGGTCTTGTTAGTGATTTGGGGCTTCATCAGGATCAAGTTGAGATTTATTGTGACAGTTTGAGTGCAATGTGTCTAGCTAAGGATCAGGTTCATCATGTGAAAACCAAGCATATTGATGTGAGATATCATTTTACGAGAAATGAGAAGAGGGTTGTAGTGAAGAAGATCAGCACCAAGGAAAATCCTGCTTATATCCTAACTAAGCCAGTTCAACAAAGCAAGTTTCAGTTGTGTTTGGACTTGTTTAACATTCAAAGCATATAATCGATTTTAAAAAACTCGCTTGAGGCGGTCAATCGAGTGGATTCTGTGGAGAAGTCTCAGTACAAGGACATCCTGGCATTGACAAATGCATCCGTACAAGTACATCCGAATTATGCAATCTGGTGACGTTGAATGAGAGTTCAAGTCAAGGTGGAGATTTGTTAGTTTTGTGACTTGATCTCTATAATCGGTGGAACTAATCAAAAAGTCTGGCCCGAGTTTTGTGAAGTGAAACGAGTTTTGGGAAAAGGCCGAGAAAATTGAGTTTTGGAGAAAATTGAGTTTTGGAGAAATCGAGTTTTGGTGGAAACTGAGTTTTGGTAAAACCGAGTTTTTGAGTTCTACATCTGAGTTTGTTGATTACAAGTGAGTTTTCTGGAACGGTGAGTTTCTAGGAAAGTTAGTTTTGAGCTAAGTATCGTCTGGTGGATAACAGCCGGAGTTGGGGTCCACATCTAGGTATTTATGACAATTCCAATAAAGATCTTATGGCGGTTAGGGTTAGGGATCTGTGCCTATAAATACCAATGTTGTAATCAATGCAAGAAGGCATCTTTCAAGAGTATGTTTTTCACGAGTGTGAAAATTCTTGTAACTTCATGCATAGTAAAATATCTCCTTTTATGCCCGTGGATTAGTCGGCACAACGCCGGATACCACGTTAAATTATCGTGTTCTCTTTGTTTCTTCATTTTATCAATTTCCGCTTTTTCGTTAGATTGCATCCATTTATCTTTCTTCAAGTCCAATATGTTTCAATGCGTTCGTGAAATATGGTTTAAGACAAGAAATTAGCGGTTTGTCATTTAAGACATCATACACAACTATCTACTCAAACGCATATGTGTTAACATGGGATGAAAAGGTAAGTATTTGATATCAAAATGGTTTACAAACTTTGAAGGTGAAGAAAAATGAGCTCATGCCAATGGCAACTCCATTGTTCGGTTTTACGAGGACTTCAGTTACACGTCTGGGTATGATATGCCTTGAAACCAACTAACAAGCTACACCCCTTCCCCCTGAGCGGAGGCTGCCATTCTTATAGGGAAAGTTGGATTTTCGTCCTGTTTTTACTATGGCGAGAATTTTAGTCCTGCATCTTTTAAAAACATTGCAAAAATGGTCTTGTCTAGCCGGAAAAGCTGACTGGACTCTTTTTCCGACATAAAATCTTGATGTGGCTGCCACCTAACGCTAACGTGGCTCCTAATCCCAATTTTTGCCAACTAGGACGAAAATAAGTCAATTCCCTTTTTTGAGAAAATTTGCCTTTTCATTTCCTCACAAAATCATTAATTCCCAAACCTCCATCGTCCCTTTCAATTTCCCACATCATCAATTTCCTTCTCCTCACTTCACCTTCCTTTGCTAATCAACCCTTTCATTTCAACAAAACAAAGGCATTTGCAACCTACCACTAAATTCAAGACAAAAATCGTGGGGACTATTTTACTTATCCGTTTGTGCTGAAGTCTTGTTCAAATTTGTCGTGTGTTTGGTTAGGGAAATGCGTTCATGGGCTTTGTTTGTGAAGTGGGCTGGAGTTTGATTTGTATGTTGGTGCTTCGTTGATTGATTTTTATGCGAAGTTTGGGGAATTGGCTGATGCACGCATGTTGTTTGATGAAATGCCTAGGAGAAGTTTGCCTTCTTGGAATTCTTTGATTGCTGGGTATATGAAGGATTTGGTTTGGTAAATGTAGCTGTGGAAATATTCAGTCAGATGAGGGAAAGGAATGTTGTCCCTCCGTTTTAGTATCCATTTCCTGATGTTGTTCTGCATTTGTTAAGGTCTCCTCTGATTCTGCTTGGACCCTCCTGCCCCTCTGGTTCTTTGTTGTTCCTGCTGGGGCTTTGTTTTTAGTGTTGTCCCTTGGATTTTCAAAGAGACTTATGTGATCCTCTGCTGCTGTTTTCTTCAGTCCTGCAGATATTGCTCTTTTGCATTGTTTTCTTGGATTTTTGGTGGTGGTTCAGGATGCTGACTATTGCAAAGAGGTTATAGGTCTTTATTGTTGCTTGGAAGAGATTTTCTCCTTTTTCTATCTTCTTTCTTTGCCTGCTAGTTCCTCTTTACTTATGGTGGTTCTTTGGCCTTTGAACCTTAGATTTTTTGTGTGTTATCCTCATATCAGGTTTTGACATATCAGGTCCTTCCTGATGTCTTGTTTGCTATATTTGAAACCAACTGTTTGCTCTTGCTGCTGATTTGTCAATGGTGAGTGCTATGTTGCTCCCTCCTGTTGTTGAGCCTTGTTGTTCTCCCCCATGCTCACTACATCTTCAACATACTTCCCTTGATGAGGTTATGTTGTTTGTTTGTGAGGCCGGATGTCCCGTTCTTCTTTGGTTTCTACAGATTACTCGGCTCTTTTGTGTTTTTTGGGTGCACATTTGGGATTGTTTCTAAGTGTTGCCTAGTTCTGGCCCTGGATTGGTCCTGCAAGTGTTGTTGATGTCCTTAGTTGGTTATCTTCCTCACTTTGCTGATCTTTTCATGGAGTCTGCTGATGTCACCCTACTGATGTCCTATTGCTGTTGATGTCCTTCTGCTGCTGGTTCTTGTTTTGCAAGGGATCCTTGTAGCTAGGGATGTTAGATGTTTTGGTTTTGCAAAATTGTATACAGTCCTCCTTTTTAATAAATTATCTCTTGTCGTCCTGTATACATTTTTGTAGTTGTTATCACCTGTATATGTTGTATTATATCAGCAGAGTTGTATTTCTACACATTGTTGATATAGTTCTTGTATATACTGTGGTTTTGAATTTTTTTTGGGATATGCTCTATGAGATTCTCTCATATGACCCTTGTATTATTTATTTATTGTTTAGGATGTAATAATCTCGTACTATTACGTACCTTGGTATAAATTTTTACATGTTAAATAAAAAAAGAAAAGGGATTTAGTAGTAATTAGTACAAGAATTTGTCAAATTATGAAAATGATAGCTAAGCTTATAGTAAGCAAATCAAAAGTACTCAAGAGACCTTCTTGAACTAAGAAAACATACATTTCTTTGAATTCCCATTACAGAGAAACAACTTCTTCTTCTTTTTCTTTGTTGTTGTTGGATCAAACCAATGAATTAATTCTTCCTCATCGGTCCCGACGTCGGAGAATCCAAACTTTTGAAAAAAGTTGTTTCATAATAGAAATGAGTTCTTCAGCTGTGTTTGGAGGTGGGCTAAGTGACCTAAACTTCTTGCAAAAACTCATATGTCGATTCAGAGCTTCCTCGTTACCAATCCGTGATTGCTATCTCGTCACCTCATCTTTCACAAACTTCAAAACACACCCACAAATCCATCTTCCATGAAATCTCTCTTGAACCCTAGTTTTGTACCCCTCTGTACACTCATATATGTTAGTCCACAACATTCACATTTCACAAATTCAACATCTTTGCCCAATCTCATTGTGACTTTTTGGGCTATCTCGAGTATCAAATGCACCATTTTTTTGGGGAAAGTTCACTCTCCTGCAGATTCTCGCATCAAGCGGTTGTTAAGATTGGTATAAACAAGAAGCCAAGAAACAAGAAATCAAGAAGAAGATGGAGTCTTGCATTAGCTAGCAAAAAGTATGGAAAAACCTTAGGTTTAGGGTTACAAGAATGGCTTATATAGCCAAATACAAAAAGACTAAAATGCCCTTAAGGCAAAATACTAAATATCTTATATATATATATATATATATATATATATATATATGCTAACATCCCCCCTCAAACTCACGATGGTTCAAAGAAGAAGCATCGAGAGTTTGCCAATGAAAATCTATGATGCTCGATAGTATGAGACTTAGTGAAGAAGTCGACCCAAATGCATACAAGACGGAGTAAACGGCAAAGAAATAGTGTCATGTTGAAGATGATGTCGAGTGAAATGACAAATAATCTCAATATGCTTGGTGCGCTCTTGAAAAAGCAGATTGTGTGCAATCTGATATCACTTTTATTGTCACAATACATCGGTGTGGGAGAAGAAAGTGCAACACCCATGTCGACCAACAACCAACGTAACCATATAATCTCGGATGTGGTAGAAGCCATAGCACGATACTCCCTCGGTGGAGAGCGTGAGACAACATCTTGTTTCTTGCTCTTCCATGAAACAAGAGAATCCCCTAAAAATATGCAAACCCTGTTGTAGGTTTTGATCACTTGAGTCACTAGCCCAATCAGATCGTAAAAAGCATGAAGCTCCAAGGATGAAGTCGAGGAAAACAAAAGACTACGATCTGAGTTCCTCGTAGATAACGAAGAATACATAACAAAGCAAATTTCAATGTATAGAGGTGGGTGAGGAGACAAACCGACTAACGAGGTGAACATCATAGAGATGTCGGGGCAAGTGATCATCAAATAAACAAGGCTGCCAACAATAGAACGGTATAAAGTAGGATCGAGAGAGAGAAGGCCATCAAGTAGGAGCGTAACGAGCGTTCGGCTCAAGAGAGAATCAAAGAACACGAGTGTCGAGAAGTCAAGCATGATGAATAATGTCAACAAAGATACTTGGGTGAGAAAGGAGATAACCTTATGGTGAGGAGGCTACCACAATGCCTATAAAGTAACGTAAAGGGCCCAAGTCCTTCATATCAAAACAGCGAGATAAGGTTGCTTTCAAACTCACAATACCATCAACATCATCACCTGTAATGGTCATATCATCTACATATAGTAGAAGAAGAATACGGCCTGCAGAGGTCGATCTAACAAATAATGTTGAATCATGAAGACTAGATGTAAAACCAAGAGAAGTGACAACATGTGAAAATCTCTCGAACCATGCATGAGGGGCTTGTTTGAGGCCATATATATAAAGCCTTCTTAAGCCTACAAACTTGCCCCGGAGCATGAGAAACACCAGGTGGAGGTACCATATACTTCTTCCTTAATATCCCCATTGAGAAAAGCATTTTTAACATCCATCTGAGAGATATGCCACTGACGAATAGATGCGACAGCAATAAGAACCCGAACAGATGTCATCTTGGCAACGGGAGCAAATGTTTCCTTATAATCCATACCATACTCTTGAGCAAACCCTTTAGCCACCAAACGAGCTTTGTACCGCTCAATAGAACCATCTGACTTAGTTTTAACTTTATACACCCATCGAGAACTAATAGTTTTCTTACCAGCCGGAAGATAGACTAGATTCCAAGTACAATTCATGTCTAAAGCAGACAGTTCCTCAGCCATAGCATTTCGCCAATCAAAAGAACGAACCGCCTCTGAATAAGAGGTATGCTCAGAAAAAGTGTCAATAGAAACTAGAAATGAAGCAAAAGACTGAGAGTAGCAAGAATAAGCAAAATCAGATAACTGAGTAGACTTACGAGTGCGCTTGGGGTAATGAGGCTGACCTGGATCCGTCATCACAAGGGGTGCTTGGGTAGCTGTAGCAAGGGGTGAAGTATCATCTTCATGAGGCTCATGATGAGAGGGTGAAGAAGCAGAATGTAAGGAAGATGGTGATGCATCAATGGCGGAAGATGGTGAATCAGAGGAGTGATCAGAGGTGAAAGGATCAATATGAACAAGATCAGACTTAGTCATATTGTGGGAGCTAGCAGGAAGGCAAAAGAAGGGAATATGCTCAAGAAAGGAAACATGTCGAGAAACATACAACTTCTTTGAAGAAGGATCGTAACAACGATAACCTTTTTGTCCTATGCCATACCCAAGAAAGACACATATAGCAACACGAGAAGATAATTTTGTACGTTCTACATGCGGACGAAGGACAAAACAAGTAGAACCAAAAACTCTCGAATGAGAGTAATCAGGAGTAAGTCCAAATAACTTAGCATAAGGAGAAATGCCTGAATTATAAGCAGTCGGGATCCTATTAATAAGGTAAGCAGATGTGAGAACAGCTTCTCCCCAAAAGTCGTTTGGAACACTGGCTGATAAAAGCATAGAACGGGCAGTTTCAATGATGTGTCTATGTTTTCTCTCAATAACACCATTTTCTTATGGGGTATCAGTGCATGAAGACTGATGCACTGTACCATCAGAGGTAAAGATGTCAGAAAGGTCCTCCTTAGTATATTCCCCACCTAAGTCAGAACGAAAACATTTAACAACAGTAGAATGTTGAGTTTTGACATATGCTTGAAAGGCAGTATATATATCAATAAAATCAAAATGATGTCTCATCAGATACACCCAACAGTAACGAGTATAATCATCAATAAAGGAAACATAATATCTAGACCCTCTTTTTGTTGGGACGGGAGTAGGACCCCAAACATCAGAATGAACTAAATCAAAAGGTGCACGAGATTCAGATAGACTTTGATTAAAAGGCAAGGCAGAAATTTTTCCAAGTTTACATCCACTACAATCTGAAATATCATGTGAATGCAAATCACCCAAAACACCACTATGGCTCATATATTTTAAGCGAGAGCCTGATACATGACCAAGTCTAGAATGCCACAAATAATACTTAGAAGATGAAGAAGTTAAATGAAAAGAAGATAGGTCAACGGTAGTGGAAGCTGCATGACCCGGAATCTGTAGCTCATCCAAAATATAGAGTCCCCCCTGCCTACGGCCTGTCCCAATCAGCCTCTTGGATTTGGGATCCTGCACATGACAAGAGCTGGAAGAAAAATGAACAGAGTAACCAAAATCACATAATTGACCAACCGAGACAACACTCATAGTGAGTTAGGGAATACAATAAACATTAGGGATGGAGAAATATGAAGTGTGGATAGTACCAATGCCCGCCAATGACAAGGGTGTGCCATTAGCAGTCATAATATTAGGAGAAAGAGAATCATAAGACATAGATGTAAAAGAAGAGGAACCAGGGGACATGTGATATGAGGCTCCAAAGTCCAAAACCCATAAAGGTGAATTTTTACCTGAACCATTCGATGGGGCCAAACCTGTGGCAGAATGAGTAGACATGGTAAAGTGCTGAGACTGAGGAGCAATCTGACTTTGAGACTGGCTAGCAAGAAACCTCTGAAACTGCTCCGCAAGAGAGTCCATAGTAGGATTCACAGAAAAATCCACAACCGAGTCACCCGAGGGATGGACCAACGCAGCAGTCATCTGATGAGAGCTATGACGGGGTTGCCCTTGCCCCATAGAGTATGACCGTTGTTGTCCACCATGTTGTTGTTGTTGTGACCTATCACCTTGCTTCGAACCATTTGCTTTCTGCCATGCTAATAATTCTGGACACTGATTTTTCCAATGCCCTGGTTAATTACTTACAGTAATGACAATCACGACCTGTTTTAGCATTTGACTTGTTCTATTGTGAGGGGGTTGCTAAAACAGATGCAAACGGAGTGTGAACTCCCTTTTCAGTTTG
Organism: Gentiana macrophylla; assembly: GCA_026214975.1. NCBI lineage: Eukaryota > Viridiplantae > Streptophyta > Magnoliopsida > Gentianales > Gentianaceae > Gentiana > Gentiana macrophylla. The sequence goes on from CM047805.1 coordinate 22,342,415, forward strand.
AGTCTTGAGACGAGTTTCTTCAGCCAACAACTCATGAAGAACAGAATCAACGGAGGGTAAAGGAGTGCGATGCAAGATGGACGCACGACAATTTTCATATTCGGTCGAAGAGCCATCAACAATCGAACAAGGCGTTGCTCCTCCCTACGAAAATATAAGGTGCAAATGCCTCAACTCAACAGATTCAGTCATAGCCAATTGATCCCAAAGAGCAGTAATTTCAGAATAAAATTCATGAATACTTCTATCATTCTGTGACATAGAACGAATATCAACTTCCAACTGATATTGGACAGCAAAATTTGAACGCACATATAACCTCTCCAAATAGTCCCAAACCTCTTTAGCAGTATCATACTTGGCCAATTGCATACCAATCCTATTCTCAATAGAGTTATTAATCCAAGTAGTGATTTTTGAATTACAAGTATCCCATTTCTCCATCAATTCAACATACTTGTCATCTCCCAATTTAGGAGCCACAACAAGATTTCAGGAGATATAACCCCACAAATTGCTTACCTTTCCGTAAAATTTTCATTACATAACTCAAATATGAATAGTTTTTACCATATAAACGAACACTAATTGTCTGCAATGAATCATCACCGCCAGCCATTTGAACAAGATGCACAACTCAAACTAAAACGAAATCAAATCCAACAATGTCACAACAAGACTGAAAGAATCGAAAAAGGCCGATTCAACCACAAACCATATGAAAACACGGAGATTGAGCAGCGGAAACTCACCAAACAGTAGAGAAAATCAGACCGAAGCCAAAAAAAGTTTGATCCGCGATCGTTGTGTTTGAGTTTAGCTTTGCATAAGATCAAAGCTCTGATACCATGCTAAGATTGGTATAAACAAGAAGCCAAGAAACAAGAAATCAAGAAGAAGATGGAGTCTTGCATTAGCTAGCAAAAAGTATGGAAAAACCTTAGGTTTAAGGTTACAAGAATGGCTTATATAGCCAAATACAAAAAGACTAAAATGCCCTTAAGGCAAAATACTAAATATCTTATATAATATATAAATATAATAATATACTAACAGCGGTCACAAAACAGAGAAAATACACTCGTTTAGATGAAAAAAACCCCCACTTTTTTCAGTTTTAAACATCTCCCAAGCAATCGATGAACTTGGATAATAAACGTATGAATTAAATTAAAATTTTACCATGATAAATGGAAGAGGGAAGAAGATGAGAGCTCTCTGATTTTGCAAGTTCTTTGATGCCAAATTTGTTGCAGATTTTTTTTGTTCGAATGGAAGGTTGATTTGGGGAAGATGAAGTGAGGGAGAAGGAAATTGACTCATTCCCGGTTATTTCGACTTAGTTGGAAAAAAAATAGTACTACGTGGCCACGTCGTGAAGTAGTGGTAGCCACATCAAGATTTTACGTCGGAAAATGAGTCCAATCGACTTTTTCGGCTAGACAGACCATTTTTGCAACGTTTTTAAAAGATGCAGGACTAAAAATGTCGTCGGAGTAAAAACAGGACGAAAATCGAAAAATGGTAAAGTTACCGGACGAAAAATCCAGTTTTCCCCATTCTTATGCGAGCCTAATTTGGTCATACGTACGTTTATCTCCATGCAGGTCACTTAGTCTTATTTTAGACATTTTGCCTTCATTACATGTTAGGACGAATTTATTTGACTTAACTAAAGGCAGGTCGTTTTACATTTGACTAGTCTTAATATACTCAAGTATACTCTGGGGGTGACAATTATGTACAACAGGCAAACATATAGGCAAAGTGCTGATGAAAACAAACCAGTCACAAATGTCTGAGAAACTGTTTTTCATTCAAAATAAAAACATTCATGAAATTATTACAATTGTGAAAGAGTACGTGTACTTGGATACAACATCCTCCGATCCCTAGTTTGAAGCTCAATAAGGTGCTTCATGTACTCGTCTTTTGCTCCTTGCCTCCTTGGGCATATATAATATCCAGGCAGCCTAAGGTCATTCGGATCTATATACTTTAGGCCAGATTTAATTCCTGAGCCCCATAAGACTAAGGTCATCGCACCCGGGACTCTCTCTGTAGGACTCATCTCTATTAGCACGGCCTACCAGCTGCAAGTTTCTATTGCTAGCCGGTTACAACGACAAAGACAATATATAGAGCACTATTTGGTCCTTAAAACGCCCTACCAGTGGTAATGGCTTTCTTTGGCAAGTTAGTCATGATGCTATTTGTCGTACATGTGCTGAAATTAGTTTACATGCACTTCGAGACCGTATTTGGGCATATCGGGTGTGGTCGTGTGGAATGCCTTGATTCGGAGAGAATTCCGGAAGGTCTTTTTCAACGCAGCACATGTTGCAGTGAATTCCGGAATGTCTTTTTCAATGCAGCACATGTCTTTTTCAACTTTTGCACCCCATGGTCATTGGAATTGCCTCTTTAGGGAAATTGTCTATACTGCTTTGGGTTCTGGCTCAACAAAGTTGTCCCTCTTTGGGCTTGCTTTACATTAATTAATTATATGATCCTCCTCTTGGAAAGATATAAAAAAAAATTAATCAAATACACAATTTGTCTCTCATCCATATTTTTTTTACACACTTATATCCATCGCAAAGAAACATAACCAAATTAAAGTCTGCTGCCACAAATTATTAAGTAACAATTGATTTACAGGTGAAACGAAAGAAATGAAAAGTCTGCTGTCACTGAGACTGAGTAGTAGGAGTCTGCTGCCACAAATTACATCTAAGAAACTGTTTCAAATTACGTCGAAGATGGGAGATTGATCCAGAAATCGACAACCAAGATGAGGATACCGATCCGGAAAGAAATCGATGGCCAAGGTGAGGAGACTAATTTGCCCCCGCTGCCATGGCGTACGATTTGTACCGCAAATGAATGCCATTACGGAGAAGTAGGTTGTAGAGAAGAAAGGGGCAGTTGTTTATATGTACGTGTGAACACCGTAGCCCTAGAAGCATCAGACTTGGAAGGCTGCCACAGTATCCAAAAGCCAATTGATACACATAATGTACACAACTCTAAGATCATATTTTCTTCACAACCAAAACAGTCGAGAAGAATTATTATACAGCAAGTATTAATAGTGGGTACTGATACTAAGTCGTGGATTATTAAGATTTGTCCACCTCACTCCTACACACCAGTACTAGGTGAGAGAAAATAAATTTAGACAAATCTTAACAATTCATCCACTTGGTATCACCCTCTAATACCTATTGTATAATAAACTGTTATTGAAGGATGGTTGTGGAAAAGTTGTGACACTAGAGTTATGAATATATATGTGTATCATCATGATCAAACATATGTGTGCGTTTTTCACTAATTAATTAAACTGTTGTAAGACGATTATACTTTCTCAAAGTTATGTCTTTAATTATAGGCATACAACTATCATTTAAATACAAGTCAATGCATGATCAAGATGTTAGATCATTAATCATCGTTTCTTTGTCTTAAATGTGTGATTGATGTCCTTTTACATGAATGATTGATGAATAATATTTCGGTCCTTTTTAGTCTCTTGAACTGGGGTATCAGTTTGGTGTTTTCTTATGATTTGTGAACGATCGTGCTATTTATCTTTCTAACTTGTTTTAGCACTTTCTTGAAGATCTTAATAATATACTTTTCCTGTTAAAAAGGGAACAAGAAATATGTATGCCATGTTTAATTTTACCTATAACGGTTGATTATGGGCTACTGAAAGTTGGGAGTTTATCATGAAAAACTGAAAATTCGATCCTAAACTTCATAAAGAAAACAGAGAGGCAAAAAGAAAGGGAATCTCCACTGTATCTTATCAAGATTTTGTTGGATTTAAGATTCGAGTAGGAATTCAGAATTTTTTTGAGACGAGGTTTGTGTTGATATCAAGATTTTGGTGTTTCAAGAAGGTACGATTTTGCCCTAGTTTGGAATCTTATAGTTTGATCATGTTCTCTTGCTTTTGGTTGATCAATTCGTAGTTCCACTTGTTTAAAAATCATTGATCATAGTCAATTCAAGATTAGATTGTGTTTTCATAGATTTTCGTCGAAGGTTTCAAGGTTTTGCTTCAGAAATTGGATTGCTTTTGGCTTCGAACAAGTGAAAGGGTTTTCATATTTAACATAATATTGGCGACAAATGCTTGATTTGCTTATAAGGGGAAAATGTGATATCCCACATCGGATGTGGGAGAAACACATGACCTATTTATAAGTGTGAGACATAAATATTTTATCAACTCGGTTAGCCTTTTAGACCAACCGAGGGGCGGTCAAGCGATTGACCTGATAATTTATGACTTACTTAGCGCTACTATGGCCGGGATCTGGGGCACAATAATTTAGGTGAAGTAAATTTGGTTTTAATTGTTGTAGATGGCATGTTTGCAGGGCCGGCCCTATCACAAGCCAGGCGAGCCAGTCGGCTTGGCCCAATGAATCCCGATAAACCTAATCGGTACATGTTTTGCTTATCCAAAAAATTTTTTATAGAGTTAATCCGATCGATTTATAAAAAAATCGTATATTAAAAGTTCGATTTTGATAACAAATAGGCCCGATTCTTTAAAAAAAAAATACCCAACCCAATAAAAAAATTTATATATAGGCCCGATTCTTTAAAAAAAATATCCAACCCAAAATCGGCCCAATTTTTTGTGTACATAGGCCCAATTTTTTTAACCCGCTTTACCTAAAAACGTAGGACCGGCCCTGCATGTTTGTGATTGTTAACTAATTAGTAGCAATGTATAGAATGTTTTGATGATTGTATAATGCTGTTTTGGTGCTCAGAGGCCTTGAAATTGGTGTGGAAAAGCCTGGAAATTGAACAGGAGTGGGAAAAAGTGCAAACTGGCTTCCAGGCCCCATAGGCGCATGCCTATGAATCTCTAAGTGCAGGCCTATGAATTCAGAGAGTTCGGGAACTCTCAGCATTTATAGGCGCAGGCCTATGAATTCTTGGGCGCGAGCCTATGGTCTAGGAATTTTGTTTTACCTGTTTTTGCGTTTTTTTTTTTTTAGAAATTTGGGATTGGTGTATGACCTTCTTAATATATTGAAAACAATATGAAATAACGTGAAAAATCATGAATAAGCTTCTAATGCGTTTAGTTCCGGCACCGGATGAATTTGAAAAGATGAAGTACGGGACCGTTGGAAGATTAGAATTGACTTCATCAATGTCTGTGTATGTTTTAGGTTTGGCTTGAGTCTAGTTGTTTGACATGAGGGAGTAGAGTTGTTAGTGAGCATTTTCTAGAAATAACTTAGGTGGTTAGCTAATGATTCATAACATACATACTTGCCTAGTTAAAAGACTAAATATCTTGAAATTCTTGGTGAGGCACAATACATTATCGCAATGTGTTGTATGGTGATTAAAACTGGACAAACTCCTCCGATCACAACGATGGTCGGTCATAGTGGACAAATTCCACCGAACACATACTAAAGGGACTAGCCAGAGACTACTAGAGCGATTCTATAGTGGGTTGCACCCAAATGAGTGCTTAGTGCCCTTAAATTCTTGATATAACATATATAAGCTAACCTGAAAAAAATTAGGAAACTTACAACGTGCTATGGACATGAAGTAATAATTAGATGTTGTGTCAATTTCATAAAGACATCCTTTAATAATATCGTCTTTACTTTCCTAGCGTTATAAATATTAATGTTTAGTAGCTTCTACCTATAACTAAGTACTCAATGTACTTACCCATTTGCATGTTTCTTCCCAAGAATATTTGCAGAATGATGCGGGTTTTGAGGATGTTGAGTGAGAATGTGATATGCTGGAGGATCATTTGTTATGTTTCTTTATTATGTTGTTGCTTTGAAGCTTCGTAATATTTTGTTATGTAAGATGTATTTCCTTTAGTATGGTTTGTAAGCTAAGGCTATTTATCACGATAAAGATAATTTATGGAAAATATTGTGTTATGGAAATATTGACATATTTGTCTTTAGAGTATTAAGGGCAGTTGGGTAATCTTGTATTGAAGTAGAAGCCCTACAAGTGGCTATAAATATTGTACTTGATGATTGATAATGAGATACGAAATACAATTGACCGAACTTTGACATTGTATCGGAGCCAGGTTAAATTAGGGTATTCGATTTTTCGGTTTGTATCATGAATTCACGTGGTCTAGTTGTTTTATTTGGTAGCAGATATACCAAAGATGGCAATGGACATTATGAGTTCTTGGTTATGCCATTTGGACTCACTAATTCTCCATCTGCGTTTATGGATTTAATGCAACGTGTTTTCATGCCATACTTGGACAAATTTGTGATAGTGTCAAAGATGACATCATTGTGTAGTCAAAGGATGAGAAAGAACATGAAGAACACCTAAGGATAGTGTTGAATACTTTGAAGGAGAACCAGTTGTATGCTATGTTTTCAAAGTGTGACTTTTGGTGGAACCAAGTCAGTTTCTTGGGTCATGTCATTCCGGGAGATGGCATTCAAGTTGATCCGGCGAAGATTGAAGCAGTTCAGGAATGGTCCAGACCAACTACAGTTTCAGAGGTGAGAAGTTTTCTTGGTTTTTCCGGCTATTATAGGAAGTTTGTACAGGACTTCTCAAAGATAGCTACACCACTTACCCGGTTCACTCAAGAGAATGTGAAGTTTGAATGGACTAATGAATGTGAAGAGGCTTTCCAGACGTTGAAAAAAAAGTTGACTACAGCCCCATTGTTGGCAGTTCCAGAGATCTTTGATAACTACGATGTTTATATTGATATGTCGGGACAAGGTTTAAGTCGTGTGTTGATGCAAGGGGGAAAAGTAATCGCTTATGCATCTAGACAGTTAAAGGTGCATGAAAAGAATTATCCAACACATGGTCTAGAGTTGGCAGCTGTAGTGTTTGCCTTAAAGATTTGGAGGCACTACTTGTATGGAGTTAAGGCAATGATCTTTACAGACCACAAGAGCTTAAAGTATTTCTTCACCCAGGAGAATCTGAATATGAGACAGAGGAGATGGTTAGAGTTCGTAAAGGATTATGACTTGGACATTCAATACCATCCGGGTAAAGCCAATGTGGTTGCTGATGCCTTGAGTAGAAAGCTAGTGTTTGTAGTGTCAAGCGTTGAACATATGATAGAAAGGTTAGATGGGCTGAGAATCCAAGGTATTGATCAGATTGAAGATCGACAGTTTGTGGCACCGTTTTTAGCAAGATCCAAGTTGATGGATGATGGTATTTGGGAAAAGCAAGATGAAGATCCAGGGTTGGTTGATTGGAAGCGGGTTGCAAGGGAAAAGCCTACAGTGGGTTATGTTTTAGATAAGAATGGGAACCTTTGGTACCAGGATCGTTTGTGTGTGCCTAATGTCGGTGATTTGAGACAAATAGTTATGGAAGAGGCACATATGATTGTTTTTGCAGTTCATCCAGGAGCTACAAAGATGTACAGAGATTTGAAGGAAAAGTTTTGGTGGCCTTCAATGAAAATGGAAATAGCTAAGTGTATAGCAGAATGTGATGCTTTCCAGAAAGTTAAAACGGAGCATACGAGACCTGGAGGAATGCTTAAGCCATTGGATATCCCTAAATTGAAATGGGATAAGATCACGATGGATTTTATCACCGGTTTACCGAAGACAAAGAGTAGACATGATGCGATTTGGGTGATTGCGGATAGATTGACCAAATCAGCCCACTTCTTGCCAACGAAAGTTGATATTGAAGAAGATGACGACACTATACCTGGACAATATAGTGAAGCTACACGGAGTACCTATCTCGATAGTTTCGGACAGTGACTGTAGGTTTTTGTCAGTCGAGTCTCAAAAATCTTGCAAAGGGCCTTAAGTACAAAGTTAGATTTGAATACGGCCTTCCATCCTCAAATAGATGGATAGTCAGAAATAACAATCCAAACACTTCAAGATATGCTAAGAGCTTGTGTTTTGGAAGTAGGCAGATCATGGGATGACTACCTACTCGAGTAGAGTTTACCTACAACAATAGTTATCATGCAGACATAGGCATGCCACCGTTTGAAGCCTTGTATGTGAGAAGATGTCGAACGCCACTGTTTTAGGATGAAGTCGGGGAAAGACAAGTCACCGGGCCGGAATTGGTTAAACAAGCTAAAGAAATGGTTTAGTTGGTTAAGAAGAATCTGAAGGCAGCTCAAGACAAACAGAAGAGTTGGGTTGATGTTAGAAGGAGACCTCTTGAGTTCGATGTTGGTGAGAGGGTTTATCTACGAGCTTCACCAATGAAAGGAGTTAAACGTTTTTTGGACAAAAGGGAAAGCTAGTCCAAGGTATGTTGGACCGTTTGAGATTCTGGAAAGATTGGACCTTTGGCTAATAAGCTCAAGTTACCAGAATCAATGTCGAGAGTCCATAACGTTTTCCACGTATCAATGTTGAAGAAGTGTTTGATAAAGACGGATGATGAAGCTACAGTTGATCCGGAAGTTTTTCAAGATAATCTTGCTTATGATGAGAAGCCGATCAAGATTCTAGACCGGAAAGAAAAGATGATCTAGAGACGGTTGATCCCTTTGGTTTTGGTGCAATGGAGCAATCATTCACCGAATGAAGCAACTTGGGAAGTTGAAGATGACATGATCAGCGAGTTTTCAGAGTTTGTGGATTTACCAAGTATGTTCTAGTTTCGAAGACAAAACTTCTCTTAAGGGGGAGGAATGTAATATTCCGATTTTCGAGAAAGGGCAGACGTGTTATTTTGCAAACATGAAATATTATTATTCTTTACTTCTTATGTGAGTTAAGTATTTTTGTGTGTGTGTGTGTGTATATATATATATATATATATATATATATATATATATATATATATATATATATATATATATATATATATATATAAGTCTAAAATATATATGCATATATTGGGAAAATTTGATTTTTTTAAGTAATAAGGAAAATAATAAGAAATTATTATTTTTGGGATTTTCTATTTAAGGAAAATAAATCCCAATAAACCTAAAAGAAATCAGAAATTGTTCGTACACTATGAGAAACAACGTGTAAGAGCAATAGGAAAAGGGCTAAGAGATTTCTTCCAGTTTTTAAGGCGATTCTTAATGGTTTTCAGATCAGAGTAGAGCAACGGAATCATCGTGAAGAGGGCGTCGTTTCAACACAAGAAAGTTGGAACTTTGTCAAGGTATGTTTTTGAGCCCTAGTTGTGTTCTTGAATGATTTTGATGGATCCAAACTCATGAGTTCGTAGTCTTGTATGTTTAGAAGCGTGTGATCGATAATAATCTAGGTTTGGATTGATCACATAGGTTTTCAGTGAAGGAAGGATCGTTTTGCTGCAGTTTTTCATAGCTTTGGTTGTTGGATTAGCTTGCTTAAAGATAAGAGGCTCTTCCTACGTTTTAATTATGGTTTTAGGGTTAAGATTGATGCTTGGATATGGTTTAAATGATAGAAATCTTGTTGATTGATCGTTTAAGGATTAAAGATTTATTTGGATCTTTAAAGTTATGTTTTTCTGATTGCAATTGTGTAGAACATGTTTGGAATCGAGTAGAGATCCTAAAGTGCATAAAAATCATGTTTTAGGGTTTTACTGCATCGAATGCGTATACATTGGCTAGCAATGTGCACACATTCATATGAATGCGCACGCATTGCTGGTTCAGGTAGTTCAGTTTGCTCCTAGCATGAGCAATGCGCACGCATTGCAGGTAATGCACATGCATTGGCTGGACAGAAACTTCCAGCAAGTTTCTAGTCAGGGAATGCGCACGCATTCCAGAGAATGCACACGGATTGACCCCCAGTTTTTGAGAAGATCTGTTTTAAGCTATGTATTGAGATTTAAACGTTGTTTCATGATCTATTAACATTAATTAAACATGAACAAGCCTTGATTGAGTTTCTGATGCATTTAGTTCTGGCACCGAATGTACTCTTCAAGGGAGTTGAAGTTCGGAACCGTCAGTAGGGCATGATAGACTTGTGCTTTGTTGAACTAGAGTTCATCAATGTCTGTGTACTTGATAGGATGTGGTGTCTAGCTGTCTAAATGAGGGAGTAGAGTCGTTAATGTGAGTTTTATCTTGAAAACACTTAGGTGGCTAGTTAACACATAATAAATTACATACATGCTAGTAAAAAGATAAAATGTCAGAATGTTCTTGGTAAGGCACCAATTCATCTCGGCGATGTGGTACGTTCATAAATGTGAACAATGCTACTGGCTCAAAAGGCTTAAGGGTAGCGGAGGAATTTCATCGAATGTATACGCATACCGGGGAGACCCCGGAGCTATCAGGTGCTATTCACCAATAGTTAGCAAGTACATCTTCAGGCTGATAAACGGCATGTGTAGTGCCTGAATGCTGACGTAACCAAGATAAGTTAAGCTAGAAACTTATAGTCACGACGTGTTGATGGACATGGAGTGAACCCTTGATTGAGTCGGTCTAATAAAGATAACATTTTAGTTATAAAGCATAATTTATTTGTAGCTTCTACCTCTTATTGAGTACATTGTACTTACCTCAAATACATGTTTTTCTATATGTTTGGGGGAGAGAAGATGAACAGGTGGATCCGGAGTTCGAGGAAGACTTTGATGACGACATTTGAGGACGCCGACGTTGAAGCTTTTATTTCATTATTTGTTTTGATGATACATTAAACCTTGTGGTTTTTTTAGTATACTTTTGGAGGTTTCCATACGCTTTACGTTTCGTTTAGGTTTTCCAATGTAATAAATTTACATTTCTATCTGTAGATATTGAGTTTCTATTCTTGGCTGTTTGAAAAAAAATATACCCGAGTCTTTGCTTCCGTTTTGCTTAACTCGATACTGGTAAGTTTGCCGAGTTTGTTGAACACGTTTGAATCAGTTTTGCATCTGAGCTGGTTAAATCTTGTGACTCAGTTGAGCGGAGTACACATCTGGGCTATTTATGGAAATTCAGACATAAGTCATTACGGCAGCTGATGTTAGGTTTCGAAAGCTATGAATACCAGCATTCATTGTAAGCTAGAAGCGTGTGTGAAAATCTTTCTGTGCCTACTAAAATATCTTCTTTTCTGTCTGTGGAGTAGTCGATACAACGTCGGAAACCACATTAAATTTCTAAAATTTCTATGTTCTTGTTTCTGTGATTGTTTGTTTAATTTACATTCAATTGCATTAGTGTTTTTTTTTTTTCCCTGTTCTTATCTTGCATCCGCTACAACAGGGTAATGTAATCCAAGCGAATTACTTTGTCATTACTGCAAGTAAAAAAAGGAATCAGATTAAAACCAATTTGGATACTAAAAAATAGAGTATTTGCTAATTTCCCCTCATTATAAAATCTAATAATTTTGCCAGTTTTATAATGTATTTTATAAACAATATGCGTTTCTTTTTTTTCTTTTGAGTGGACCAATATGCGTTTCTTACATGTACATTTCTGGGTACGTATTTTGCGGTTACTCATCTATCTTTGTGCTGAATTTTTAATCATGCTTTTAATCATTCGCAAACACATTTAAAATCAACAAGTCTTAGTAACAGAAATTTGTTAGACCCATTAATAAGGATTGGGGATATATCTACATGGACCCCTATTATTTTTTTAGGTTTATTGTAAAAAAAAAAACAATTTAAAATAAAAATATGTGAAGAGGACAGTGAAATATTTTTCTGGATAAAAAGGACATATCTACTACAGCAAACAGTGGATTTGAGGTCAGTTTCACTTCAACAAATAGTGGATTTAGGATTATGAACAGTAGATTTGTCCTTATCACCCAATTTACATTTTCACTGTTCTGATTCCTATTTTCCCTCTCTTTTTTGTCCTTTTAAACCACTCCACCTTATTTTTTTTTAATCTGTATGTTACATATATTTTCTTCGACCCCTCTAAAACAAATTCTTTTCAAAGAAAAAATTATGGACATCTAGTTTGGTATGCATGGGGTTGCATAGTATAAAATATTGATGGCAGTTTGATCATTTTAAAGACATTTGTTTACTATTGGCTTGACTGTAATTTATAGCTCTGGCAATACCGTCGGCCTTTCTTAATATATGTGATTTTACACTCTAATAGTAAGTAGAAAAAGTAATATTTAAAGCTAGTAGCTAACAAAATAATAATAATAATAATAATAATAATAAATATAAAAATTTAGAAGCTTGCTCAAATGCATTGAATGTGGGGTGGTAGTTTGACTTTCTAGGTTGACTAGGTCTTGACTATTTGATGCGTACATATCCTCTCCCACACAATTCCTCACTATATATATACCTTCATTGCACTAGGGCAAAAGCCACTATGCAGTGAAAGTCAGCTCCTTTATTTGACTATTGTTTTTCTATTCACTTTTCTTGATTTCAAGTTTTTTTTCTTTTTTTGCTCTCAATTATGGCTAGTAGGAAAGTGAAGATGTCCCTTATTCTAGACAAAAACAGCCAAAAAGCTTGCTACAAAAAAAGAAAAAATGGCCTACTCAAAAAAGTTCAAGAACTAAGCACCCTTTGTGATGTGGAAGCATGTGCAATAGTCTATAATCCGTATACCGGACAAGCCGAGACATGGCCGCCCACACATGAGGCGGTCATGAAAGTTATCTCGAGGTTTGAAAATCTCTCTGTGCTCGAGAAATCGCGAAGAAAGATGAATCAAGAAGAGGTGATGAAAGAGAATGTCCGAAAATTGGAGCAACAATTGAAGAAGTTGAGGAATGAGAATCAACAGAGGAAATGAAGTATTTACGCTGAAGAGGGAGAAGATGTCTAATGGCTCCGTTGATTATTTTCATGTATGGAAGGAAACAAGTAAAAAACTTAGCCAAATTAATGAAAGAATTGAGTACCTTAAGAATGGCGGCACTCCTCTACCGCCGCCGCCGCCTTCTTCAAGCCACATCCAAATGGTTGAGCCAGGAACAACCATCCATGGTGAAATTTTCTTCTCAAGCATTCTCTACAGTGACGGTGTGGGCCCCAGTTTGACTAAACCTTGAGAAGTCTTGGGTTGTTATGTTTGTTTTATGTGCGCATGCTTCAAAATGTTATATTTCTAGTGATCTCTTTCATGCAATTTTACAATTTTTACTTTTATAATTTTAGATAAAGAATTAGAGTCATGCATGTAAGAATGTGGTATGTGGTCCAAACTTGTTCCCTTTATAGTTTCAGTGCTTTTCATGTTATTGGTTATTTATGTTTAATGTTTGTTGCTTATCATTTGACTTAATGTTTCCGTTAATGAATTAGATTTTTGTTGGTTTCTTCCTTTGCTTTGACAAGCAAGTATATATTTGTTTTTTATTTTGGCTTTTTTATTTTTATTTTTAGAAAAACACATTTAAAACATAATCACGTCTAAGGACACAGAAGAAAACACTTAATTTTATAGGGACAAGGGTTCTAAAAAACACAATATGAAAGTTGTCAGGCAAAAAGGACTATAAGAAATTATTTTTGTCAAAAAGGACATTTCACTAGTGAAAGTGAATTACGTTGATTTTCAGCACAAAACCAGCATGATTCACTATATTTTCACTTTCACTAGTGAAATATTTTTTTTGACAAAAATATTTTCTTATAGTCCTAAAATCCTGACATTTGTCTAAATGTGTCCTAATTGACAATTACCTATACTTTATAATGACAACCATCAACTATTATTCTTGTGTTGTCCCTGTTCATTATTGAATCTCATCACTACAAGTAAAACTTTTTTTTTGAACAACAATAATAATTTTTATCGAAGGTAGCAAGATGCTACAAAAAAAAACAAGGTTACAGGGTCTAAAAAAAAGGAAAGGAACAAAATAGGACGCAAATCTACTACGGAGTCTCAAGCCTAAACAATATCCAAACAAGAATCAGGAGCAACAAAACAAAAAAGACAAAGAAGTGTCCGGTTAATTGTGAGCATCCAAGGGGCACACCTACCATGAATTCCAATCCTGCGTCAACTTTTCACATCTAGTATTAATCCACGAAAAGCTAAGTGCTTGAATCTCAATGAATAAATCCTCCACCAACACGGTTTTTGAATTGAAGATAAGATTGTTCATTCTTTTCCAAAGGCTCCAACATGTTATTTTTCTTGTGGCGTCCCATATCTTGGAAATGTTCTTTTCCTTTATATGCCGAGGAGTGTTGTAGTGGCGAAATGATCTCCAATATGAAGGTGGGGAGTGTTGAACCAGCCACCAAGATGTTATCCCAAATGTTAAGAGCAAAGAAGCAATGTAGAAAAATGTGATTTTCATCTTCTGTATCCGACGAGCATAATGGACAAAGTAGACTGTTGAGACTTATGTCTCTCAACGAGAGGTTCAAAAGTGTAGGAAGCCTACATCTTGTAGCCCTCCAAAAAAGAATGTTCACCTTGGACGGTATCAAATTATTCCGACGGCATGGAGGGGCATCATTTGCCAAAGAAGAACCTTCAACTTCAAGCAATTTTTTCTTGAAGAAAGCAACTGTAAAGGAACCTCGTGTATTGAGGCTCCAAGAAGGAGAATCATGTTGGCATGCATCAAGGAAAAGATCTGAGAGGAAGGCATAAAAATCTACAAGTTCACCTAATTCCCTTCCCCTTATCCCTCTTCTCCAATCCCACTCTCATTCCCACACATCACCATATAGTTTTCTACGGTCTTTTATGAACCAATTTTTTTCTTGGGCGAGATTGTAAAGTCTCGGGAAACGGCACTGGAATGTCTTTTCTCCTATCCAAACATCACTCCAGAATTTTATATTATTTCCATCACCCACCCTCCACCTTAAAGATGAAGAGAGATTCACTCCTTTCTTCTCAATTCTATCTAAGTTTTGAATAATGTTGCTTCAAACCTTACCTTTCCTTCCCATCTCAGGCATAAGACTAAATCCGCTCCCCTCTCCATACAACAACCGAATAAAATCTCTCCAAAAACACCCATTCTCCACACTAAACCTCCACCATCATTTTCCCAACAAAGTAATATTTTGAGTCCCAAACCCCCCAACCCCCAACCTGCCTTGAGAAATGTGTTTAAGGATATTGGACCAAGAGAACAACGAAATTTTGCGCCCTTCCCCTGTCCCACCCCTGAAAAAATGCGCTCTAATTTTTTTTAAGGTGTTGATCACAGCAATAGGAGCATGAAACAATGAGAAGTAGTACAAGGGTAGACTACCAAGTACCGATTTAAGAAGAGTAACCCGTCCACCCATCGATGGCAATCTGCACTTCCATCCCGCAAGTTTTGTTCTAAATCTATCGATCACTAGTTGCCAAGAGCTGATGCGATTCATATTTTTTCCCACATGTAAACCCAAGTATGAGAATGGAAGCTCAGCAGCATTGCAGCCTAATGAACAAGCACCAAGTGTTAGATCAGCAGGTTGAACATTCAACCCGCATAACTTGCTTTTTTTCATGTTGATCTTTAACCCAGAAATAAGACCAAAATACATGAGGATTCTTCCCAAATTTAAAATATTTTCCAAATTCCAATAACCGAAGAAGATAGTATCATCTGCAAACTGTAGGTGGGTGAGATTAACACTTTTTACTTGAGAAGCAACATCGACTCCTTTGAATTTGTCAATCAACACGGCTTTCCTCAGAAACACATTAAGGGCTTCAGCAAACAAGAGAAACAAAAAAGGAGATAGCAGATCGCCTTGGCGAATCCTCTCTGCATCTTAAACACCGTAGTCGGGCTGCCGTTAATAAGAATAGATACAGAAGCCGACGATAAGCAGCCTTTTATCCATTTCCTCCAAGTCAAACCGAAGTTCATTTGTTCCAGAATTGAATCTAGGAAATCCTAATTGACCGAGTCAAAAGCTTTTTCGAAATCAGCTTTGAAGATAAAGCTTTACCATTGGTTTTTTTTTTTTGAGGTAATCAACTACCTCATTTTTTATCAAAACACCATCAAGAATTTGTCTACCATTAATAAAGGCAGATTGACAGTGATCAATAAGAGTAGGAATAATCTTTTTGAGCCTTTCCGCTAGCAGCTTTGAAATTATTTTGTAAAGACTCTCAACCAAACAGATAGGATGATAATCTTTAAAAGATGTAGGGTTGCGTCTTTTAGGTATAAGGACAATGAAGGAGCTATTACACCCTTTACCAATTCTTTCCGAACGCTCAAAGTCTTTGACTCATCTCATAAGATCATCCTTAATAAGTTTCCATTGTGATTTATAGAAACTGAACGAGAAGCCATCCGGCCCCGGGGCTTTGCTAGATCCACAATTCCAAACAGCAAGTTTCACTTCCTCCTCCATGAAGGGGTTCTCAATATTAGAACGCAAATCTAAAGAAAGCTTTTTGAAGAGATCAGACTCAAGAGATGGCCTATTCCTTTCGATTTCACTAAACTGATTTTTGAAATGATGGACCGCTTCGTTTCTTATCTCTTGTGTGTCCTCACACCATCGCCGGATAAATTATTTTTGCTGCGCCTTCCTTTGATGGACTTATGGAAGAATTTAGTGTTTCCATCGCCTTCTTTTATCCATTTTTCACGGGCTTTTTGTTTCAACATACTTTCCAATTGAGAATCTTTCTCATAGAGAAAATTAATACCCTTGATCCTGCACTCTATCTCAACGGGACTCAGAGTTCTCTCCCCTACTAGTTTATCCCAATCCTCCACAACTATATAGGCTTGATTTACTTCCTCCTGTAACTGACCAAAGGTTGAACGACTCCAATTTCTTAAGGCAACTTTTACCCTCTTAAGTTTCTCTTTAAGGATGTGAAACGGGTTTCCGGTAATGCTCTCATCCTTCCAAGCAGTATATACAATCTCGTTAAACTCTGGGTGTTTCAACCAAAAATCAAAAAATATAAAAAGAATTGGGCCAAAATCAAGAGAGGAACTTTTTAAGAGGATAGGGCATGCAGTGATCATATAGGCTTCTTTGGAGGGAGATAAGGGATGCATTCGGCCAAGAGTTTAGAAAATTTGGAGAAACTAAGGATCTATCATTTCTACTCATTTTGGATCAATCTTTGTTGATCCAAGTGAACTTTCTGCCTTCCAAACGAAGATCAATCAAACCCGCATTAGAGATAAAGTCTAAAATGATATTTGCATCGCTTTGATGGAAAGTGCTGCCCTTTCTTTCATGTCTATAGCAAACAGAGTTAAAATCACCAATAACAGACACCAGGCCAACCGAATTATACACAATAGAAAGAATGCTATTCCACATACCAATTTTAGCAGTCGTGTCATGTGGACCATAGACATTGATAATCAAAATTTTTTCTGAAATGCCAATCCAAGAGCCGGAGATTCCACAAAAACCATCACCTTCAAAACTCCCACATTTGTTGAAGATGTTTTTATTCCATATACATGCCAATCCTCCAGCTGCTCCGGAAGAGCCAACAAAATGAAAATCAGCTTTATTTTCCCCCCATATCGATGTAGCCGTTTGTGAGGAGATAGAATGCAGTTTCGTCTCTTGAATGGCCATAAAGTCCAAATGCTCCTTGCTAATGATCTCCCTTAACCACCTAATTTTGTTGCTTTTACTAAGTCCTCTTGCATTGATAGAAAGAATCTTCATTGACCAAATAGACCTCCAAACAGAGCTCGCAAAAGGAGACTACTACCGATCAATATCAGCTTCCACAATCAAAGTCCGAAACTGACAAAAGTTGATATTGTTTGCTGACCGCTGTCTGTTTGACGTCCAAGGTAACAGAGGGTTCACATGTGCCTGCATAAACAATTAATGCACCTTCTTCTTTTGTCACGTGATCTTCACCACCGGAGAACACCGACCGGAGATCCTCTGCCATTTCTCCTTCCACACAGAAAAAAAAAATAGTTATATATTTACTTTTAACCGCATTAACGTGACAAATAAGTCTAGCTAGCTAAGTAATATCTATGGTCACAAATTGTCCCATCAATTTTTCAAAAGAGATTTGGTTATATAAATCCATTATGAAAATTACGATTTTGTGCGTCGCAGTTTTCATGGTTGCAGTACTATTGTCACATGTGGGAGAGGGTTCAAAACCAGATCAAACAGAAACCGGCAGTGTTGATTCGGGTTCGCTGCATGTGTTTCGGGAATCTCATGGATTCCCGAGGTATATGCTACAGGTAAAGTGTTGTGATTCGTGTGCATGTTGTAACGATAATAAGCAGTGCTTAGGCTGTGGTAATCATCCTAAAAACGGTGCTTCCTTCCATTTGCGTAGCGATGGAGATGATGACGATGATGGTCCGGATTGTAATAATGATTCTGAAGGAGAAGACGAACACGACGGCGACAACTAGCTAGGCTTCAGCGGTGAAGATCTACGTGGAGTGATACATGAGTGGGTGCCAAAGTTAGTTGCAAAACTGGGTGAATTCAATTTGTTGCAATTATTATTATTATTATTATTATTATTATTATTATTATTATTATTATTATTATTATTATTATTATTATTATTATTATTTATGGTTTGATTTTATTGTGTGCTTTGTGTGTGATTTTTTTCAGTTTTTAAATTGGTGCAAGTTGTCTTAGAGAACATTTATCCTCATTAATCATCATTATCTTTTTTTTTTTTTTTGTTGTACTCTCTATGGTGTTAATACCCATATGATGATGATCGACACAACCGTTGTGACACAACGTGCATCCACAACATTGATTAATAATATAGACTCATGGATCATTATTATATCTATTATTATCAACGGTGTAGATGCATGTTGTTGCACTCGTTGTGTCACAACGGTTGTGTCATTATACTCTATTTACAATTGTTAATTTTCTTAATGCCTCGTTTGAAAACGTGCTGTTTTTTTTTTTTTTTTGATTTTTTTTAATGAAAGAAAGTGTCCGACACGTGCTTCTTAAGTGTAACTTTAAAAAAAAGTCAGTCTCGTAGAATTAGTCTCAAACAATTGTCTGGGAATAACTTGCGAAATGGAAAAAAAAAAACAGAAGGTCAGCCTTACCAACACTTTCGACCCTTATATACTACGAAAACATTGCTCAAAACGGAGGAGCTTGGGAAAAACGTTAAAAGGGCTTGTAAAGGCATCACAAAAATCTATTTGAGCCACCATAGCAAGGTGAAAAAAAGGGCATGTACTGGAGGTTTGGTGTGGTAATTTTAAAGGGCCCAAGTTAATATGCAACCATGCATTACCATCGTTGTTACGAAGACGTCCAACGCCCTGGAGAAAATATTTAAACAGAGAACTGACGCATTCAGATACAGTACTGCAAGGTTGAGCTAAACTCTTTTTTCTTGAAGAAATGTTTTTTTTATAAAGTGGATGAAAAAGAAATTAAAGTACAAAGAGAAATGCTATCCCCAATCGGACCAAGACCCGCTCCGCACTTGGCTACCCAGCGTTTACCGTGGGCACATAACACTCGCTGGTTAGCTCCTCCAGCTGGCACCTATACTGTTAATGTTGATGCTTCTGGATTGGCATCATTATCCGAGATAGCCTGGGGGGCAGTTATTCAAGCGGTTTCATTAGTTTACCCCCATCTATCTGAATGATTGGAACTCTGGGGGAAGAACTGGTAATAGACACAAAACCATCCACTCTGGTTCAATATTTGTTCGAATAAAATGTTTAGCCAATTCCATAAGTCTAACTAAAAAATCCTTTCTTCTTCCAACCTTTCGATCTTCACATTCATTCCCAGTGGGTCCGTCTTCGCCTAATTCTTTCCATTCTAATAATGAATTTTCTATAAGAATTCCATCCCCAACTGTCCAAGGATTAAAATAGTTGGAATATTCTGAACCATTCATGAACATCCTATTTATATAACAGACCGTATGGTAGGACACAAATTAGGAGAATTTTCTCCCTTAGCCATACAGTAATGCCTTTTTTTATATGTCAATTCCTTGTCTTCTTCTTGGCATCGAGATCATATCTGTGTCTTAGGGCAATCAGTGACTTACCGGGAATCCTTCCTCAAGCAGGGCTTATTCTATCACCCTCGGTTCACAGCTGGACCAACGATAAACCTCATAATACATCAGCACCTAACATTGCCTCACTAAAACCTCTTATCAGACAAACCGAAAAGGAAAAATCCATCAAAAGGAAAGAATGCGGTGTTCAAATAGTGTCCTAAACCCAATCGGGTTGGACCGGATCCGACTGGGTAAGATCATTTCTACTATTTCTTTGTGTTTATACATATATTAAATGGTTTTTTGTTGTCATATATTTGTTCTTTTAAGAACCAATTATGAATTGTTATATGATAACATCCTTAGTATTAAACTGTGATAGAGAAACCATGATAGACGATTATGGTTGATGAGATCTCTAATCACTTTAATAAGTTTGATACTTAAATGTCTCTAGACTTATGTACTATTAAACAGGACATTGATAGTATAAACATGCTAGCACATATTAGATGTCTTCTGTCTTTGAGGGCATGGATAGATCTCGTCTTCAAAGTGTATAGGCACTTGGACTGTACGTGGACTTGTATTAGAGAATGCGTACGTTAGACTGACCCACTTACACTGTTAAGTGTCACACTAATTGGCGGTTGTGTAATTATCCTTAGGACCGGAGTCTACATAGCATCACGGTGTGGATTGTCATGATTTGACACTATTGAGGTTTCCCTAAGCCATGGGGCGATCATGCGGTAGTGATTCGGTGTGATACTGAAGCATGTGGAGTATACATGTATGGTCGTCCGGAAATCGCGTACCCTATCAGTAGGGGTGAATATCCGAAAGAGCCTTCTTATAAGGAATGTCTTACTCTCGTGAATCTTTCCAAAGTGGAGTTACTTCGAGAGAGCACGGTATATATCCAGTTTAAAAGACACGGTCGTTGATGTTTGACACTCGACAAACGACCGTATGGATATTATTACAGCGATAGGATTCTATTTACATTGTAACTGTTTCACATGAAAGGTAGTAGTCATTGCATTTGACTCTTCCGATGATTGTGGGTCACGGTGCGTTGCTAGACGCTTTTTCGTAATTTGCTCTTTATGTCTACGGCCAACATATTCGAAAGCCTATCGGGTCACACACACATGAACATCGAGTCAGATTAAAATGCGGTTATGGTTGATGACCAAATAAGGAAAGAATTTATCTAATACTATAAAGGTTATAGTGGTAAATTAATATGATGGTATTTATTTATTATGAATAAATTAAATACAATATATTAATTATGTTGATTAATTAAATATGTATATTGATACATAAATTTGAATATATATATATATATATATATATATATATATATATATATATATATATATATATATATATATATACATGTATTTTGTAAAATTAATCAATCATGGTATATTCATTAAAGAAAATCTCAATTCTCAAATTAGTGGGAAGAGGCGCCAATTTAAAGTGTATTTGATACATTTGAGTTGTGCAATTTAATTAATAAGATTACCATAATATTAATATTGGATATTAATTGATTTTTAGGAAAATAGATTTATGCTAATAAGATAAAGATATATTCAATATAAGATATTGTCAATATATATTTTAGGAAAAATATTTAATATAAGATATTGAATATTAATGAGATAAATCAATCAAAGGTATTTCCTTATTTTATTAGAAAAATGTTTTCTTTCTCCCCAATCTACTAGAAAGCTAATCCCAATCAGATTGGGAAGTGCTAGGGGCGCATGTCATCCTATTTAAGGGAGGCTTGGCTAGCTCTTTTGTACATCACAATTCCAAGAGCTAATAGTTCTTGTGAAAAATAGAGAGCTTCTTAGAGAGAGAGTTTGAGAGAGAGAAAAGACCGGTCTAGCAACCGGATTTTCCTAGTAGTAATCCAATGGTTGATTCCGGCGGGTTGTTCGTGTGGACTAGCGGTAGAGGCCGAATGCTTGGGCGGCTCCATGCACCACTACTCTCCTTAGACGGGCAAAGCGTCGATCTTTTAGATCAATCAAGGTAACCGCCGTCACTAGCTTATTTGTTTATTGTTTAAACGAAGTCGATCCTGGTTAAAAGGAAATAAATTTTTGAATTCCGATGCGTTTCCGCGTAGATTTCCTAACATGCGGTAAATCAGTGCTCAATTAAGTTTAAAATAAAAACCTTTGATCTAGAGAACCCTTATATCTAATCACACATACGAACTTCTTTTGTAGCCCAGTTTCATCATATAGCTGTCAAACATCTTGTACCACTGCCTTTAGGACTGCTTCATTTCTTCCAAGGATTTATTCAACTTGCAAACATACCCTTTTTTCCACGGACTTGGAATCCATCTAGCTGAGTCATGTATATTTCCTTATCCAACTCTCTACGTAGAAAATTTGTCTTTACATCCAGTTGCTCACGTTTAAGATTCTGATGTGCAACTATTGCTAGTAAAACCCTGATAGTATTGTGTATGTCTATTGGTGAGAATATCTCAACATAGTATACCCCCTGTTTCTGATTGAACACTCATGAAACCACACATTCCTTATACTTAATGCTTTTAGTTGGTGACATTCCTTCATTTTGCTTGAAGACCCATTTACAAGTGACTGTCTTCCTCCCTTGTTGTAGTTTGACTGATTCCCAAGTCAGATTTATGTGAAGTGACTCCATTTCATATCCCATGGCAGCAAGCCATTGTTCAAAACATGTCACAACTTTCATGTAGGTGTTTGGTTCCAATAAATCCACCTCCTCGGCTACTTGAATTGCATATCCAACCATATTCTCAAACACATACCTCTTCCGAGGTCCAACATTAGTCCTTCTAGATCTGCCGAGACCAATAGTCTCACCGACTTGTTTCAACTTTTTGAGTCTCAGCTAGTTGATTCGGATATAGATCTAGTTCGGCCAGATCAGATGAGTGTTGACTGTTCTCAGTTGATTGTCGCAGCTCAGAAGATTGAACCTGAAGCTCCACTTGTTTCTCAACCTCTCAGATTCAGATTTGATTTTAGATTCAGATGTGGATCTCACAATGGTGTTAAGCACAGGATTTTTATCAAAAAAATAGACTTATGCTAGGTTTAGGGTTTAGGGTTAGTATAACCCTGTATTTAGCGTATGACCAGATTCCATACCCCTTAACTCCATCTTAATATCTTACAAACACTCCTTTTTATGCTCTTGGTTCCAGCTTACCTTCACTAACATGATAATAAATCGCTCATAAAAAAACTCTCAATTTTTTGTAATCAGTAGGCCTTCTGACCACATTTCAATTGGTGTTTTGAGATTGATCCCTATGTGAGGTCCACGGTTGATTAAGTAGCAGGTCGTACATAAAGCCTCTTACCAAAATCTTCTTGCCAAACTAGCGTTAGAGAATATGCACATCGCCCTCTCCGGAAGTGTTTGATTTATTTGTTCTGCGACACCATTCTAATAATGAGTATGCCTGACAGTATAGTGCTTGGCTATACCATTGTCTTTGCCAAACTCATCCAACTTAGATCAACAGAATTCAAGACCATTATTTGTTTGGAGCCCCTTGATCTTCTTGCCTGTCTGATTCTCCACCAGGGCCTTTCTCTGCTTAAAATTCTTGAATGCATCATTTTTATGTTTCATTATAATCACCAAGTCATTCTTGAAAAATCAAAAATTAGTGATATAAAGTATTTGTGACCACCCAATTATTCCACCATTTACGCCCCCAACAATCAGTATTAATATAATCAAGTATTGCCTTTGTGTTCTGAATTTCTTTTGGGAACTTGCTTCTGTGTGGCTTCCCAAACACACAATGCTCACAAAAGTCCAGATTCCTGACCTTATATCCCCTAAAAAGATCAGATTTAGACAGAATCTACATCGCTTTTTCACCAATATGAGCATGTCCAAAATGCCATAACTTAGTCATATCATTCTGGTGAACTTCAGTAATGCAACAATAGAAGAACTAGATAGAGTAGATCCCTGTAACAGATGCATAATTCCTTTTTTTGACACATTTAGAATACATATTTAAACCCTTGTAGAAATTCACCACTCTACCTTTACCTCTGAATTTGAACCCTTTGTTGTCTAGAACATGCTTAACTTCATTCAATGTCTAGAATTTACCATCATGAGTCCAGATTTGAATCGAGCCAATTTCAACTATCTTGCATCCTTACTATTGGCCATGTAAATACGCCCCATCCATTTTCTCATAAGTAGAAACCATTCCATGCGTGACGAATAATATGGTAAGATACCCTGTAATCAAGAATCCACACATCATTATGATGTGTTGATTCACCATCCAATATAACCATGTCTTCATTTGAATTTGTGTCATGCTCGCTTTTACATCGATTGCCACATTTTTAATTTGTCGGTTCTTCTTCTTTGGACATTTGTTCTTCCAATATCCCCGCTTTTTTCACAGAATTATGTACATCTTTTAGGCTTAGAACCTTTGGAACCACCCTTCTTGGGCTCTTATTTTTAGGTTTCCATGCCTTTGCTGCTCGACCATGAATCTAGCAACTGCATCGTCTCAGTATTAAATGCAGACGCCTTATGGTGTAACTCTCGAGTGTAAAGAGATGATCTCACATCCTCCAATGACAACTTATCCTTCCTAACAATAAACGATTGAACAAAGTTCTTATATAATGCAGGCAATGAAACCAACTGAATCCAGACTATATCCTCATCTTCAATCTTGACATCAATATACCATTGATCAATTAATATTGTATTCAAATAATAAGGGTGATCCTTCAGCTGAGTCCCCTCATGAATCCGAAGACTAGACATATGTTATTTCAACAACAACTGTTGATTAGATATTTTTTCATATACAAAAATCTCAAGTTTCAATGACAGCCCAACAACAATATTCTCTTTAGCAACTTTTACGATAATATCCTCTAATATGCATGACATGATTGTTTGAATGTGACTTCTCCTCCAGACTGGCCTTCTCAGCGGATCAGACATCACCGTCTTTGTCAACGGAGCCTATATATATCCTTTGTTGATTTAATAAGGCACGTATCTTGATCTGCCATAAACTGAATTGTTTCTCCATGTAAATTTGTCGATCTTTACATTAATTGCATTCTTCCTTTTTGCCAGTTCCCAAAACCTTGCATTGATCACAACCTTGGTGCCAATCAATCTTGATCGAACGGAATGCAAATTTTGTGAACTTCGCTATGATACTAGTTTGTTGTAACGGTCTGCAAGAAGAACCAATTAAGAAAACAGAAGCAATTAGACCGTAAAATCAATCAATCAAGCACAACAAGCAAGAAGACACGAAATTTAACGTGGTCTGCCCACGTTGTGTTGACTACATCCATAGATAGATAAGAGGATTAATTATGTACAGAAAGTTACAATGAAATTGTTACACCAATATGGTATTTATAGTCTTAGGACCCAAACCCTAGCCGACACAACGAATAACTGATTTACTAAAACACCCCCAGAAAGTTCCTTCCTAGATTCAGACGAATACTACCAGCCATAACCAAATTCAGACTCAGAGATGACCAGACATTAACACAACAGACTTTAGATGTGATCACCGTAATTTGACCGAGAACATAAGGCTTGGTGCTCAGATGAGTATTTAGACGAATACTTCAGATGTAGCAACCAGCTTTGTACGCAACAGATTCAGTTTCAGCTCTGACAGACTGATTCAAACGTAGAGATCAAGTCACTGTACTAACACTTTGTTAAACAAATTTCTCCAGGCCATTAATGGAATAACCTAGGATTTTTAATTTATTACTTCGTCCGGTAGCAATTCTAGCATATTACTTTGCTTAACAAAGCGGCCAAATATTCAATTTAAGGACATATAATGTTGTTATTTAACTTGTTAAACATCGTTCTTGTAACCCGTCAAAAAAAGAGTGATAATAAGTTGATGTACAAGCGGCAAATTCTAAGTAATTGAATGTCAATTTGGTGCTTAGTATGAAGTTGTTTTCTTTAAACCGGAATATCTTCAAAGTTTTGTTCGGCTTGTCTTACTCTATACACACAGGGCCGGCCCTGGCGTTTTTTAGGGTTAATGTCAAGTCTGGAATTGGCCTTTTAGTTGAAGTTGTTTTTTTCTTCATAAAAACATACTTATCGCATTTTTAACAACTGTAAATACAAAATTCAATATATTGATAGCCTCAAAACATACCTACAAAGTAGTCTTTTCTAGCATATTTAAAAAAAAAAAATCAAATTCACATGTATACATAAAACTGTTAGATATTTTTTAATAAATAAATATTTTGATTATCGTTTGAATACGAGTTGTCGTACGAATTAATGTTATCGCAACGAACCGGGGTTCGGCCTGCCCGGTCAGGTCGCGGTGGGTCGAGGCGCGTGAGCCCTTCGCGACGGGTTGAGGGGCGCGCTTATTCGTGGGGTCGAGGGCGCCGCCAACTCATGGGGGTTTGGGGGCAACGGCCCCGAAACCTAAACCAATACATGCATCAGTTCATGAAGGGATATGCATTTTTGAATTCATGCTCCTTTTCAGATTCTGAATTTCGAATGGATGCACCTCTGCATGCGAATGGTGATAACCCTTACCTTTTCGTGTAGGAACACCTCAGTTTGAATTGGGCTTCCTTCAGCATATAAAAAGGCATAGTATGCATATGCATTTTACACAAGTTTGAAAGCATCATCAGAACAAAAATTTGGGTATTTATAAAAAAAAAAACATATTATATTAGGTTGGATCGGATTGAATCTACACGGCTTTTTTTTCTTTTTGATAAACATGTACCGTTGGGCTTACGGCCGTGGTCTCACTAGCCTCACTATAGGGCCGGCCCTGTATACACATCACTCATTTTGCATATGTCTTCACAAATTAAATATATATCCAATCAAGAAGTTAATTTCTGCATATTTAATCATGGTGAACGTTACGTTTTTGTTCCTCACGGCTTTCGTGATTGCACTATTGTCAACTATGCGAGAGGGTTCAAATCGATCAATCTAAACCGTGTTCTAGTAAGGTTGGATTCGAATATGGTGCATATGCCTCGGGAATTTCATGTACATGTTGTAGCAAGTACCGTGCTTGGGTTGTGGTAATCATCCTAAAAATGGTGCTTCGCTCATTTGCATAGCAATGCAGGGGGGTGGGCGGGGCGGGGGTGTGTGATTCGGATTGTGACAATGATTCCGAAGGAGAAACAGATTACGATGGCGACAACTAAGCTTCAAAGCAGAGAAGATCTACGTGAAGTGAAGCATCCGTGGGCGCCGTGGTGTCTAATGAGAAGATTTGGTTGCTATCGAATATCCTATATGTTTCGATTTTGTGTGATTTGTGCGGTGTTTTTTTTTTTTTTTTTGTTGTTGTTGTTGTTGTTGTTGTTGTTGTTGTTGTTGTTGTTGTTATTTTTCTTTTTCGAATTTCCAGTTGGTGCAAGGTGCCTTAAGAACATATCTCCTCAATAATCATCGATATATTTGTATTCTTTTACTTTTTCTTATGTTATTTTCCATGATTTTAGACAATCCAAAACATTGTCATGCGTATCCATTAGGCGTAATTAGGAAAAGTGGATATTAGTTATAAGGCCATCGTTAGAGAATTAATGATCATTTATGACACTCCAAATCTTATTTAGTTATAATTAAATTCTAATTTTAAGAATGAAACTTATTTAGTTATAAGACATTCTAATTTCAAGTGGATAAAGAAGAAGGAAAAAAAAGGAAGGAAGGAAGAAAAAGAAAAACAAAAACAAAAAAGAGGAAGCGCTTTGGATGGAGGAAAAAAAATGCAACGATGTTTGTTATTTTTTTATTATTATTTTTTTATTTATTTAAATTCACCATATTTCTAAAGGTTATATATTTTGATCTAAAACTCGGATCGTCAAAATTCTAAAGGATACGGTTTGATGTCTGATGCATTGACATTGATGTCTGATGCAGGGACATTGATGACTTATGCAGTGGCATTGATGTCTGATACAAGGACATTGATGACTTATGTAGTGACATTGATGTTTCATGCAGGGAAATTGATGTCTGATGCAGGGACATTGATGACTGATGTAGGGACATTGATGTCCGATGCAGTGACATTGATGAATGATGCAGGGACATTAAGCTAAACAAGATCGTCAAATGATTCAAGATCGTGTTAAAGAATTGAGGGATTCCACAATGAATCCAATTATCAGGAGGGCATAAACAACGTGTGGCCATTACAAGAGTCATAGTGAAGAGTCTTTGTAGTTTCACCAAACTTGTACTTCTATCCATATTAAAAGCTCCACATTTGGAGAAATGCAAAACAAGAGCAGAGCTGACTGATGCAGTTGTTAGGTTTTATGCAGTGACATTGATGTCTGATGTAGGGACATTGACGACTTATGCAGTGACATTGATGTCTGATGCAGGGACATTGATGACTTATGCAAAGGACATTGGTGTCTCAATCGGTGACATTGATGATCAGATTACAATTATATAATTGATGCAATGATATTGATGTCACCGTATATACAACTTGATACACACATTTGATAACTTTGTAAAGTAACTTTATTTCTTTGTTATCTTTAAATATTTGATTGATGTTGGTTTATTTGATTAGTGTTGGATTAAATTTTCGATAACTTTGTAAAATAACTGTATTTCTTTTGTTTTTTTTGGTTTAAATGCATATTTTTACAACCAAAGGTATGCATAAATTGTTACAATAACACGTCACTGCATAAATCGTTACAATAACACGCCAGTGCATAATTCGATACAATAAGACATCACTGCATAGATCGCTACAATAAGAAGTCACTGCATAAATCGCTACAATGAGGCGTCATTGCATAAATCGCTACAATGAGATGTCACTGATCAAGGTTGTCAATGGATCGCGGCGGTCAATACATCATGGTAGCCAATGAATCGGGGCGGTCAATGCATCGGGGTGGTTAATGGATCCGGTGGCCAATGCATCCGGGTAGGTGGTCAATGCATGACGGTGATCAATACGTCACGTCGATTTTTATGAAAAAAATTGATTTTAAGAAATTTATTCGGAAAAATATCAAATTTGATTTTAGAATAAAGAAGACGAAAAAATATGAATTTAAGTGAAAAAATTATGATGATCCGAGTTTTAGATCAAAATATATGAGCTTTAGAAATATGGTGAATTAAAATTTTAAAATTAAAAAAATAAAAAAATAAAAAAAAAAAAACCACCCACACGTTCAGTAAGTTTTTTTTTCTTTTTCTTTTTTCTTTTTTTTTACTTTGAACGTTTTTTTTCCTCCTTCCTTTTTTTTTCCTTCTTCCTCTTTATTCAACTTGAAATTAGAATGTCCTTATAACTAAATAAGTTTCCTTCTTAAAATTAGAATGTCCTTATAACTAAATAAGATTTCGGAGTGTCCTATTACCCCTAATAAGTTGAAAATCAGTTTTTTTAAATAATTGGCCCATAAGAAAATACGGTAAGCCATACTGATATCACCTTTAAACATTGTGGAAGCTTTAAACAAAACCGCACCAATTACGATTTTGTGCGTCGCAGTTTTCATGGTTGCAGTACTATTGTCACATGTGGGAGAGGGTTCAAAACCAGATCAAACAGAAACCGGCAGTGTTGATTCGGGTTCGCTGCATGTGTTTCGGGAATCTCATGGATTCCCGAGGTATATGCTACAGGTAAAGTGTTGTGATTCGTGTGCATGTTGTAACGATAATAAGCAGTGCTTAGGCTGTGGTAATCATCCTAAAAACGGTGCTTCCTTCCATTTGCGTAGCGATGGAGATGATGACGATGATGGTCCGGATTGTAATAATGATTCTGAAGGAGAAGACGAACACGATGACGACAACTAGCTAGGCTTCAGCGGTGAAGATCTACGTGGAGTGATACATGAGTGGGTGCCAAAGTTAGTTGCAAAACTGGGTGAATTCAATTTGTTGCAATTATTATTATTATTATTATTATTATTATTATTATTATTATTTATGTTTTGATTTTATTGTGTGCTTTGTGTGTGATTTTTCTCAGTTTTTAAATTGGTGCAAGTTGTCTTAGAGAACATTATCCTCAATAATCATCATTATCTTTTTTTGTTGTTTTACTCTCTCTGGTGTTAATACCCATATGATAATATCGACACAACCGTTGTGACACAACGTGCATCCACAACATTGATTAATAATATAGACTCATGGATCATTATTATATCTATCATTATCAACGGTGTAGATGCGTTGTTGCACTCGTTGTGTCACAACCATGGCGGATCCGAAATTTTTCCAAAGGGGATCACCGGACCGTAAAACTATATTTTTTTTCTAAAAATTTGTTCAAATGGGGTCACCAGAGCTTAAAACTACATTTTTTCCGAACAAAACGACACTTTTTAACAACAAAACTACATCGTTTTAATACAAAAAAAAATCTCCGGATCTCAGTGCAGAAATTGGAAAATCAGGTCGTGTCAGACCTGACACTTGAAAATCAGGTTGTGCCTTTTCTGACATGAAAAATATGGTAAACGTAGAGATCCTTACGTTTAGACGTAGATATATCTACGTTCAGACGTAAGGAAATATAACTAACATAAAACGTTGCAGTTGATCTTTTCCTACGTTTAAACGTAGGATTTCTACGTTTCAACGTAGAGTTTCCACGTTTAAACGTAGAAACTATACGTTTAAACGTAGAGAAATCCAAAGGAGATATTTTGCAAATTAGCTACGTCTAAACGTAATAAAATCTACGTTTAAACGTAGGTTTTGTACGTTTAAACGTAGCTTTTCTACGTTTGGCAGTGGTAGATGGGTATTAATGTTGTTGTAAGGTGCTTGTTGAATATACATCTATGTATATGTGTAGATATATATCTATGTATGTGTGTGTATATATATGTATATATATATATATATATATATATATATATACATATAGATATATGTGTATATATATGTATATGGAGTAAATAAATACATATGTAAGTACATATATATACACATAAATCTAAATGTGTATATATATATACATATATATACACACACATACATAGATATATATATCTACATATATATGTACATATATAGACACATATGTATACATATATATACACATATATATACACGTGAAATGTCTTATCATCTCTTTTTGTGTTCTGTTGTTTGTAACGTTATGGGGGTAAGAGAAGAAGATAATATGGTTTTTACCACGTCATAGAATACTTGATGATGACGAGGGAGAACAGAGGCCGTCGGAGCCAGTGAGCATGACCTTATATTTTCAATCTAAAGGGTGCCTCACTTCCGGCCGAGGATTACCAGTCTCTTCACGGACAGTAAAGATGCTCTATTGAAAGCGCACTCTAATGAAATTTTCTACGAGCTACCTACCAGAGCCCCAATACAAAGCCTGGAGCTTAGGCATGACATAGCGGATCGGAAGGAATCGAAACACCCTAGGGAAAGCATGCAATTCTAAGAACCTCATCAAAGCCGAGGCGTACCATGGAATTCAGTCCGAGATATTGATTTTTGGATTTTCAAACAACGTGAGTTTGTCGTTTGGTTCAATTTTTAATTAACATACATGTTAGCCATTATTTCAAGGGCATAATTAGGTCATTAGCAATACTACTATCGTATACCTTAGAATGAAAGCAAACATAAATCACAATCAAATAACAAATACATTATCAATCCCAATGTAACATCATACACATGCTTCCATTTCCCATTTTTCTACCAAATTCAATATCATAAATTACACTACATTATCAAATCAAAAATTATAACACTATCATACATATTCTCACATATTAATAATTTTACATTAATTTACTTCTAAAACCTATCATACATATCATTACAGATTCATTTTAATAGAATTAGCCCCATTAATTCGAATCAAATAACAATATGAAAAACATATACATTAAATTCGATATAAAGTAGAAATCTGCAGCTTTCACGCCCAAACGTAGTGTTTCTACGCCAAAACGTAGACAAATTACGCTTGCGACGTTGAGAAATTCGATCTCTACATCCAAACGTAAAACCTTCGCTCGCACGTAGAGACATGCATCTCTCTACGCCCCGAAGCATAATCCTACGCTCGCACGTAGAGACTGTATTTCTCGCCCAAACGTATAATACTTCCTTCATATCGCCCAAACGTATGAACCTTCATACAAAAACCCTTCTTAAACCTAAAAACGACAAATCATACAATCAAAATCAATATAATGATACAGATTATCAAGGACCACCACAAATCACACTACAATAAATATTCGGAAATAACAAGCACATACTAAAGTGAAATTAATATGATATACTATAAAAGAATATTAGGGAAAATACATACCCTTTCGCTTTCAACCGCCATTGCACTTGAGAGATTGTGAAATTGGACATGAACAAGCACTATCAGAATTTCTTGCAAAAATCGCCAATCGCCAATCGCCACTCAGAATTTGAAATAGGATAGAAAAAAATAAGATAAAAGGGAAGGACAAGTATGTGAACCGTTAAACGTAATGAACTCTACGTTTAAACGTAGGTTTATTACGTTTAAACGTAGAGTTCATTACGTTAGACGTAGCTAAAGTGCAAATTTCTCCTTTGGATTTCTCTACGTTTAAACGTAGATTTTCTACGTTTAAACGTAGAAACCCTACGTTTAAACGTAGGGAAAGATCAACTGCAACGTTTTATGTTAGTTATATTTCCTTACGTCTGAACGTAAGGATCTCTACGTTTACCATATTTTTCATGTCAGAAAAGACACAACCTGATTTTCAAGTGTCAGGTCTGACACGACCTGATTTTCCAATTTCTGATCTCAGTGGGGTCACGTGACCCCCCTCCCCTTAGTACACTTACATCCGCCCCTGGTCACAACGGTTCTGTCATTATACTCAATTTACAATTGTTAATTTTCTTAACGCCTCGTTTGAAAACGTGCTGTTTTTTTTTTGTTTTTTTAATGAAACAAAGTGTCCGACACGTGCTTCTTAAGAGTAACTTTAAAAAAAAAGCCAGTCTCGTAGAATTACTCTCAAACAATTGTCTGGGAATAACTTGCGAAAGGGAAAAAAACAGAAGAAAAAAAACCCGTCAGCCTTACCGACACTTTCGACCCTTAAATACTACGAAAAAATTGCTCAAAACGGAGGAGCTTGGGAAAAACGTTAAATGGGCTTGTGAAGGCATCACAATAAATCTATTTGCGCCACTGATAGGAACCAACTTTACTGTACATTTCTGTACAGTTTAGCCCGCGGTTATCATGTTTCTAGCATGTTTTCGGGTGAGTTTAGACCCTATGTTAGACTTATTTCTTAGTTTTGATGATGAGTGCCATACTAGCTGTTATAGTGCAAAGGCAAAAAGATGTCTAGATTAAATGTATAGGTTTATTAGAGTTTGATTCATAAAATAGGTTTGATCAAACAAGCACTGTATAGGGTTGCTGACTTGTTTCAAAGAGATCGGTCTAGGTCAAGAGGGTAGATAGGTCGATGAGACTAGTCTCGAACCCATCAAGACCCAAGACCAAGGTGAGGGTTCAAACTCAGATAAATGAAGGCTAAGGGATCAAACTTAGTAATTTAAGTCAAGGATATGGAATCGACTTTAGGCAAGTCTGTGATGACCTAAACGATTACATATACCTTGTGAAGAAGAAGGTCTAAGTTCCATAAGTTGGATGATGTTTGGAACTTAGTTATAATTAAAATGATGTAATCTAACTACACAAATAAAAGTTAGATAAAAGAAATCAGCTGCATTATATTTTATACAGAAATGTGATTTTCAAAGAGATCGATTTAAACTTCAAAGAGATCGATGAACTCCGATATATATCTCGATTTATTCAAGGTTATTTTGGAAGACCACATGGATAAGGACAGCCAACTACCTCTGACTTATCAAGAAAATCAAAGGTTGAGATTAAAAAGACGTTGGGATGATTCATATTTTTATCCATTGGATACAAGTCAAAGGGTGGATGACCAGACTTGTCAAAAAAGGAATTTTGATTGTCACCCCATGAATAGAGACAGAATCAATGCGGTCGGATGGGACAAAAACAAGGAACGGTTACATTTGAAATTCAAATACAAGTCACATGCATTCTTGCCTATAAATAGAAGACTTTCAACTCAAGAAAAGATGATGAAAATTTGAGATAAACTTTAAGTGATAACACTGAAATAAATACACCTCTTGAACTTGCTTGAGCATAAAGTCAGCGATCTAGTGAATTTCTTCAAGTGCATTCTCAGATTCAAGCTACATCAAGACTACATACTTGAAGATCGCAAGGCTGCGATTACATCATCCTAATCAAGTCGCTTTGAATCGAATCATTTATTTGATTCAATCTTTATTTCATAAAGAACATGTCAAGACAAGAAGCATCCGTTGGGTGTGAAAGATCATTGTTTGTGGTGGAGCCGGTGAAGAGGCAATCCTACCCTTCAAGGACCAGTGGAAGACTAAGGAGCAGCAATCCTACCTGTTCCCAGTTTTCAGTTTGTGAAGCCATAGTTATTGGTGAAGGACAAGCAATCTTAGGAATCTTTGTAAAAGCTACATCAAAGATCTCTAGTGAATTTCCTCCAACATCACAGGAGAAGAGTGGACTGACAGGATTACATCACCTGGAACCACTATAAAAATCTGCCTACTTACTTTCAGCATTTACTTTCTGCACTTAGTTTATTTCACTCATCAACCTCATCGAATCTAGCAACCAAATCACACACTTGCACTAATGAGTATCTAATACTTAGTATCATATTTAACAACAAGTAATAAGGCTTAATTTTGATATAATTCCATTTGCACGATTCAAAGAATCAACTATCGAGTAGACTCTCATTTACAAAGAGCTCTATCAAGTCTCAAAGAGACCATCAAGTATCGCAGATCAAGAAGTTGCGTAATTTGTTAACTCCAAAATTTTTAAGTGTTAAGTTTATTCACCCCCCTCTAAACTTAACCAAAGCCTTTTCAAGGGACCAACAATTGGTATCGGAGCAGTGCTTCGGTTCTGAAGTAATCCTACTTGTTGTGCTTGTGAAAATTCTTTGAAACTTTCTTTCAAGTCACCGATTTTCAAAGACTTGCATCATGGATAACACACAAGATGCTAGAACTATGTTGATGTGTTCTCTCGGATAGATTTGATGAGTATAAACGCCGAATGCAAAGCTTACCTTGTCGCAACTCATGATGAGATGATGGATGTACTAACCGATGGACCACCTGAGATTACCAAGGCGTGAATAAAGGTGATACAACCGAGTACAATCCTAAACCAAAAGAGAATGGAATGCGTAAGACGAAAAAAGAGCAAACCTCAACAACATTGCTATAGACATCATTTACGTAACCTTGGATAGCAATATGTACATGAAGGTTAAAGATTGCAAGACGCAAAGGAACTTTGGGACAAGATTCACTTGATCTCGTGAAGGCACCGATGCAATAAATAAGAACAAAATCAGTGTGGCCGGAAAGAGGTTCCAAAAGTTCAAAATGTCGCCAAATGAAACCATTGAGCAAATGGAGTCCGATTCAATGCAATCTGGATGAACTTACCTGCTGAGTGTAAGTTATTCAAAAGAGGAAATAAACACCAAAATCTTGGAAGCTCTACCTGCAAATGATGTTTGGAAAATGAAGGTGACTGCAATTGAAGAAATGAGAAAATTGCATGAAGAAGACACCTTCAAATTGTTTTCGATCTAAAGGCTTATGAATTTAGCAAAAGCTTGTGCTCGAGATCGAAAAAGAAGAGCCAAAGAC
This sequence comes from Gentiana macrophylla, assembly GCA_026214975.1. Taxonomy (NCBI): domain Eukaryota; kingdom Viridiplantae; phylum Streptophyta; class Magnoliopsida; order Gentianales; family Gentianaceae; genus Gentiana; species Gentiana macrophylla. The sequence continues at coordinate 22,378,164 of CM047805.1, forward strand.
CATCAGATTGGCTGCTTCACATCATGAAGAAACATCGAGAGGACAGGATGATCTCGCTGGATGAAATGCAAGAGCAGATTGCCCTACCGAGCAAGAAAATCGTAATGATGAAGACCGGAAAGGCCCCTTCAAGGAATTTCACAAAGAGGCCTACTGAAAGAATGAAAGAAGAACCAAAGAAAGATAATGACTATCTGTGCTTTCATTGCAAGAAACCAGGACACTTCAAACCTGACAGTCCTGAGTTAAAACAAGACAAGGAACCTGATTATCTTTGCTTCAACTGCAAGAAGCCTGGACATTTTAGACCTGATTGTCCAGACCTACTGAAGACCAAGAGTCAACAAAGAAGACATGGCAAGAAGGCCATGGTTGCTGAAGATGAATCAGGGTATGAAGTTGAATCTGAAAAAGGGAATGAATCAGATGACACAGCACTGGTTGCTGACTTGGAGGATTATGCCTTGATGGCCAATATAGATGAAACTGAGGAGGTATACAATCAGTATCTATCAATACTCCTCGCCTGGTGATTGTGAATCAACATGTGGTTCAAATCCTAGAAATTCGACAACAATGAGACTTTGGATGCCATCCTTAATCAACCGAGGATAATACAATCTGTTATGAGGTTGTGAAGGCTGAAAAGAAGCTCTTGAATTGGAAGTTGGAAGATTGAAAGTCAATTAAGGGTTCTCAAAGGTAAAGAAAAGATGTTGGATGTAATCGGATAAGTCTGCTTTGAACATCCAGCTGACCTCTCGAATCTGCCAACCATCTTGTTCCACTACTCGCATACAAATCGGAAAGCCTTATGGAGATAAACTGGCTTGGATTTGGAACTCAACAATCTAACAAGAGTGGATCCAAGAAGGTCACCGAACCTAGCACCGTAGGTGGTCCTAATTTTGTACCGCACTAGATCCAACTCCCAAGAAGGTTCTTTGGCAAGAAAAACCTCATCGAGAATGCTTCAAGGAAGCAAAATCGTAAGTCAAAGAAGTCAACACTCTAATAAAAGAATAAATCTAAAAATAGGACTGATGTGCCTTCTAAGCTCACGATAGCAGCACTGCTACCAAGTCTCTTTGGACCACGTAGGGTAAGAGATGAAAAATATTCCAAGGATAAGAATCCTAAACCCAAAAATGTTAATCATTCAAGGGATACTTATCTCGTGGGAAAGGTAGACTGCTTCCTCACATCGATGATGATTGGAATATTCCCCAGCATCTAATGCTAAAACAATGAAGTATAACCATACCGCTAGGTAAAACCTATGCAATGGAATCGCCAAAGGGCTCAAAGCAGAGGACTTTACAAGACCTCACAGAGACCTTAGCACTCTTCTTATTATAGGGTCATTCCTAACAGACAAAGACACCTATGGTTATGCAAATGTTTCTAACAATAAGAATCATTTCAAACAAAGATTACAAACCAAAAGGCCGTAAAACATATGTGATTCTTCACACAACTCTTCATTAGAACTTATGGATGTGTGGAATACATGTATGAACCAAAGTATGAACCAAAGTATGACACATTCAGAAGAAGACCTTATGGAGACATGAACAGCACACCTATGGTTATGCAAATGTTTCTAACAATAAGAATCATTTCAAACAGCATTACAAACCAAAAGGCCGTAAAAACATATGTGAATTCTACACAACCTATCATTAGAACTTATGGATGTGTGGAATACATGTATGAACCAAAGTATGACACATTCAGAAGAAGACCTTATGGAGACATGAACAGCACACCTATGGTTATGCAAATGTTTCTAACAATAAGAATCATTTCAAACAGCATTACAAACCAAAAGGCCGTAAAACATATGTGAATTCTACACAACCTCATCATTAGAACTTATGGATGTGTGGAATACATGTATGAACCAAAGTATGACACATTCAGAAGAAGACCTTATGGAGACATGCCAAGGGTCATGCTTACCACTGACCATTATGGACCCAAATAGGTTTGGGTACCTAAAATGCATTAACTTTGTTTTGTAGGTGTCCGGTACTTTGACAATGGATGTTCCAGACATATGACAAAGAATAAGCACTGTTTGACAAACTTTGTGGCAAAAGATGGCCCAAGGGTGAATTTTGGCAACAAGAATACACCTGGATATACAAGAGGATATGGCACACTTGTGAGGAATGGACTTACAATCAAGAATGTTGCATATGTGGAGGGACTGGAATACAACTTGCTGAGCACTGGACAATTCTGTGACAAGGGATACAAGGTCACTTTTGACAAAGACAACTGCATTGTCATTAGTGAAAGAGGTGATCAAGTTGTACTTGCTGGTAGAAGACAACAGAACATGTATGTTGTGGATTGGTCTTACTGCAGTTTTCGAAACCTGCCTGATTGTACATACCAAGTCTGAACTCAATTGGCTATGGCACAAGAAGTTGAATCACTTAAACTTTGATGATATTAATCAGTTGGTGAAGAAGAAATTGGTGATTGGTTTACCTGAGATCACATTCAAGAAGGATGCTATATGTGATGCTTGTCAGCAAGGTAAACAGATAAAGTCAAGTTTCAAATCAAAGACCAAACAATCAACTAATAGAGTGTTGAGCCGATGCATATGGATCTTTTGGGCCAATAACTCCAACAAGTGTAACAGAAAAGAAGTACACTTTAGTGGTTGTGGATGATTATTCAAGGTACACTTGGGTGATATTTATGAACAAGAAAAGTGAAACACTTCAAAGCATGCATAATCTACTGAAAAGATTACAAAATGAGAAGAGTTTAACAGTGATAAAGATAAGATCAGATCAGGGTACTGAGTTTGTCAACAAAGTTATAAGAGAATATTGTGAATAGAATGGTGTACTACATCAACTTGCTGCTGCTGGTACACCACAGCAAAATGGGGTTGCTGAAAGAAGAAACAGAACTTTAAAGGAAGCAGGAAGAACAATGATTTGTGAAGCATTGCTACCTGAAAGATATTGGGCTGAAGCAGTCAATACAGCATGCTATACACAAAACAGATCTCAAGAAACAAGAAGTCAAAGACACCTTATGAGGTTTGGAATGGAAGGAAACCAAACATATCCTATTTCCATCCTTTTGAAAGCAAATGTTTTATTCTAAATCATAAGGTACATTTGAAAACATTCCAACCAAAATCAGATGAAGGAATTTTCTTGGGATATTCTTCAGTCAGCAGAGCATTCAGGGTACTGAACAAGAGGTCAACAAAACATGAAGAAACAATCCATGTTGTGTTTGATGAACCTAAGTTTGCCGGGTGTGGAAGATGAAGATTGTGAACTCACGAGAATCAACAAATCACCGATCCAGTTGTGTTGAAGTTCGGAAAGATTCAATGACTTAAAAGTTTACGATCATCGCCTCAATAACACCTGCCGATAATGTTACCGATGCAACAATCGAAGCGCTTCAAGGATCTCAAAACCCCCGTAGAAGAAGCTACAATGAGACCTACGAAGATGATGTTCCCGATAATCAAAATAACCAAAATCCACAATGGTTAAGGAATCACCTCAATGAACAAGTTATTGGCAATGTACAAAGAAGGTGTGAGGACTAGAAGACAACCTGAAGCAATGTTTACTTGTTTTCTATCTCAAATGGAACCAAAAGTTGTTGAAGAAGCTATTTCCAGATCCAGACCGGATAATAGCTATGCAAGAGGAATTGAATGAATTTGAAAGAAATCAAGTTTGGACACTAGTTGATAGGCCAAATCATGCAAATATCATTGGTACTAAGTGGGTATACAGAAATAAACTTGATGAATCTGGTACCATTGTAAGGAATAAGGCCAGACTAGTTGCAAAAGGCTATTCCCAAGCAGAAGGAAAAGATTTTGATGAAACTTATGCACCTGTTACAAGATTGGAAGCTATCGATTATTCTTGGCACATGCTTTGCATATAAGAACTTCAAAGTATATCAAATGGATGTCAAGAGTGCATTTTTGAATGGCATTCTAGAGGAGGAAGTTTATGTTCAAAGAACCTCCTAGATTTGAAGTTAAAGATCAAGAAGATAAAGTGTATAGACTCAACAAAGCACTTTATGGATTGAAACAAGCACCAAGAGCTTGGTATGAGACTCTATCTCAATTCTTGGTGGACAATGGTTTTACAAAAGGACCATTGACAAGACACTTTTCGAATCAAGTGAAGGGACAAACACCTGTTGGTACAAATTTATGTGGATGACATAATTTTTGGTTCTGAAAATGATATAATGTGTGAAAAGTTTGCAAATCTAATGAAGAGTAAATTCCAAATGAGTATGATGGGAGAAATGAACTACTTTTTGGGATTGCAAGTTAAACAGATGAAAGATGGAATCTTCATTCATCAAACCAAGTATACCAAGGAGTTCTTTGAAGAAGTTTGGTATGGAAAACAGCACTAAGAATCAACTCCTATGAGTACAAACATCAGATTGGATGAAGATAAAGAAGGCAAAGATGTTGATCGACCTTATACAGAAGGATGATAGGCAGTCTGATGTACCTAACTGCCAGAGACTGATATATCCTTTGCTGTAGGTGTTTGTGCAAGATTTCAATCTAAACCTAAAGAAAGTCACTTAGGTGCAGTCAAAAGAGTTCTCAAGTATTTTAAAGAGACTATGGGAGTAGGGATATGGTATTCCAAGGAAGGAAGCTTCAAAGTAATATCCTACTCAGATTCTGACTATGCTGGTTGCAAGATTGATAGAAAAAGCACCTCAGAACTCACATCGGTTAATGGGAAATAGACTGTTTTCTGGTTTAGCAAGAAATGTAATTCTATATCAACTTCTACTTGGTTTGAATACATTGTTCTTTGGAAGTTGCTGTGCACAAGTACTATGGCTAAGACAACAATTAAGGGATTATGGAATTGAAGAAAAGGAAATTCCAATTATGTGTGATAACACAAGTGCAATTGCAATCACAGAAAATCCTGTTTTGCACTCTAGAACCAAGCACATTGATGTGAGACATCATTTTATAAGAGATCATGTTGAAAAGAAAGATGTGGTGGTTCTATACATCCCTCATCAAGATCAACTTGCGATATTTTCACTAAGCCACTTGATAGTGAAAGATTTGCTAAATTAAGGACTGGAATTTGGAATCATAAAGGTTGACTGATATTCAGCAATGTACTGGAATTCACCAAGGGGATTAGTCTTTGCTATGTTGGGTGAGCTCACTTAGCAGATTAGTCATTGGTATCAACAATTCCATGTACTTATGTTTGATCAATTGAGAAAATGAGGTTGCCAAGGGGATTGGTCTTTGTCATGTTGGGTGAGCTCACTTGACAGATCAGTCATTGGTATTAAACTTTATCTTGTATTATCAATTGAATAAAACAAGAAGAAAACAAGGATCAGCAGAGTCATTTTGACAAAGAGGTCTTTGAAGCATTTTATCGCCAGATCACCGACCCCACCTGCGAGGATTACCTGCTTTGGAAGGAACGTTACTCAGTCAAAGTTATTAAAGTCAAAAAGCATATTGGCGGGATATTTATTTTATCCTTTATAACCGCAGTTAACAAGATCTAACGGTTATCAAACGTTATGGAACACGTGTCAAGCCAGCATTTATTCAGATTAATCATGGTTGACCTGGATGTACGTGTACTGGCAGTTTCAACCACCCACTGTCCATATATTCAGGCTATCACACAGCAGAATCATCACTTGCAAATCGCTTTATCATCGCGATCTTTTACATTTGTGTGAACACAGATTTGAGATTCAATCTTCTTCATCTCACCCTTCTCATTAAAATGGCGGAAAAAGTTGATGTACAAATTGAATCAAGCCAAAGTGTCAGAGGTTTTGTTGAAGATGCAAACAGAACTGAACTGGCCATTAACATTGGTCGAAGAATAAGGAGGTATGCCGGTCTGGAGAATGTGTTGAATATAAGACTGGAGACAATTTCTTATACAAATGTTGTCAGTTTCTGGAGAAACATTCAGATAAAGGAAGGAACTGAAGCATTTAATACTGCTGTAAATGGGCAAGAAATTGAAGTTTCCCCCAGTCTGCTGAGGGAAGCTTTTGGATTTGTTGAAGTGGTGGATGGCTCAGTCAATCCTGAAGCAATGGGATTGGACAAATTGGCATTTGTAGATCAGATTAAGACAGATGCAGCCACCAAATCCGTTCCAGGCATCAACTGCAAACATATTGGAAGTGAATATAGTCTACTGAGCAAACTGATTGCTAAGAACATACTTGGACTGGTTGGAAGTATGGACACTCTATCATGACCCAAGATAGAGTTGATGATTATCATCTGCAGGAGCTTGAAGTTTGATTGGGCCAGATACTTCATCCACTATATGAAGAAGGTTACCAAGGAAGAAAAAGAGGGAAAGAGGAAGTCCAAGGCGCTGCCCTTAGGATTGATGGTTCAGACCCTGCTGAATCATCTTGGAATCCTGATGTAGCACTGAGAATATTAATCGATCTAGATACAAGAAGGAAATTAATTATGCTATTCCCGGTCTGGATGATGATGATGAAGAGGTTCTTTGGAGAGGATGTCGATGATGATAATGATGATGATGATGGTGATGCTGGTGGTGAGCAGGTTCAGCAAACTAAGAAGATATCTATCAAACCTGCAGCACCCAAGAAAGCTACTGAGGAAAGAAAGGCTGGAGCTACAAAGAAAATAACTGAGGTATTCAAGCCTCTAAAGAAAACAAGGAAACAAACAAAGACAGATCATTGAGTCTGCTGAGAGGTCAAGTGGAGGTTATCGACCTGTGCTGTTCTTTGCAACAAGAATCATAGAAATTTTGAGGGAACAACAGAAGGAAGCCAGTAGAAAGAGAAAGTCTACTGTGGTTGAGAAAGATGATGAACCCCTCTCCAAGAGAAGGAAGGAAATTGCCAAAAAGAAGAAATATGGCAAGGGGAAAGAGTTGAAAAACTTGGAAGCTCAAAGAATCCAAGAAGAAGCACCAGTAGAAGAAGAAGAAGAGGCTGTTGAGGCTGAGCCCTTAACTATCATTCCGCCTGTGGTGATTACTGACTCCTCACCTGAAGAGGGTGTCAAGTCTATTGATCTTTGGACGAGTTGTTGTTGAGCAACTTTGTGGAGGATATCTGATCCTCATCGACCACTGAGCTCTTTGTAGTATCCATTGAAGAACCACGTAAAACCACCGAACTGAACTCTTGTGGTAGTTGAAGAGATAATTGAAGACTTGGTTGAAGACCCCGCAAGTGTGGCAAGAACTCGGGGAAGAGCGATCTGTCGCTAACCCTGGCCGATGAGCATGTAAGTCGTGGGAACCAAGTGTGGTACAGATGGAAGTAGTAGGTACAAATGTACGGTCTCAAAGAAACTCTTGACTTTAGAACAATCTGTTGAAGAAACCATGAGCTTACTTGTTGAAGCTTTTGGAGGTCGACAAGTCTTTGAACTCCGCCATAAGGAGGCCATCTATGCCAAATGAGAAGGCATCCAAAAGAACAAAGTAGATCCTAACTTCAAAAAGGTGCAAAACTATTTTCATGGAAGTTCGAATTCTACAAGAGATGAAACCACCACTTGATCCAATGAGTGGATTTGAAGAATGGGCATTTGAGCGACTAGGTGTGGACAACTTCTTTGGATCTCGATAGACACTAGCATGTTGCAATCCAGGTGATGGATCTTTTGGATGAAGGAAAGAAAAGTGGAGCTATTATGTTCGAGAGATCCAAAGTTCACACCAGATAGTGATTCATCATATTCGATGATGATACCCCTATGTTTCTGGGGAGACCAGGTGGAGTGGCTAGAGAAACAACAAGCCAAGCCACCGGTCAAGAAGCTCATGAGATCGGTAAGTCTGGCGAGGGCCAGCAGATCGAGAGAGATGGATGAGGATCTACTGGGGATCTCACCATGGATGATCTGGAAGCATTGATCAATGAAGGTATTACTCGAGTCTTTGGTAGGTCGTTGATGAATCTGCTACATTCCTTGTTGTAGATCCTACTGCACACCATGAAGCTGAACAAAGTAAGGATTTTGATGGAGAAAAGGTTATTGATCACAGTGAACCTAGTGCCAGCTCAGAAGAATCTATTGAATATCAGGGTGGATTTGACTTTGAGGGCATTCTTACTAAAACTGCCATCATCCTGCACAAGATTGGTCATGCTGAAGGTTTCCAAGTGGATAATGAGGCTATATTCAATCCACAGGAAGTTGAAGAGGAGGTACAGTTCTTCTTTGAGGTACAAACAAAGACTGGACAAAGGTTGGAAAAGGAGGTGCAGTCACTTTGAGTTACAAACAAAGACTGGACAAAGGTTGGAACTCGCTTTGGGTTTGGAGGAAACCCCTGTTGTTGAAGAGGTCACAGTAGTGGAGCCTCTCTGGAGCCAAGGCCATCAGAGGGAAGGATAGTCGCCAGGCTTTGTTGTTAATCAAGAAGAACAATTTCTTTGGACTATGACTAAAGTGATGAAGAGTTTCAAATTTTTGGAGAAGAAGAAGCTGCAGAAGAACTTGCACAAGATCCGGTCATGGAAGATATTCTGGGTGCTATGGTTGAGGAAGGACCTCCCCCTGCTGGGAGAGATATGAGTAAAGCAATGGTCATCGGCCAGACAACAGCACAATATAGAGTTGAGGAGCTCACGGATGGACTCTGATATAGTAGAATGACCAGTGAAGTACCAGTTGAAGTGTTAAATGAGTTAAGGACTGTAAGGCATGATATGCAACAGTTAAGGACACAACTGGACAGACAGGAAGAAATATTTGAAGAACTGATGAAGATGGTAAATGAAAACAGTCAACTGCCACAGTTGCTTCAAACTTCACATCTACTCAAAATGTTGTCACTGATATGATGCTAGATGTGAGAGGCATCAAGGTTGGAAACACTGCAAAAGATAAATTTCTGAAAGAACAACTTATTTCTATCCATCAGAAACTTGACAACCTTGCTACAACACCTGAACCTACTGAGCCTGCTGCTGCACAACAACCTGCTGTGCCTGATCCCAAACTCACTGAAAGGATCAACAGACTGGAGGAGACATTGCAATCCAGGATTACTGCTCTTGATACTAGAACTGGAACTATGGAAGGTCAATTGAATAGAGTGATAGTATCACAGGAGGGTATTCATGGCCTTATATCCCGTTTTGTTGATGATGTCACTAAGAGGGAAGAGGGCCAATCAGCTGCAGCAAAGGAGGCTGCAAGACTCTTTGCACAGAAGAGATGGACTGATGAAACCAATGCTTTTAGGCAACCTGCACCTGGCAGAGTTCAACTTACTGATGATCTTCTTAGATAGTACAAGAAAGAGTATTACAACAGGAGGAGACCTTATCATGACAAAGGGTTTCATGAAGGTCTGGACTCTTTCTTGGGGTTAAAATTTTGGGAGGCAAGAGTTAAAGCCTTAAGGGCAAGCAACAGAGGTGGAAGAGGTGGCAGAGGTGATAGGAGCTTACCTATCACAAAAGCAAAGGATTCACTTGATGAGTTCAAGGAACTTTACATGAAGTTTGGATTCAGGGTGAATCAGATTAATCTTATCCTGCCTGAAGCATGGAACTGGTGGAAGCAAGTCAATACCTACATTGATTTCACACTGATTGAAAATGAATGGATGAGGGATATGATAGAACAGATCAGAGCCTATCAAGAACAAGCTGAGAAGGCTAGAAGAGAAAGAGAGAAGAGACAATAGATCAGCATACTTATTATTCTTTATCTTTCTTTGCATCTAGTTTGTAATAATCGAACAATGATTATAATGAGAATTGACCGAATTTGTTCTGCTTTTGTGTTTTATCTTTTTGCTTTGCTGATTAGGTGAGGGTAGTGGCATCATCACCAAAAAGGGGGAAATTGTTGGACTTATTTCTTAGTTTTGATGATGAGTGCCATACTAGCTGTTATAGTGCAAAGGCAAAAAGATGTCTAGATTAAATGTATAGGTTTATTAGAGTTTGATTCATAAAATAGGTTTGATCAAACAAGCATCATAAAAGGTCTGTGACTTGTTTCAAGAGAGACTGTCTAGGTCGATGGGGGTAGATAGGTCAATGAGACTAGTCCGAACCTCTTTGAAGACCTCAAGACCGAAGGTGAGGGTTCAAACTCAAGAAATGAAGGCTAAGAGATCAAACTTAGTAATTTAAGTCAAGGATATGGAATCGAAATTTAGGCAAGTCTGTGATGACCTAAACGATTACATATACCTTGTGAAGAAAGGTCTAAGTTCCATAAGTTGGATGATGTTTGGAACTTAGTTATAATTAAAATGATGTAATCTAACTACACAAATAAAAGTTAGATAAAAGAAATCAGCTGCATTATATTTTATACAGAAATGTGATTTTCAAAGTGATGATTTAAACTTCGAAAGACCGATGAACTCACTGATATATATCTCGATTTATTCAAGATTATTTTGGAAGACTACATGGATAAGGACAGCCAACTACCTCTGACTTATCAAGAAAATCAAAGGTTGAGATTAAAAAGACGTTGGGATGATTCATATTTTTATCCATTGGATACAAGTCAAAGGGGTGGACAGACTGCACTGTCAAAAAGGAATTCTGACAGTGTCAGTCCTATGAATAGAGACAGAATGCAGATCAGATGGGACAAAAACAAGGAACGGTTACATTTGAAATTCAAATACAAGTCACATGCATTCTTGCCTATAAATAGAAGACTTTCAACTCAAGAAAAGATGATGAAAATTTGAGATAAACTTTAAGTGATAACACTGAGCTGAAATACACCCTGCTGAACTTGCTGAGCATAAAGCTGCTGATCTAGTGAATTTCTTCAAGTGCATTCTGTATTCAAGCTGCATCAAGACTACACACTTGAAGATCGCAAGTCTGCGACATATCATCCTAATCAAGATGCTGCAATCGAATCATTTACTTGATTCAATCTTTATTTCATAAAGAACTCTTGAAGACAGTGAAGCATCTGCTGGGTGTGAAAGATTGTTTTTTGTGGTGGAGCCGGGTGAAGAGGCAATCCTACCCTTCAAGGACCAAAGTGGAAGACTAAGGAGCAAAGCAATCCTACCTGCTCCCGATTTTCAGATTTGTGAAGCCATAGTTATTGGTGAAGGACAAGCAATCTTAGGAATCTTTGTAAAAGCTACATCAAAGATCTCTAGTGAATTTCCTCCAACATCACAGAGAAGAGTGGGTGACGAGGATTACATCACCTAGAACCACTATAAAAATCGCCTACTTACTTTCAAAGATTTACTTTACGCACTTAGTTTATTTCACTCATCAACCTATCGAATCTAGCAATCGAAATCACACACTTGCACTCTTGAGTATCTAATACTTAGTATCATATTTAACAACAAGTAATAAGGCTTAATTTTGATATAATTCATTTGCATTGCATTTAAAGAATCAACTATCAAGTGACTCATGCATTTACCAAAGAGTTATCAAGTCTCAAAGCAGACTCATCAAGTATCGCAGATCACTGAAGTTGCAGAATTTGTTAACTCCAAAAGTTTTAAGTGTTAAGTTTATTCACCCCCCTCTAAACTTAACCAAAGCCTTTTCAAGGGACCAACACCCTATAATGAGTGTAATGAGGTTTTCTTTGCACGGCGAGTAACTGTCGGATTTTCCATAAACTCGGCCTACTTTTAGCACTTTATACTCACTTCCCGAGCACCCGTAGTTTGCGGGGTTATGCTTTTGCCTGTTGTTTCCATGTTTATGCAGGATTTGGGTAAGTCGGGAGCCCGGAAATCGATGATTCGTGAGTTTAGACGTGTCCGAGGCGAGAAACAAAGGCTACAAGTGAAGTTCCTGAGGTCAAGGCACCTATCCGTACGGACAAACATCTGTCCGTACGGACAACTCTCAGAGGGATGTAAAAATTTTGAACAGAGATTTATCCGTACGGATATCCATCTGTCCGTACGGATATACTGAAGCAGCAAAGACACATCCGGACGGATAGAAATCTATCCGTACGGACAGACACTTGGGAGCACAAACATAAGATTTATTCAGAGATATATCCGTACGGACAACTTTCCAGCCGTACGGGCAACCTGGAGAATCAAGAACCATCCGTACGGATAGCCTGTTATCCGTACGGATAAGCTGAATTTTACCCTAGGCTATAAAAGGGCACCTCACAAGCCCATTTGATCAATGGATTCACCAGCCTTCATTTTGAAGTTCTCAAATTTCTGTTTTGCAACAGATAATTTTTTTTCTTTAACTGCTTCAGATCCTTCATTTATCAATGATAGCTTGTCCCACATCTCCTTTGCTGTTTTGCAGTCTTTGATTATCATGAACATGTTGCTATCTAGGGTCTTCAAAATCATGTCTTTTGCAACAAAGTCCAGATTTGCTCTTCTCCCCGTCATCCTTGGTCCAATCCTTTTTACGTTTATCAATTTCCTTCCCTTGATCTCGATCGATCATGTACTACCACAAGAGTGATTATGATTGGTCCATCATTAATTACATCCAACATCTCTTCATGAGTTGATGCAAGATGAGACAGCATTCTTATTTTATATTCATCAAAATTATTAACATTAAAAACAGGTACTTTTGACAAAAAGTTTAAGGAATCCATAATAGATCTATATGTAAATGAACGGAAAGCTCAGATTTGAAAACTACTTTGAAAATATGTGATCTCCTTGTTACTAGAAATTAGATCCGAACAGGTTCTGATACTAGGAACACTGCTCTGATACCAATTGTTGGTCCTAGAGAAGGGTGAAACTATAGTCAGAGGGGGGGGGGAGAATGACTATAGTGGAGTTTCAAAAACTTTTCTTATATTTAGAAGCTTTTGGGCAGCGGATAAGTCCCTTCTTACTATGTTGTTTTCAAATCAGTTTAGGCAATCACAGATATAAGTTATGATCTAGGCAATTTAAGTAAATGTTGTAAAGTAAATTTGCAGAAAGTAAATTGACATAAGACTTATAGTGGTTCAGGGTGGTGTAAACCCTTAATCCACTCTTCTCATGTGATGATTGGAGGAATTCACTATTGTTTTCTTAGATACAATAGTATGATTGTCCTTGACTTCCCAAGCTTCACAATTTACAAGACTATTACTCCTTGACTGCAACAGCTTCAGTGATTCAGTCTCTTTCACTGCTCATTGAGATCCAAATCCTTCAGCAGCTATCACACACACAACTCCTTCTCAGATTGCTTCTGATTCAGTTGCTTCAATTTGATGTGAATAAGATTCACCAACTTGCTTGATCAATCTCAGTGCTGAATATGACTTTGTAGTTCTGATGTCTGAGTTGATCTCTAGATAAATCCTTGTAAGTTTAGAGAAGGCTTTTTAAATTGAGAGAGTTTCTGCTTAATTTTTCTCTTTCAGATCGTTGTTTTTGTTTGTCTGTCAATGCCTTCTATTTATAGCCTTGAATAACCTTGATTTTGAAATTCCGTCCATTGGCTATATTAATGAGGGAATAATCCTTGATTTTATTCTTGATTCCCCCTTAATTGCATTCTCCTTGATTTCAATGATCGGATTTTTTTCTTCAAACGTATAGCAGAAAATCCGTCCTTGATTGATCCTCTATTTAATGCATGATCTTCTGAATCTTCAACATATATTAAATCTGATCTAGTAAGTATTACTTCGTTGTTTTCTGAACGGTCGAGTGATCCTTCTGACTTAGCCGTTTTTGGCTCTTCCTTCACCGTTTTGTCTTCACTTAGCCGAAAGTCAGTTTACTCAGCCGATTCACTGTTTTCTTTTTTGCTTTAGTTTAAGGAAAATTTTTGTACTTCACTGATCCTTGATTAGGGTGAGATCAGTGTACACCATATTTGAATATTATGTTTCATCACTTGAAACATAACTTAGACTTATCCAAGGTCATCACAGACTTCCTTGGTTATAAGTCAGACCATAAAGTCTTCATTGTATCTCTGCTGGTGCTTGGCTGGCTTCACTCTGCTGAATGTCTGTTTTACTTTGCCTTTCTACCAACTAGTACAATACTTGTCTGACTCAACTTATACAACATGTCAGACTCTAAGTAAAGACTTATACAAAGAATTCTAACTTATTTCAGGCTTTCTATAAAAGCTGGTATGGCCATCATCAAAACATAATAAAATGTTCCTAACAGTACATACTACAAGGGTCTACTGTATCATGTTCTGCTGTTGTTGCATCATCAGAGGTTCACTAGTCACAACTGACCAAGTTGTGGCATATGAGATTGGGTCATATGGGTGAAAGAAGGATGCAAATTCTGTCTAAGTATGATCTACTTGGGGGACATAAGGTCAAAGAGCTGGATTTTTGTGAGCACTGTGTGTTTGGGAAGCTACATAGAAGCAAGTTCCCAAAAGCAATTCACATCACAAAAGGGACACTTGATTATGTTCATTCTGATTGTTGGGGACCTTCAAGAGTGGAGTCATTGGGTGGTCACAGGTATTTTGTGTCTTTTATAGATGATTATTCAAGGATGGTTTGGGTAATTATGATGAAGCACAAGAGTGAAGCATTCAAGAACTTCAAGTAGATGAAGGCTTTGGTTGAGAATCAGACGGGGAAGAAGATCAAGAGACTTAAAACTGATAATAGACTAGAATTCTGTTGGTCTGAGTTTGATGAATTTTGCAAGAATGAAGGCATTTTTAGGCACCATACTGACAGAGATACTCCACAACAGAATGGTGTTGTAGAAAGAATGAATCAAACTCTTCTGGAAAGGGCAAGGTGCATTCTCTCTAATTTTGGTCTAGCAAGGAGATTTTGGGCAAAGGTTGTTAGTACAGCTTGCTACTTAATCAAAAGGGGGCCTCACACTGGGATCAAACTTAAAACACCACTTGAAGTTTGGTTAGGAAAGCCAGCAGACTACTCTGGACTTAGGGTTTTTGGAAGCACTGTCTATTATCATGTCAGTGAGGGTAAATTGGAACCTAGAGCCAAGAAGGGTGTGTTTGTTAGATATGGAGATGGAGTTAAGGGATATAGAATCTGGTCGTCAGCTGAAATAGGGTTATACTCAGTAGGAGTGTAGTCTTTGATGAAAACTCTATGCTTAACCCATCTATGATGGCCACATCCGAATCTGAGATTGGATTTGAGGCTGAGAAGGTTGACAAACAGGTGGAGCTTCAAGTAGAGTCTACTCAATAAAACCACTCTGCAGGGGATGGTCAACAATCAATGAGATCCAGAGTGGATCTAAGCTTCATCCTGTTTGAACAAAGGTCAAGCAGACACTCAAACAAATTGATGTTGTCACAGGTATAGCTCTCAATGAGAGCTAGGAGGACCAATATCAGACCTCCAAGAAGATATGGGTTTGAGGAGGATATGGTTGGATAAGCAGTACAGGTAGCTGAAGAAGTGGATGGTTTTGAACCTAACACTTATAGGGAAGCTGTGACATGTTCTGAGGCATCCCAATGGCTTGCTGCTATGGGAGAAGAAAATGAGTCATTTTAGAAGAATGAGACTTAGGATTTGGTCAAACAACCACTTGATAGAAGGGTGGTCAGCTACAAATAGATATTCAAGAAAAAGGAACGAATGACATCTGCTGAGGATATCAGATATAAGGTACATTTGATTGCTAGGGGGTTCAGTCAGAAAAAAGAGGTAGACTATAAAGAGATATTTTATCCAGTGGTCAGACATACTGTCATCAGGGTGCTGTTAGTAATAGTAGCACATCAGTATCTTGAACTTGAGCAATTGGATGTGAAGACTGCCTTTCTACATGGAGATGTAGATAAGGAAATTTATATGACTCGGCCAGAGGGTTTCCAAGTTCCTGGAAAAGAAGGATATGTTTGCAAGTTGAAGAAGTCCTTGTATGGACATAAGCAGGACCCAAGGCAGTGGTATAAGAAGTTTGACAGCTATATGATTCAGCAGGGTTATAGCAAGAGTCCATATGATTGCTGTGTGTATCACAACAAGTTGAAGGATGGTTCAATCATTTATTTGGTGTTGTATGTAGATGATATGCTGATAGCTGCTGCAAACAAGTCTGACATTCAAGATCTGAAGAATCTGCCCAAGGCTGAATTTGAGATGAAGGATTTGGGGAATGCAAAGAAAAATTTAGGGATGGAGATCTATAGAGATAGGAAGCAGGGGAAACTGTTCTTGTCTCAGCATGGGTATACTGAAAATATATTATCCAAGTTTGGTATGTCAGCAGCCAAACCTATAGATACTCCTATGGCACCAAATCTACATCTGTCTGTTGTGTTTGCTCCACAATCCACTGAAGAGGAAGAATACATATCAAGAGTTCCATATCCTAGTGCTGTGGGCAGTCTAATGTATGCCATGGTCTGTACTAGGACTGATTTTGCTCAGGCAGTCAGTGTTGTCACCAGGTTTATGGCTCAACCTGGAAAGGAACACTGGAAAGAAGTGAAGAGGATATTCAGGTACCTTAGGGGTACATCAGATGTTGGACTCATTTATGAAGGTGATACTCAATGTTTTGTCACAAGGTATTGTGATTCTGATTATGCTGCTGATGTGGACAGCAGGAGATCTATGACTGGGTGTGTGTTTACTTTGGGTGGTTATATGGTAAGTTGGAAGGCAGCTTTACAGGGTATAGTGACATTATCTACTACTGAAGCAGAATACATGGCACTGGCAGAAGCAACAAATGAAGCAATCTGGTTAAATGGGCTAATCAATTATCAGAGTCTGCATCAAGATCAAGCCAGGGTGTATTGTGACGGTCTTAGTGCAATATGTTTGGCTAAGGATCAGGTTCATCATGAGAGAACGAAGCACATTGATGTTAGGTATCATTTTCTAAGAAATGAGAGGAGTGTTAAAGTGGAGAAGATCAGCACTGATGTGAATCCTGCTGATATGTTTACTAAACTAGTTCCAAGGGGCAAGTTTCAGTTATGTCTGGACTTGCTGAATATCCAAAGCTGTTAATTTGAATCTGGGAATACTCAGCTGAAGGTGGAGGTCTGCTGAGGTATTCAAATCTGTAGACAAAGAGGAATTCTAGCATTTGGTTGTGCATCTGGTCCGTTTTCATGGAGTTGAAGTCAAGGTGGAGATTTGTAATGGTGACTTAAACTAAGCTACTGAAGTCTGGGATGAAAGCTATGGTCTTGTGTTCATTTGTGGCAGCAACAGAGTTGATCAGTCTGCTGGTACAAGGTACCAGCAGAGTGAAGTCTGTTGGAAGTCTGCTGGTTCAGGTGAACGGTGGAGTAAAAGTCTGCTAATTCACAGCAGACTTATGGAACACATCTGCATGGTTTATCGAATGCGGTGAAGCTACTTTGGGAGTATTTCAATCATTTACTGGGTTGACTGATTAGTCGGTTAGGGTTGGATTCCCAAGGCTATAAATACCATCTGTATTAATTGTAACTTGATGTAACTTTCTGGTGATAATAAAATATCCCCGTTTGTCAGTGGATTAGTCGGTATATTGCCGGAAACCACGTTAAATCTGTGTTATTCTTGTTTCTGTGTTTGTTTACTTATTAATTGTTTATCTTTACTCACGATCACCATCACTTCTTGATCGATCCGTAATAGGACTTAGATAACATCTCTCCTCAGTAATCCTGCATCATTATCTTTGTTCTTTTACTTTTTCTTACGTTAACATCTGTAATTCATACAATCCATGTCTAAAAACCAAACCAAAACATTGTTTGGGGAATCCATTAAGCGTAATTAAGAAAATCGTCAGTCGTACTGATATCACTTTTAACGACTTTGGAAGCTTTTAACGAAACTGCAAAGTTTGAAAAAAAGAAGGCAAAAAATGAGCCATAAAATATATGCACCATCGGTACTAGGGGCTTGCTAGCCACAAGCATACCGGTAGCTTTAAAACAAAAGGTCACCTCTTTCCTGCCATACATCTTCTCTATTGTATTCCTTGCAAATCTAACGGCAAATCTCTGACCCAGAAAATGTTGAATTACCATTTTTATGAAAAATTTAAAATCACTTGAGTAGGTAGATAATTAACATTATATCTTAGTACGTCCTTCAAGTGTGGACCTATAGAAGAGGGAGAGAGGACCCAACACTAGGAGAAATTTAATTTTTAATTTTTTTTTTGGAAAATTATTCTTGGAGCGGGGTTTGATCTCAGGATCTCTCGCTGTGATACCATGTCGAATTATTATCTCTTCCAAATCTTAAGCTGGTGTAGATAATTAACATTATATCTCAACAGAAAAGTTTTAAAAGAACAAATCATTCATTTTCCTTATCTTTAAACATAGCTACACTTTCTTGAATTTTGCCCAATTTCTGTTAAGTGCTACTGCCATTCTACAAATTCATCGAGGAGAATTCATGAAATTCTACACGCATCTCAGTCTCAATAAGTTCTTAAGCAATATCACTTGTTTTCTTGGGAACTATGGTTTTATTCTTGAGTCCGTAGGTAAATAAGTGACAGTTCTTGTAGAAAGAAAGTTCCTTTTATTTGAACAAGGTATGGCGCCTCACTACTATACCCTTTAAGGAGGGAAGTTATGTGATGTCCCATTCCCGGAGACTGATTCCTTCTCTGGAAAATAACATCCGCAAACATATAATTAAAATTTAATCTAATTATGAAAAGGAAAACAAGAAAACAGACTCGAGAAGCTTAAACGTCAAACCCGGACTAATGAAAAGTAAATGTTGTTACCATTAAAACATTCACATAAAATTGGGTTTATTGTTAAAAAAATAATTTGAACATAGAAATATGCAAAAAAAAACAAAGGAATTTTTTGGATAAAAAGACATGTCCTTATTCCACTCGTGATAGTGAAACATTAGATTTGAGGTTAGTTCCACTGCAGCAAACAGTGGATTTGGGGTTGTGAACAATGGATTTGTCCTTATCACCCAATTTATATTTTCACTGTCCTGATTCTTATTTTCCCCCTCTTTTTTGTCCTTATAAACCCTCCCCCCATAAAATTAAAGTACAAATTCCACTAGTTATTACAACCATAGTTTAAAAGAAAAAAAAAACGAAGCACTAGTGTCTCAAAAACATCAAATCCCTATCCAAACGAAGTAAGAAAATATCAACGGTTCATATCCATAACATCAAGCCATCTCAAGCTCAATCCTCGTAGTAAAACCCATCCTCGTTACCTGAATCACCTTCTCAGGTTTGGGGAACAACATGCAAATAACATAGGGGTAAGTACAAATGTTAGTCAATGTGACTTGATCTCTATGTTTGAATCTGAAAAGTCGACAAGGTGTGGGAAGTTCAAATTGAAGTGATGGTCAGCTGAGCTAAAGTGTTCAAGTCTGGAATTGTCAGTTGAAGTGTTGTTCAGCAGAGTTATGTATTCAGCCAAATAATCTCAGTTGAAGTCTATTGAGCACATATGAGTTAGCTTTGCATATATGCGTAGTTACATCTGGTGGTTTCAGATGAGCACTGGAATACTGCATCTGAGGGTATTTCTGAGGAATACACATGGGACACTATGGCGACTAAGGTTTAGTTCCCAAAGCTATTGTTAAAACCAAGTGTGTGTGTAGATTGCTACTCAAGAAATAACAAACACATAAGCAATTCAAACGTACAGATAATAGCAATGACAAAATACCAGAAACAAGAAGAACACGGGATTAAATGTGGTTTCCGGCGTTGTGCCGACTATTTCAGGGACAGAAATGAAGATAAACCTTAACCGCCATTTGGTTCAGTCGGAGTTGCCATAAATGCCCTAGATGTGGACCCCAGCTCCAGGTGACTCCACCAGTTGTAACTCAGCTCCAGCTGAGTTACCAGATTTGTAACCAATTATACTAGTTATGTAAACCAACAGTATTCAATAGCTCGGCAGACTTCTCTTCGCTAATATATGGACACAGCTGACACTTCACTCAGCTAACCTCCCAAACTTGAATACTCTTGCTTATCTGACCATCATTCTTAGTTGACCCCGGGTTTAGTACTTCCAGATGTAGAGATCAAGTCACAATTGACAAATCTCCACCTTGACTTGAACTCTTATTCAAATCAATGAGATTGCATATTCACATGTGTTGTACCAGATGCATTTGTCAATGACAGTATGTATTGTACCAGACTTCTCCTCAGAATCCAGTCAGATGATCAGTCCTCAGCTGACTTTCCAGACTTCAGATTATAATCTCCTGATGTTCAACAAGTCTAGACACAATCGAAACTTGCTCTGCTGAACTGGTTTGGTAAGAATATCATTAGGATTTTTCTTGGTGTTGATCTTCCTCACTTGAACCCCTTACTCATTCCTTAGGAAATGATACCTCACATATACATGCCTTGTTCTTTCATGATGAAATTGATCCTTAGACAAACATACTACACTCAAACTGTCACAATATATCTCAGCTTGATCCTGATATAGCCCCTAATAACTGACTAGCCTCTTCAACCAGATGCCATCATTTCCTTCTTCAGTAAGAGCCATGTATTCTGCCTCTGTAGTTGATAAAGCTATTGTTGCCTACGGAGTTTCCTTCCAGCTGACCATTGAATTCCCTAATGAGAAAACGTAACCAGTCATTGATTTCCTATTGTCCATATCACCTGCATAATCAGCATCACAGTACCCTGTGACAAGACCTTGGGTATCAACTCATAAATGAGACCAAAATCACTTATGCCCCTAAGGTACCTGAACATTTTTTTAACAACTTTCTAGTGTTCCTTTCTAGGTTGAGCCATAAACCTGCAGACAACACTTACTGCCTGAGCCAGATCAAGCCTAGTTCAAACCATGTCATACATCAGACTGCCAACTTCACTAGCATATGGAACTCTTGACATGTAAACATTCTCCCCTGCCGACTGTAAAGCATAAACAGACAAATAATCGTTGGATGCCATAAGAGTATCTATTGTTATGCAACATAAATGTCAAACCTGACCAAAATCTTCTGTATACAACCCTTCTGAGATAAAGACAACTTCCTACGACTGCTATATCTAAATATATTCATCCCCAAAATCTTCTTGGCTGCATCCAAATCTTTCATTTCAAATTCAGCACTAAGAAGGTCCTTGAGACTCTGAATATCAGACTTCTTTCTTGCATATATCAACATGTCATCCACATGCAAGACAAGATAGATGTATGATCCATCTCTCGGCTGACTGTGGTAAACAAAACAGACATAAGGACTTCTTATATAACCCAGATGGATCATGTGGCTGTCACTCCTTTTATACCACTTTCTTGGAGCTTTGCTTCAGTCCATATAGAGACTTCTTCAACTTACAAATGAACCCTTCCTTGCCATGAAATTAGAACCCCTCTGGCTGATTCATGTATATCACTTTATCTACATCACCATGTTGAAAGGTTGTCTTCACATCCAGCTGCTCAAGTTCAAGATTTTGATGTGCCACCATTACTAGTAACACCATGATGGAAGTATATGTGGCTACTGATGAGAAAATATCATCGAAGTCCACCCCTTCCTTCTGAATGAACCCTCTTGCAACCAAATGTGCCCTATACATGACTCATTCTAACTCAGTCATTCTTTCTTTTTTCTTGAAAACCCATTTTCAAGTAACAACCCTCCTGCCATGTTGCTGTGTGACCAGATCCCAAGTCTGATTCTTCAGTAATGACTCCAACTCATCTCACATGGCAGCCAACAATTCAGATAACTCAGAACATGTCAATGCTTCCCTATAAGTAAATGATTCAAAACCATCCACTTCCTCTACAACTTGAAATTCATATCCAACCATTTCATCAAATCCATACCTCTTGGGAGGTACCCCAACATTAGTGCTCTATTGTGGGGACCAGTCTCTCTTGCTTGATGATCAGCTGACCCTCGTTCAGCTGACTGGCTTGGACCAGATTCTGGTACATACCTTACCAGACAAGATGAGTTCTGACTATCAGTTGAGTATTATAGCTTAGTTGACTCCACCTAAAGCTCCACCTCTTTGTCAGCCCTTTCAGATTGAGCACTGGTTTTAGATTCAGCAGACCTCCCCACCGATGAGTTGAGCCAAGAATTCTTAGCGAAAATAACAATGTTCTCTGTTGATGACCAAATTCTATAGCCCTTCACCCCATCTTCATACCCTACAAACACTCTCAACCTGGCCCTTGGCTCCAGCCTTCCTTCACTAACATGATAGTAAATTGTGCTTCCAAAAACTCTTAGAACTGAGTAGTCAATAGGATTGCCTGACCACAACTCAATTTGTGTATTGAGATTGATCCATGTGTGAGGTACTTTGTTGATTATGAAGCAAGATGTACTCACATCCTCTGCCCAAAATCTCATTGACAAACCAGCATTAGAGAGCATGCATCTTTCCCTCCCTAAAAGAGTCTAATTTAGCCTTTAAGCTACCCCAATCAGCTGAGTAGTATTCTTGACACTATGATTTCTGGCAATACCCTCATTTCAGCAAAACTCATCAAACTCAGACCAACATAATTTCAGACCATTATAAGTATGAAGCCTCTTGATATTCTTCCTGTGTGATTCACCACCGTAATCTTCCACTCCTGAAGCTCTTGAATGCTTCACTCTTGTGTTTCATCATCACCACGCAAGTCATCCTTGAATACTCATCAATGAATGACGCAAAATACTTGTGACCACTCAATGACTCCACTTTTGAAGGCCCCCATCAATCATAATGAATGCAATCAAGTGATAACTTTGTGTTGTTTACTCTTTTTGAGAACTTGCCCCCATGAAGCTTCCCAAATATACAGTGCTCACAAAGATCCAGATGTTTGACCTTACATCCCCCAAGAAGATCAATTTGAGAAAGAACGTGCATCCCCTTTTCTTGATTGGTTAGTGTGTTACGAGTCTCTCTATGGTTGTTTAATCCACATATTGTATGAGAATGTCAGCTGGATTTTCCCTTGTTTAGACAGACATATGCTCGAGCACTTTTTCTTGAAATTTTTCCCTTACAAAATAACAATCAATTTCAGCATGTTTTGTTCTCTCAAGATAGTCATGATGTATAGTGTGCTTTTACTATCACAGAAGAGGGGAACTACTTGCGGATATTGGATGTTAAAATCTGATAGCAAGTGAATAATCCAATGTATTTCAAAAGTTGTGAGTGCCATAGCTCCATAACTAACATCAGATGAGCTTCTACAAACTGTATTTTGTTTCTTACTCTTTCAAGAAATTAGAGAAACTCTTAAGAATAAATTGTAACCAGTGACAGATCTTCTAGTGATTGAGCATTTTTCCCTATCTGAAGTTGGTGGTCCTTCTCATTAGAAGAAAAGGCCTTGACCAAGAGCATTTTTTAGATATTTGAGTACGTTATGAGCTTCTTCTTCAGTAGGTAGATCTATGAATTGACTCAACTGTTGGACAGCAAATGCAATATCAGATCTAGTGTTTCTTAAATAGAACAGCTTTCTAACCAGACTTATGTACTATGTATTATTAGGTATTGAGATATAATGTTAATTATCTACCTCCCCATCAGCTTAAGCTTTTGGGAGAGATGGCAGTTCAACATGATATCAGAGCACGAGGTCCTAGATTCAAACCCCGCTTCAAACATAATTTTCCAAAAAAAATAAAGAAACTACGCCTACAAGTGTTGGGCCTATCTCCTTTCTTATAGGCTTACACAGACGTTTATCTCCCTTCTTATAGACTCACACGGGTCTCTCTCCTTCTTAAAAATCCACACTTAAGGGGCATAATGAGATATAATGTTAATTATCTACCTTCCTATCAACTTAAGTTTTTGGAGATATGGTAGTTCAACGTTAGGTAAAAGAGGAGAATCTCCTTTAGCTAACTTTGTAATTGGATCCATTGATGTTGTTGATGGCTTGGCTCCTAATTAAATGATCAAGATCCGTTAAAAGGTGTAGCAGTAATTTTTTTGCTCATTTCAATGCCTTGCTTGGATCCAGCAATTTTAAAACCAAGAAATACTTTTACTTCTCCTAAATCTTTGGAGGTAAAAGTGTGATGAATTAGCAACCTTAGATCCTGAATAGCTTGAACTTGAAGGTTAGAACCGCCAACTATATATTATATGATCAACATGTCAAGAATTTCCGACTGGCATTCTAAAATTCCTGCAAATGCTCAAAGATCCATGTACGACGGTACAATTACGCCCTATCATATCAATATTTTTTGAAACAATCATATCATTGATTTAATTACATTCGGTTCTACTGACAACCCCTAATTATTTCTAGGGGGAGTGGTTTAAAAGTACAAAAAATTGGGAAAGAATAGGAATCAGGACAGTGGAAATATAAATTGGGTGATAAGGACAAATTCACTGTTTGCTGCAGTGGAACTGACCTCAAATCCAATGTTTCACTATTCCACTGGTTATGTAGTTTTTTTACAAAAATGACCTCGAAAATAACGTTGAAAAAATATCAAATGGAATGTCTAAATAAAGAGGACGAAAAAAGGAAAAATGTGATAAAATAATTACTATCTTTCGACAATCAAATGAAAAGATATATTCGTTTTGGTAGTTGAATACGAGAGATTTTAAATTACAGTAGAATAATAATATATTTTTTTACCTGGAAAAAAATTCCACCGTTTTCTTTGCATTTTTCATTGTTCAAATTGTTATTTTTAACAATAAAACCTTATTTTTAGCACCACATTTATATGTTCAAAATTGTGTATAATTGTAGCGTCGGAAGTAATTAAAGAGTGACAATAGAATTCCCTTAGAAGGCTAGAACTATGGCCTTAAAACAGTATTTTTGGAGGGCACAATGCCAGGGCCTATGTGGTCTCCCATGGCTGGCCTTGCTTTTGTTTTTTCTTCAGATTATGGAATATGGATTATCACACTTGTCCAGTAGCAATTCTAGCATATTATTTTTCTTAACAAAGCGGGCCAAAGATTCAATCTAATAACATGTGAAACATATAATGTTGATGTACAAGCGGCATATACTAAGTAATTGAATTTTAATTTGGTGCTTAGTATGAAGTTGTTTTCTTTAAACTGGAATGTCTTCAAAGTTTTGTTCGGCTTGTGTTACTATATATACATCACTTATTTTGCATATGTCTTCACAAAATTAATTATATATCTAATCAAGAAGTTAATTTCTGCATAATTAATCATGGGGAAGGTTACGTTTTTGTGCCTTGCGGTTTTCGTGATTAATTGCACTAGTGTCAACTATGGGAGAGGGTTTGAAATCTGATCAAACTGAAACCGGTGTTCTTGTGAAGCCAGATTCGAATTTGGTGCATATGCCTCGGGAATCTATAGGATTCCCGGGGTATATGCTACAAGTAAAGTGTTGTGATTCGTGTACATGTTGTGACAATATGAACCGGTGCTTAGGGTGTGGTAATCATCCTAAAAACGGTGCTTCCGTTCATTTGCTTAGCGATGGAGATGATTCTTCGGATTGTAATAACGATTCCGAAGGTGACAACAAAGCTTAATTTAGCAGAGATCAAAGATCCACGTGAAGTGAAGCATCTGGTGGGTGTCAGGACGTCTCATGAGAAGATTTGGTTGCTATTGAATTTCCTTTATGTTTCGATTTGGTGTGATTTGTTTTTTATTTTTGTTGTTGTTGTTTTTGTTTTTGTGTGTTTGCTCGTTATTTTTTTTCTTTATCGAATTTCCAGTAGGTGCAAGTTGTCTTGGAGAACATCTCTCCTTAATAAGCATCATTATCTTTGTTAATTTACTTTGTCTTACGTTAATTTCCATAATTTGTACAATCCATGCCTCAAAACGAAACCAGTCGTACTGATATCACCTTTAAATGAAGCTGCATAGTTTGGAGAAAAAAAAAAAAAAGGTAAAAAAAGGTAAAAATTGAGACATAAATTCCTTTAAGTCCTACAGCCCTTCTATATATTCATCAAGGAGAATACAGAAAATCTACAAGAATCTCAGCCCTAAGTAAGTTCTTTAAGTTATAACACGTGTTTTCGTGGGAAACTGTGGTTTTAATTTATTCTTAGTTCTTGTAGAAAGAGAGTTCCTTCTAGTTGAATAAGAGAATCCTGCAAATCTCAATTCACCTTTTTTTCTTAGCCTAGTTCAAGATTTTGTAAGTATCATTCATGTATCATAATCTACACATATTAATTCTTAGAAAACTAAGGATTCATGGTGTTTTCATAAGTAAAAGTCAAGATTGTTGGATGTAGGTGAAGATTTGTTTATGGTAGAGTTTATAATAAGTGATCATATCAATGTGCGATTTTAGTTCCACACAATTAACAAATCTCCACCTTGGGACAAAAAGACAATCAGAAATAGCAATACTGTTCCACCTTCTCCTGAAGACCTCGAATCTTGAATTTCCAACGAAGCTTCAAAATCATCAACGTCAAATGAGACTATCTCTGGTGATGTTCTCTGAACAGAAGCATGTGCTTTGAAATTTGTTACTCTTAATTCTTCTCCTTCCCAAGAAAGACAACATCGGAACCTCCATCTTCAGCTGCCACATCCCAAATTTGACTCTCCGGTTAAACTCAAATGTAATACTTAGTTACCGTCATGATGGATAATTTTTGAAGTTCGGGAAAACCTCGGCTCTGATACCGGTTTGTTAGAAAAAACAAACTCGAGCGATATCCCTTAACGAAGATAAAACAAAATAACTAAGGGAAGGAAAAAGGCAAAAAAAAAACTAACTGAGCTTAACCTGAGTCTCGGTTAAGAACGGCGATGATTTATGTTTCACACAGCGCACGATTCCATGGATAGTTTCATTCGACTTCATGGTGGAGGACATGGCGTACGATCATCAGCTTTGATCATGCCACTGGGCCATTTTGTGTACATAGCAAATATTATAAAAACTAAATCTTTTGTCGATTATCTAGACTTATTAGCCAATTTTTGTTATCGGATTACGCGTGGTGTCTTTGTGTTTTTGTTTAGTAGCACAAATACCAAGGCTCGGAACTTGGAAATTGATGTGTGTCAAAGAGTAGATTTGATCATGGCTTGGTTCAATGCATTAAAGTATGGAAAATCATGTTTTTAAAGATCATTGGCGGACACCAAAAGCCTTTGGCGTATGCCAATAGCAGTCAGAGCCCAAGCAAAGAGTTTCCCCAGCAGTTGGCATCAGCCAACACCAAACTGGCGCCCGCCAGTAATTTGAAAATCCTGCCCAAATTATAGATCGGATATGCTGCAGAGTAATAAATGCATGACATCAGCCTCAACCACCTGTCAGGGACTGGCGGCCGCTAGTAGGCCTTTGGTAAACTCCATGTACGTGCAAAAAGACTTTGGCGGGCGCCAACCGTACATTGGCAGACGCCAATTTGTGCAGATTCAACACTGAAGAAGAGCATTTACTCTCTCACCAAGCATTCTACTTTCTCTCACTCTTACTCTAGCTTGAAGGCACTTCAACCTCAAGGCTCTTCTAGCAAAAATCCATCAATATTTATCTTTTAATTCCATTGTAAACAATATGAATTCTTAGTTTGATTTCTAGAATCACTTGGCGGAAGCAAGTTTTCATCTTTTGGTGTATAACTCCATTGAATCTTCTTTAAACTGAATGAAAGTTTCTTCTTCAAGTTCATTGCTTTGAGTTGGTAAATTCTTAGCCTTAACCTTGATTTAATTGTTCTCATTGGTATGAATTCTAACCTTGACATGTTGGAGTTCATATCCATGAGTGGCTAGTTCTCTACTAGCCAAGATAATGGTTTTGTGATAGTTTTATCTCTATTGGTTCATTTGGAATGTTAGTTCATATTTCATAGCTTCATGTGTTTTATATCTTTTCATATTGCATTGTATGTCTTGCTTGTGTTAGAGTAATTAACTAACACTACACACACACACACACACACACACACACACACGCAAACTTAGTTGAGTCCGAAAAAAGATGCTTTGTGTGGGAAAAAGGATCGGAAAATTAGAAGGTAAAATCGACCTTAAGTGGAACCCGATTTCTTATCCAGATGGTATTGTTCATTCATTTTATTCAAGAACTTCACCATGTTGAATCATTAGTTCTAGGGTTCTTTGACCAAGGAGGATGCATAGAAAAATTCCGTACACTCGTATGAGGGGGAATTGCTAGATTAGGAGTGCACCGATAATACACACTTGAGCACTATTCAAAGGTTGGTAGGTGGTTCAATCGCATGATACTAGTAGAGATATACTTGATCATTGCATTGTCTTGACTAGGCCTTTTATCATTTGAATACCCGTTTTAGTTGTAGTTGATTAAGCTTTGTCTTGATCTTAGAACCATATACTTTCTTGTTTTCTTGTGAACTTAGACAAAGATAATAGTATCCTTCGGTATTCAACCTCACAATCCTTGGGGGATCGACCTTGACCACTTAGCTAGACGACAATTAACCCGGTATACTTGCCGGTAATATTGGGCACCTAGAAAAGTTCGATCAATCACCATAATGGACAATAAAATAAACTCTATTAAAGCCCAAATAACAATAGCCCACACATTGAGTACGGCAATAGAGTTTATCATAAGTGATACATCTTAATAGCGCATCTAATACAAAAGAGTAAAGGCCTTATTTATAAGAGAACGAAAGACCACCACTAAACTAAATTACCAATGTGGGATTTTAGTTCAACACACTTAACACTTTTGCCTATTTACAAGGCACATATTTTAGTTTCATGTATTTATGAAGTTCTCCATTTGGACACATTATCAAGGGACCAGAATGACATTTATGTTGAGTTCATTCATTCAAATTCGCTTGACTAGTTAGTGTTGCACATCAATTGGGGAAGTAAATGCATGTTCGACTCAATATAGCACGACCGCGGCCATGGTTCTTGTGCTCATGTTAGCTAGTAGAAGTGTTGTTAAAACCCCATGGAATGACTATTTCATGCATGCGAAATTTTGGGTACTCATTCATTTTGTCTTGTTGACATGATAGATCTGGCCAAGTGGAAAATTGTTAGAATTTTATCTAGTATTATGTGTTGGTATATCCATTATCAATACATAACATATGTGGTCCTTAATAGTAATCTTTCAGTCAATTTTATCCGGTTATTACTCATCCAGTATTAAATAAAACCTATATATGATGGCTAGGATTTGTTTGGCCATATTCAATAATACTAGTAGGTTCATTGTCTAGCCTATATAAAGAGTCTGTGTACCATCAGTTGGCAATCATACATAAACTAGGCATAGACCCAATTTAGCAAAACAATTCTCTCTTTTTTTCCTTGAGTCGGGCATTCGTTCGAGTATGTTGAACTATCATCTCTCCCAAAAACAGACACAGCACTTGCTTTTTGTTTGTTTGGGTGGCCGTGATTGGTGCGGGGTTTGTACCTATGACCTCTCGTTCTGATGTCATATTGAACTACCATCTCTTCTAAAATCTTAAGATGCTGGGGAGGTAAATAATTAACATTTCATGTATTCAACAGAGTGCTTTCATCGACAACACAAAAACCATGACAAAGATACTACACACGCAGGAAAAGGAAGGGAAGAGTGAAGCTTGCACAACAAGGATGTTAGTTGAATATTCCTTGGAATATTCCCAGAATATTCCCCAGAATATTCCCTTTGACTGAATATTCCCTAGAATATTCCCTTTGACCAAATAAGCATGTCAACAGACATAAAAAGTATAAATAGATTTCACCTATTGTAATAGTAAGCCAAGTTTTACAATGAAATGAAATAAGATACTTCAAATGCTTCTG
The DNA here is from genome assembly GCA_026214975.1 of Gentiana macrophylla. Classification (NCBI taxonomy): domain Eukaryota; kingdom Viridiplantae; phylum Streptophyta; class Magnoliopsida; order Gentianales; family Gentianaceae; genus Gentiana; species Gentiana macrophylla. Next base: position 22,407,899 of record CM047805.1, read on the forward strand.
TTATTTCCATTTTAATGCATTTTCTCATGGTATCAGAGAAGGTTTAGTAATACTGCTATTGCTACAAATCTTATTGCTGCAAATCTTCATTTCCATGGCAAATCAACAACAAATTGCTCCCATCAGTCCTTATTACCTTCATCCAAATGAAAATCCCTCACTGGTGCTCGTTCAACCACCACTGGCTGGAAATAACTATCATGCTTGGGCTCGTTCTATGCGTATGGCACTGATGTCAAAGAATAAACTCAGCTTTATCAATGGAGATCTTCTAGTACCTCACATTAATGATCCGGAGCATCATGCCTGGGAGCAATGCAACAGCATGGTGCTGTCCTGGTTGCTGAATTTTGTCTCTGCATCCATTGCTCAAATTGTTATGTGGCTAAATTCTGCAAGAGAGGTGTGGATGGACCTGCAAGAACGATTTTCACACGGTGATCATTTCAGATTATCAGATTTGCTTGAAGAAGTAAATTCAGTAAGACAGAATGATCTAAATGTTACAGATTATTACACCAAACTCAAAATTCTATGGGAGGAATTACTGATTCTCAGGCCATATCCTAGATGCAGCTGCAATCCTACCTGTAATTGTGGTGCAGTAAGAGTTTACAGGAGTATTTTGAATCTGAATGTGTTATTCGATTTCTGAAAGGTTTAACTGACAGTTTTGCTCCAGTTAAAGCACAGATCATGTTGATGAATCCCCTGCCACCTATCAATCAGGTTTTTGGCATGGCTATTAAGCATGAGAGGCAGTGAGTTATTGTCTAGGACATCCTGATAAGATAGACAATCCTGTTATAGCTGCACAAAGACATCCCTCCTATGGATCATCTAGTTCACAATCTGATATGCCTAGTGGACATGTTCAATATCCAAAGAGACCAATGTCAGGAAACAGAAATTTCCAGTGTACTTACTGTAATTTGCAGGGGCATACCGAAGATAGGTGTTACAGAAGCATGGATTTCCCCCAGGAGGTAGGGGCAGAGGTAGAAGTGGATATGGACCTGGTAGGGGCAGCAGAGCATCAATATTGAAGTTACAGAGCCAGAGACTCAGTCAAATACCTTCAATTTCACTGCAGAACAACTAGAGGAGCTCAGAAATCTATTAAACATTACACCAAACCAGGGAGTGAAAGAAGATGCAGAACATATGATCAATCAAGCTGCTGTTCTTAGTGCAAACTTTGGACCTAATGTTGGTAAGTTGGATGGTATGTCTAATCATTTTCTCTCAAAACAGTGGATTATAGATTCTGGTGCATCAAATCACATAGCATGTAACCTGAATATCTTTCTTTCCTATCACAGCATACCCCATACATATGTCACTTTACCTAATGGTGCTAAAACTATAGCTACACACAAAGGAAATGTCAGAATCTTACCTCTCTTAATTTTATATGATGTCCTATACATACCTTCTTTTAACCACAATCTACTCTCACTCAGTAAGCTGTTAAAACATAATTCCCTATCTGTTATCTTTTCAGCTAATCTGTGTCTTATCCAGGATCCTATGACCAAGAGGAGGATTGGATTAGCTAGACAATATCATGGCTTATACTACTTGAGTGCCAGTGATCAGCATCCATCTCACCCCATCACCATAGTCTCCAACATTTCTGTGACTACCAATTCCAACAATCACAATAAAGTTGTTATGCAGACAAGTAGGCCTGATGCTTATACATGGAATCTTAGGCTAGGGCACATGTCAAATAAGCTGATTCATGATGTAAGGTTGTTAGAGCCATCCATCAGTTCTGTTGAAATAAAGGATTGTACAGTTTGTCATCTATCAAAACAGAAAAAATTACCTTTTCCTTTGAGTGATTCTATGGCCAAAGCAATCGTTGATTTAATACATGTTGATGTATGGGGGGCCTATAAAAAGGCCACCATATATAATGAACACTATTTCCTAACCATTGTTGATGACTTCTCTATGTATACTTGGATATGTTTGCTAAAACTCAAATCCCAAGTCAGTGCCCTGATCAAACAGTTCTGTTTTTTTGCTAAAAATCAGTTTGGGAAGATGATAAAAACCCTAAGATCTAACAATGGACAAGAATTCAAACTAACAGATTTCTATGCCATGAATGGAATCACACATCAAACTTCATGTGTGCACACCCTGAAGCGAATGGAATAGTAGAGAGGAAGCACCAACATATTCTTAATGTAGCTAGAGCCCTCAAAATACAATCCAATTTACCCATCAGTTATTGGGGATTCTGCATTCAGCATGCAGTTACACTTATCAATTTAACACCATCCCCTAAAATTCAACACCAGACTCCTTACTACAGATTGTACCATACCTCTCCACCTTATTCCAATCTTAAAGTGTTTGGTTGCTTGGTTTTTTCTACAACACCCAGTCCACACAGAACTAAATTTGACAACAGAAGTACACCATGTGCTTTCCTGGGGTTCCCTAAAAATGTCAAGGGCTATCTACTCCTCAACTTACAAACAAAGGCCATTCTCATATCCATAAATGTTTTGTTCCATGAAAACATATTTCCCTTTTCCTTAAAACCATCCACCACATCAACCAGTCTATCATACTCTTATCCTATACCAGCATGCCAAAACCATTTACCCTTCAATCTAACTGACATACAAGAAGCATCTCCCTCAACATCCAATGACTCTAATCACACACACCAGTCTCCACTGCCATCACCACCACATCAATTCATACCTGATCCTCAAATCTCAACTCCTACATCCAATTCCCAGTCTACTACCCATTCTGAGTCCTCTCCATCAAACAGCCCTTCACCTCCACACAATCCCATTACAAGAGCTTCCACCAGACCTAAACAACCACCTAAGTACCTACAGGATTATGTTTGCAACTCCACTACCTTAACCACCAAATATCCAATGCAGGATTACATGTCTTATGATTTGTTGACTCCTAACTATAAGCACTTTGTTTTGAGTGTTGATGTTTCAGATGAACCACCTTCTTATCAGCAGGTAGTCAAGGATGTCAAATGGAAGGAAGCAATGAGTGCTGAAATCGATGCACTCCAAAGCACTAATACTTGGGACATTGTACCATTACCTAAAGGGAAAAGAGCCATTGGATGTAGATGGGTATACAGGGTGAAGTACCTACCAAATGGGCAAGTAGAACGGTACAAGGCCCGTTTAGTGGCAAAAGGGTACACACAACAACCAGGGGTTGATTATACAGATACTTATGCTCCAGTAGCTAAACTCACAACAGTCAGAGTACTTCTAGCAGTAGCAGCAACTGCTGGGTGGCATCTACAACAATTAGACATAAACAATGCCTATCTACATGGGGACTTATTTGAGGAAGTATACATGCACATACCACCTGGCTATCACACAAACGTACCCAATGCAGTGTGCAAACTCAAACGATCACTATATGGGCTCAAACAGGCTGGACGTCAATGGAATGCAAAACTTACAAACTATCTGGTGCAGCTAGGGTTTACACAATCCAAGAGTGATTACAGCCTATTCACAAAGGGACAACAAAGGGATTTCATAGCTCTCTTGGTATACGTCGATGATATCATTCTAACTGGCCCTAATCCTGACCCAATTTGCACAATTAAGACTCAATTGGACACAAAATTCAAAATCAAAGATTTGGGCAAATTGCATTACTTCTTGGGGGTCGAAATTGCTAGAGGGTCAAAAGGAATTACCTTATCACAACGCAAGTACACCCTTGATTTGTTATCCGAGTACGGACTCTTAGCCTGCAAACCTGCACTAACTCCCATGGCCACCAGCTGCAAATTGGCAAAGGACGATTCTCCCTTGTTGCCGAATAATACAGGGTATCGTAGTCTCATTGGAAAGCTGATCTATTTGACCTTCACACGCCTAGATATAAGTCTTGCCGCCCAGCAACTTTCCCAATTTCTTAATTGTCCCACAGAGAATCACCAAACTGCTGCAATACGGGTCCTCCGATTTCTTAAAAACTCCCCTGGACAGGGCCTCCTCTATCCAACAGCATCTCGATGTCACTCTCAAAGCATTTGCCGGTTCACCTTCTCCTGCCGTCCCTTTGAAGGCGTATTCCGATTCGGATTGGGCAGGATGTGTGGATACCGCCGTTCTATCACCGGATGGTGTATATTTCTTGGGGACTCACTGATTTCATGGAAAGCAAAAAAGCAAAACACCATTTCACGCAACTCGACGGAGGCGGAATACCGGGCATTGGCATCCACTTCATGCGAAGTACAGTGGCTAGTCTATCTCCTCAGTGATCTTGGTATTAACCCGATATTACCGGTCCCACTTTATTGTGACAACAAAAGTGCATGTTACATCGTGGAAAATCCGGTGTTCCACGAGCGCACTAAACACATTGAGCTCGATTGTCATCTCATTCGTGAAAAATTTCAAGCTGGCCTTCTCACCCCCACATCTATATCAACTGAACACCAACTTGCGGACATATTTACCAAACCACTTGATGCACCCCGGTTCACTTACTTAACCAATCAACTTGGAACCTACTCGATCTTCTCGAAGTCCAGCTTGCGGGGGGGTGACAAAGATACTACACACGCAGGAAAAGGAAGGGAAGAGTGAAGCTTGCACAACAAGGATGTTAGTTGAATATTCCTTTGAATATTGCCAGAATATTCCCTTTGACTGAATATTCCCTAGAATATTCCCTTTGACCAACTAAGCATGTCAACAGACAGAAAAAGTATAAATAGATTTCACCTATTGTAATAGTAAGCCAAGTTTTACAATGAAATGAAATAAGATACTTCAAATGCTTCTGTTATTTCCATTTTAATGCATTTTCTCAAATATCATGGCTGAAAATACAATCTTTCTTTCTGCCTTGTATATTGTATAATTAATCTATCATTTTTAAAGTGCCAAATTTCACTGCAAATGTAGACTCCCATAGAGCCGGCCTTGTTCTTATTGTTTTCTTTTATTTATTACTTCGTCCGGCATCAATTCTAGCATACGATCCTTTGTTGGAGAAAAAACCGAATCGACAAGGTCAAACGGTCAACTTTAGCGCTAATTTTGGATAGGCTTTGATGTATATCATCGAGAGTTATTTATATGATTAAATTCTACTCACGGAGTAGATAATGGTGGGTTTTTTAATCACTCGATTCGGATATCGGGTGAATGAGAAATTAATGCCTAAAGTTGATGTAAAATACGTAAAAACCGAAACTCGGTTTTAGTTGACCGACTTAGTGACTTGACCTAATAAGGTCGGCCCAAATAAAATTAAGTCGGCTATATCATATTTTCTTAAGGGAAAAGAAAATGTGTCGTTCGACCAATAAGAATCGAGTATTGGAACCTCCTCTCCACTATATAAAGGATCCCTATGAATGAGAATTAGAACATAAAATTTTCTCCTCTCTTTTCCACCACAAAAGGAGTCTCTCATGTAGATCTAGATATTGAGTCGAAGAGAAGTCGGAGCACTATGTAAGTTCGCCGGAGCTCGGATTTTTGAAGTGCCTCTAAATCCGAGACGAAAGCCGTTGTATCTTGGGAGACAGTTGTTACTACCGTGGGCACCATACCGGAGCAATTTGTCTTAAGGAAAGAGTATCTACTCGCCTCGGTTTGATCTCTAGTCCTTTATTTCAAGCATCGTAATTTTCTTGCTCGTTGTTTGAGTAAGATTTGCATTAGATTTGCACGTAATATTGAGATTGTTAGATCTGCTAGATAATATGAATTGTTCTATTCACATGATTTATTTTCAAGATTAATAATCCGTAATTAAGTCCGTTAATTACGGATCTGTTCCGTAAATCACTCCACACACGATACATATATCCAACAAGCTTAAGACAATTTTTTTTTGTAGATGGTTTGATTTACGGTATCTGTTGAACTACCCTTGTGTTATACATGTTTGCTAAATTTTCTGGGTAATATTTTATCTCCATGCGTGCTTAGGTTTAGTTTGGACTTTAACGGTTTACCAGAGCACTAGTTTACTCGATCTTGTTCAAAGAAGTAGATAGGGTAAAATATATCGTTTGGTGATGCGAGCCTTTTATCCAATAAATTGTTGATTGGCATGAGCTATTAATTGGGTTGCTTTAATTTGGAAAAAAAAAAAAAAAACAGGATGTTGCTAGTTGTACACTTGTACGTGGAAGAAGTTTTTGACTACCAAAGAGAAAATACCACAGTGAATTGCTTACATCTGCTTGCAAAAGTGTTTATCAATTAAAGGGGTGTCTCCAACCTTTTTCTTTAATGCTCCAGTGGTGTTTTGACAAGACGTGCTACTGGGCAAATTTTTAGTCAATGTTGTTGTGACTATAATAGGTTATGGTCTCCTAGGCAAAGTACATAGGTATGGATGTACTTGTCTTTGTCCTTTAATCTCAAAATGTAATTGGAGTATTTTAGTGTTGATGGGTATGTGTGCTCGTTGATCTTGTGCATCTGTAGAATTGTTGTTGCTAGTTGTTTCGGGGCTTGTTCTCAATCTTATATCGTGGCAGTTTCATGGTAATTAAGATTCAGGTATATTCTAATTGGTATAAGGATTTCTTCGGGTTGAAAGTCAAAAGATGCTTTGAGAAATATGTTTAAATAATTTTAGCTATGCAGTTAGATAGCAATTGGCCTCCGAAATAAATTGTGTTTGAACCTACGGGGTGAAGTCTTGATTACTAGTATATGGGTACATGGTGGTAATTTCTTATGCATTATTACAATATGGTGCTCCAATGGATTGGATGATACCAATCTGTCTGTTATATTTTTCTTTTTTCGGATTGAGATCGATCGAAATCTCGGAGACTTGTCTCACAAGGAAATCAGTTGATACACTAGTTTTCCTCAAATCTTACTTACGTGGGTTGATTTGTTATGTCAGCTAATTAATTGATATGAAATATGTGTTGTAATCACGTTTACAAGTCTCTGCTTGGCACCAAGTATATACTTTGGGCGATTGTTTAATTGTTTGGTTACTTATTGACAAGATTTACTTTATTATTTTATTTATTATTAGTTTTCCTGCCAGGAGGGAGTAATATTAATAATAATTATCATAATCATACTAAATCCTTGCTTGTGTGGACGAACTGTATAGATGACAGTAACTCAGGAAGGTGTCTACACATGAGCTGTTGTTGTAGTGTTGAATTCTGTGTATATGTATACATACATTCCTCTATGTTGTAGGGGAAAAAAAAAAAAAAAAAAAAAAAAAAAAAGAAGAAGAAGAAGAAGAATTAAAACTAGTTTTGATGTTAATCTGTGGTTGGGTTGAGCTAGTTTCTGATAGTGATTTGGGAATTAAAAGTTCTATCATCTGACAGAAATAAAAGGATACACCGAGGTGAATCCAAATTTTACTGTGTCTTTTGTGACACAAGTATACGTGCTTATTGTAGCACTAGACGTAGCACCAATGACCGGTTAATCTCATCCCTTGGATGGAGAAGTTCGGTGGTGCGACGAACGATGCTTTGAATGATCAAACTAGATTGATCAGGATGTTGACAGTGAAACTGTCATTCGAGCACAAAAGAGATGCTCCGTAAAGAGCCAATGATATTGGTTAAGATCTGCTTACTTGTTTGAGTAATATTGCTTGTGATACTATGACTAGGACTTGCAAATTTCAGATTCGTTCTTCCATTAATGAACATGGTGTTATTACCAAATTTGAAATTTGATCCTAATCACAAATGTCTAGTATGTGTTGAAGCCATGTTGGCTAACTCACCGGTTGCCCGGTAGAAAGGAACACATGACTTCTAGATTCATGCAAACTAGAAGTGATAAAAGTATTGACTATAGCACCAAATATTGTGACAAGGCTCGTTATGCCTTTGTGGGTTGTCAGAATGAAGGTGCAAATAAACATAGCAAACGGATGAGATGTATCCGTGGTGATCGTAGCGGTGGATATGATGTATTGTTTCATGAGTCTTGCTAAGGGCCCGGCATCATTCATCAAACAACTACACCATACACACCTAAATCAAGTGGTATTGCTACGTGCAAGAACCGAACTCCTTAAGAGAGGATGAATGCTATGTTGTTAAGTTCGGGTATACCTCAGAACTTGTGGGGGGGGGGGGGCTGCCCTCTCAGCAAAATTCATTCTGACCGAGATCCCTTCAGTGGAGAAGGATGACACCCCAAATGAGTTGTGGAAAGGCTGTGGTTTAGCTTCTTGGAAATGTGGGGGTGTTTGGCTAAGGTCGAATTAAGTACCTAAACCAAAGTGAGTGATAGGACCTAAAATCATTGGTGCCTATTGTTTTTTTCAGACATCAATGATGTACATTAACATGTCATCATCGAGTCTAAGAATATGGTGGTCCTTGCGGATATCTTTCCTTGAAAGGAAAGTGTTAAAGAAGAAGCAATCATGAGTAAGCAGACATATGAGTCTTAATAAGAGAGTGGTCCTCAAGAAATTGAGGAACATCGTCTTAGTAAGAGGGCTAGGACTTCTAAGTCCTTTGCTCCTGATTTTCTGCCTATATGATAGAAAACGAACCCAAGACATATGCTGAGGCAATGTCAATTCCAGAAGCCCATTTCTGGAAAAGGCTAAATCCATCATGCAAAACCACACTTGGAAATTGGCTGGTATTCCAACGGGAAATAAACCACTCGAGTGCAAGTGGATCTTCAAGAAGAAGTTAAAGGTTGATGGATTTATTGTAAGGCGTTGTTGGTAGCCTAAGGGTATCGACAGAAAGAAGGCCTTGACTTCTTACTCGCCAGTTACAAGAATTACCTATATAAGGTATAGCTGGAGACAATAACCTGGAAATCCATCAAATGGATGTTTGTGGTGAGTTGAAGGAAGAGATGTAATTGGAACAACCCGATGGGTTCATAGTTCCAGGCTAAGAGAGTAAGGTGTGTAGACTTGTTAAGTCTCTATGTGGCTCGAATAATAGCCAGAGCAACGGCATATCAAGTTTGACAATGTCGTGTTGTCAAGTGGGTAGGACATATATATGTCTACATTGAGAACACACCTTTGTGATAGTATGTCTATGGCGTGCTAATAATGGGAAGTACTTATGAGAGCATCATGAATACGGAAAGGATGCTAGCAAGGAACTTCGATGTGAAGGACCTGGGAGTTGCCGATGTGATACTAGGGATTAAGATCTCTAGTGTATCTGGTGGACTGGTGTTTTGACAAACTCATTATCATGAGTCTGTTTTAAAAAGACTTAATGTCTTTGATGAAAGTCCTGTGAGCACTCCACTTGACCTAAGTATGTACTTAGTCAAGAACAGAGATGAACCTGTGCATCAATTGAGATATTCTCAAGTGATCGGAAGTCTGATGTATAGCATGTTCAGTGAAGAAACTGAGTAGGTTCACGAGTAATCCAGACCATAACCATTGGAAAGCCTTAAATAGGTTGTTTGAGGTACATAAAGTACACTATGAGTCTGGGATTACGATATCCAGCAGTATTAGAAGGATACTGTGATACAAAAATCCACGATTAGTGGTGATGTTGTGTCCTGAGTATACAAGACAAACATGCATAGCTCGAAGCTGAATGGCTTAGGAATTTCTCAGAAAATATTCCATGTTGGCCGAAACTTGCAGCTGCTATCAGCATACGCTGCGATAGTCAGTCAGCGATAGGAAGAGCACAGAGTAGTGTGTATAATGGTAAGTCTCGACACATACGTCGTAGACACAATGCCATTAAATAATTGATCTCTAATGGGGTGATTTCCATCGATTGTGTAAGATCGAAGGAGAATCTTGCGGATCCGCTTATAAAAGGTTTAGCTAGAGATCAGATGTCAATCTTGACAACCGGAATGGGACTGTAGCCTATTACGCATGTTTCCTTGTAGTGGCAACCCAACCATGTTGACTGGAGATCCCAAGATCATGGTTCAAAAGGGACAACTAAGCTATAAGGAACAGTCCAGCACTTACCCATTCTGAGAGAATAAAAGTGCTATCTGCAGAGGGTGTGAGGTTAAGCTTAGCTTTTAATGATTCCTATATCTTGATACTCAAGTGGGTAGTAGGCGAGAATACCCTTGATAGGAGGTCACCTATGTAAGTGCGAAGTGGGGCCGCTTCATGAGAATTTTGAGGCTTGAATTCTCTAAAGCACTTTCAAAACCAAGTGTTGTCCAGGGCGAGACGGACACAACCATGAGAACCGAAAGGTGCTAGGAAAATATTGTGTGAGTGCTATTGTCTTGGTTTACACTAAAGGTCGAACAGATTCAAGACCTAGTTCACCGATTAGCCGAGTAAATCCGATAGTACTTCACTAAAGGCGAGTTCAAGGCGTAAGCTACCTCTCCCGATGCAATATTTTTCCGTCGACTTCTCTTCGAGTCCAGCATTTGCATGTGCATTAATTTTCATTCATGTGGGGGATTGTTGGAGAAAAAAACCGAATCGACAAGGTCAAACGGTCAACTTTAGCGCTAATTTTGGATAGGCTTTGATGTATATCATCGAGAGTTATTTATATGATTAAATTCTACTCACGGAGTAGATAATGGTGGGTTTTTGAATCACTCGATTCGGATATCGGGTGAATGAGAAATTAATGCCTAAAGTTGATGTAAAATACGTAAAAACCGAAACTCGGTTTTAGTTGACCGACTTAGTGACTTGACCTAATAAGGTCGGCCCAAATAAAATTAAGTCGGCTATATTATATTTTCTTAAGGGAAAAGAAAATGTGTCGTTCGACCAATAAGAATCGAGTATTGGAACCTCCTCTCCACTATATAAAGGATCCCTATGAATGAGAATTAGAACATAAAATTTTCTCCTCTTTTTTCCACCACAAAAGGAGTCTCTCATGTAGATCTAGATATTGAGTCGAAGAGAAGTCGGAGCACTATGTAAGTTCTCCGAGCTCGGATTTTGAAGTGCCTCTAAATCCGAGACGAAAGCCGTTGTATCTTGGGAGACAGCTTGCTTACTACCGTGGGCACCATACCGAGCAATTTGTCTTAAGGAAAGAGTATCTACTCGCCTCGGTTTGATCTCTAGTCCTTTATTTCAAGCATCGTAATTTTCTTGCTCGTTGTTTGAGTTAGATTTGCATTAGATTTGCACGTAATATTGAGATTGTTAGATCTGCTAGATAATATGAATTGTTCTATTCACATGATTTATTTTCAAGATTAATAATCCGTAATTAAGTCCGTTAATTACGGATCTGTTCCGTAAATCACTCCACACACGATACATATATCCAACATCCTTTCCTTAACCAAGCGGTCGAAAGATTGAATTGAAGAAATTTATGATCAATATGAGGCTTTGTTGGGGAAATGGCTGTGGAGGTTTGCTTCTCATGTGTATGGAGGGGACGGGGGACTGAATATGAGGACTAATTTTAATAGAGTTGGTAGAGTTTGGCAGGGGTCATTAAAAATTGTGTTAGATTGAAGTCTAGAGGAATTTGTTTTTCTTCTTCTATAAGGTGGATAGTGGGAAATGGACAAATGGTAGAAGGGTTAAATTTTGGACGGATTCTTGGGCGGAGATCAACACCTTAGAAGTTCTTTTTCCTACATTGTTTAGGCTTGCTAGTGATAAAACTTGTGCTATTAGTGAAAGGGGTTCTTTTCGGGAGAATGAGTGGCTTTGGAGTTGGGATTGGAGGGGGGAGTTAAGTGGCGTGAGTTTGGGAAGTTAGAAAATCTTTTAAGTATGCTTTCTAATTTTGATTTACATGCATATATGATTGATACTCCTATGTGGAAGCTTAGCAGTAATGGCATATCTTCGGTTGTTGCACTAAAGAATGAGGTGGTACCGCCATTTTTCTACACAACATTTCTCTAAATGGAATTGTTAGGTTCCTTCAAAAGTCAATATTCTTTGTTGAAAAGCGGTACTCAATCGACTTCCAACTCGGCATAACATGGTGCAACAGGGTATACAAATTGCGGATGACTCATGTCCTTTCTGTCACATGGTGGCGGAAGACGCTCCTCATATCTTTTTACCTTGCGCCTACTCTCTTCATGTTTGGCAAAAGATTTATGCTTGGTGCTCTTTATCTATCTCCTTTACATTGCACTGGACAACTAGTTATCGTATCAACTCGGATGATGTTGATTCGAGATTTGGGAGGCGATTCGAAAGGTAGTGATATGGGTGTTATGGAATACGAGAAACAACCTGGTTTTTAATTCTAATATGGTTACTGCCGAGGAGAAATTCAAGGAAATTCAGTGTTGTATTTTCTCTTAGATCGTTGGAAGGAAAAGTAGTTGTTCTACCAATTGGGATGATTGGAGGCAAAATCCTTGTGTCCGGCACTCAGTAGATCTGGTTTGCTTTGTTTTTAACTTGGTAGTTTTTATTCTAGTTTGCTAAAAGGCTTTTGTTGGGGGTTTTCTTGGTTTTGTTTTGAGTAATTTTGTAAGACTTGACATTTTTGCCTAGCTCCTAGCTAGCTTCTTTATAATAATAATTTATCTATTTGCCGTCCAAAAAAATATATATGATCATGTAAGCGGGGAAAATCTAAAGTTACACTAATCGGCCAGGTAATAATATGTAAGAATTTGAGGGATGATTACACTTTTAGTCCTCATGTTTCTTTATTTTCTCAAAACTAACATCTATTTTTTATTGTTACGATAAACACTCTTAAGTATTCGTTTTTGTTATGATAAACACTTATATGTTTCATTGTTACGATCAACACCCTTATGTAACCGTAGCCTTATTTGAGCTATGAAGTCACCTGTTAGGATTTCTAACCGGTCTATCAGGCCAAAGAGAATGTAACAAATAATTTAATTTAATTAGATATTTACATAGCCTAAATTATTTTCTCTACTAACTAGCAGTTAGAATAATCATTGATTGGTTTATTTACGGTAGTCAGTGATTTGATTACTTTGATAGGTGGAAATCATTGATTGGTCATAATGATTGAAATTGCACTTGGGCTTCTGGTCTAATCTGTAAAAGCTTCTGATATCATGAATTTAAGTCATTTTCAAAAATCACTCAGGAGGTGTTAGGGAGTTTATAGGATGATTAGAACAATGGTATCAAAACTTGAAATGCAAGATAACTTGATATGATCGCAGAGTCGATTTGGAAATCTTTCCTGCGAAAATTATTCGTTCCCTTGAATTGCCTCCGGGAATTAACTCGAATATAATCACGGGATAAATCTGCTTCTCTTCCAATCTTTGGCAATAAGATGAAAGAATGCTATAGAAGTTTTGTAGATATGTGTGTTTAAACTTGAGGCTTCAAGAATTTCAAAGAAAACAGAAAAATTGCTTCTCAAATTCTATTCTAGTGTTTAAAAAATGAAGTTCCAAGTGTCCCTTTATGTGTGTGTGATGTTATACTAATATAACACTACATACACAACCTTCGAATCGATTACGGTCCAAAACCCGAAAGGATACCAACAAAACCGACTAAAATCGCTCCCAGAATCGCATACATCGACGCCCGTTTAAATCTGGGACGCCCGTCTGAAGCATCTTCGGGCGGGCGCCCGGTTTCTCGACGCTCGTCCATCTCGAACAGTCACATCCTCAGATGTAAATTCACACTTCCACGACGCCGTCGTCCGGTGAATCTAGACGCCCGTCAAAGTCAAACGCCCGTCCATATGAAATGGACGCCCGTCCAATAAGCGGCCAGAATTTGGATTTTGTTCAACACTTGATCTAACACTCTCGTAAGCTTGTAAATATCAATTGTAAGCATGCACCCGCATCTCCTAACTCATATCGATTGTTTCAAGCTTTCCAAACCTCAAACTAAGTCCAATAACACTAAATCACATTGGTGATATAATCACCAACAATCCTCCCCCATTTAGTGTAACCCTCGACTTAGTTAAAACTTTTCAACACACAACAATTCATCTTTCAATGATAATATCACGCAGATTGAATTACCATCTAGTATATTACACATTCCAAAATATTCTAGTATTGGGGTGTGACTAAGCATTGAACCCCTTTACACATTTGAATACTTCAAAGATAATACACAAATGAATCAAGAAACAACTTCTATAGCTTGCTTGACACTCTTTATCCAGGCCTTGTGTCCATATCAATTCATGAGCATGTAGAAAGCCAACCCTAACTTTCTTGAAGCGGCCAAACTTCATACTCATATAGGTGAGTCTTATTAATCGTGTAACTGCAACAACACTTTTTCATAAGACTCATTAAGATTAATATCAACCTCACATGCAGGCTCAGCACATACCTTCGGGACAAAACACATGTGCCAAATCTAAGTCACTAGGCCTTCCACATTGAATTCAGCCCCTAATGTCTTATTAGGAGGGAATTGGGTATCCTAATGCAAAGATTCAATGGGTTGTAGACCCATCCCGACAACTGACTTGATGAACAAGTCCTTAGCCAATGCCTTGGTCAAATGATCGGCTAAATTCTTTTGAGATCTCACAAAAGCAACAGATATCACCCCGTGAGTGATCAACTCACGAATCGAGCTATGCCTAACTCCAATATGTCGCGACTTTCCGTTGTACACTTGACTATAGAATTTAGCCAATGTATTTTCACTATCACAATTGATAGAAATTGGTGATATCGGTTTTGGCCACAATGGAATCTCGTAAATCAGATGTTTAAGCCATTCCGCCTCTAAACTGGCCGAAGCCAAGGCAATAAATTCCGATTCCATTGTTGAGTTTGCATTACATGTTTGCTTCTTGGAAGCCCATGAAATGGCACCACCTCCAAGTAGAAACACCCAACCACTCGTAGAAGAATGATTTTCATTTGATATCCAACTAGCATCCGAGTAGCCTTCTATAACCGAAGGATGTCCAACATAAGTTAAACCAAAATTTTTGGTAAACTTAAGATACCTTAACACACGTGTCACCGCATGCCAATGAACACTACTTGGATTACTAGTATATCTACTAAGTTTTCCAACCGCATATGCAATATCCGGACGTGTGCTAGTCATTGCATACATCAAACATCCTATAACTCGAGCATATTCAAGTTGAGACTCCGGATTACCCGAATTTAACTCAAATTTCTCATGAGGATCCATGGGAGTTCTTGCCGGAACAGAATTTTCACAATTGAATTTCTTCAACACTTTCTCGATATAGTGAGATTGTGTCAAAGTAATCCCTTTGTCATTCCTTATGATTTTTATTCCAAGGATAACATCCGCCTCCCCCATATCTTTCATTGAAAAACTTGATGACAAAAAAGATTTACATTGGTCAACTTGATCTTGGTTTGTACCAAATATCAACATGTCATCAACATATAGACAAATGATTACACCTTTTCCGGTTTCATCAAATTTGCTATACAAACACTTGTCCATTAGGTTAAGCTTAAAACCATTAGACAATACAACTTCATCAAACTTATTATGCCATTGTTTGGGAGCTTGTTTCAGCCCATACAGTGATTTTACAAGCTTACATACTTTATGCTCATTTCCGGTATCACAAAAACCCTCCGGTTGTTTCATATAAATTTCTTCATCCAAATCCCCATTCAAGAAGGCTGTTTTTACATCCATTTGATGGATAACAAGATTGTTAATGGCTGCCAAGGCAATCAACAATCTAATAGTGGAGATTCTAGCAACCGGGGCATAAGTATCAAAATAATCAATGCCTTCTTTTTGTCTAAAGCCTTGTATCACCAACCGGGCTTTATACCTTTCAACAGATCCATCAATTTTCATTTTTCTTTTAAAAATCCATTTGCAACCCAATGGTTTACAACCACGTGGAAGATCCGTTAATTTCCACGTATCATTGCCTAAAATGGAATCCATCTCATCATTAATGGCTTCCTTCCAAAAGGCAACATCCCGAGACTCCATAGCCTCTTTATAAGTTCTAGGATCATCATCAATATGATAACAATATGCATATTGAAATCCTACTTCATCTCTTGTACCTCTCACCAAATATGTTTGGAAATCGGGACCAAAAGATTTTTCTTTCCTTGCCCTTTTGCTTCTTCGAAGCTCCAAAGGCTCATCTTGTGACTCTACACCACCACAACTTTCTTTAAATCCAATGTTCATAGGAACAACATCTCTAGGCCTTGATATAGAAGAAAACCGACTTTCACAAAAGAGAGCATCCTTGATTCAATTACGGAATGAACCGCAATCAAATCATTTGGTTCTAAAACATAGAACCTATATGCCTTGGAATGCAAAGCATATCCAATAAATATGCAATCAATGCCTCTTTCCCCAAGGTTTTAATCTTGGGATTGGGTAGTCTTACGATCGCTTCTACATCCCCAAACACGCAAATAATGCAAGTTTGGCTTCTTTTTATACCAAAGCTCATATGGGGTAATAGGACTCTTTTTATTAGGAATCCTATTCAATAAATAACAAGTCATTAACATAGCTTCTCCCAAAAACCTCACTCAATCCCGAGTAAGAAAGCATAGCATTCACCATCTCTTTTAGAGTTCGATTTTTCTTTCAAATATGCCATTTTGTTGTGGTGTATAAGGTGTAGTTCGTTCATGTATAATCCCACAAGATTCAAAAAATGGTGGATCAAAGTATTCTCCACCTCTATCCGTACGAAGTTTCTTTATTTTAGTTTCAAGTTGCAATTCTACTTCGGTTTTAAACACTTTAAACTTTTCCATTGCCTCGTCTTTGGTAAAAGCAAGTAAACATAACAAATACGAGTGCAATCATCAATGAAAGTAACAACATACTTTTGTTTCCAAACGATGGTGTAGAACTAAATTCACAAAGATCACTATGAATAAGTTCCAAAATAGTAGACGACCTTTCAACACCTTTGAAAGGTTGTCTTACAATTTTAGTTAAGTTACAAGTATCACACTTATTCATAGTCGTACTACAAACAGAATTAAGTCATTTTTAGACATTTGCAACATTCTTCTAAAATGCACATGACCTAACCTTGCATGCCACAAGTATGAATCATCAACATTTACATGCATAACATTCATAGCTGCATTTTCATACAAACCATTATTAACAATATTAAGCATAAACATACCATTGTTAAGATAACCAAATCCTACAAACATGCCATGTTTAGTTAATACATAACGAGAAGACTCATATACTTGTTTATAGCCCTCTTTACATAAAATACTACCGAAACCAAGTTTTTCCGGATTAAAGGAACATGTAAAACATTGTTTAAGGTTACAAATTTTCCGAACTAAATTGCAAATTAACAATTCCTCTTCCAACAACAAAGGACTTAGACTCGCTTCCCCATATGCACAATGGATCCGTCTTCAACTTTTTCATATATCCTTGCATACATGTCTTGTCGCCCCCGAGTCTATCCACCAACTAACATCATCATCCCGCAAATAACATGCTTCGAAATCGGTGGTACATAATTCATATCGAATTAAAGCCACAATCATTAACAAGTGTACCTTGATGTTTTGATGGATCCGGATCTTTCGACCCTGTCCCGAACCTTTACCGTTCCTTTACCATTGTTATGCTTTCTAGCATGACAATCCGCCTAAAATGGCCTTCCTTACATGAATACCAACAAGCCCCTTTAGGCTTTTTGTTGAACTTTGCTTTGTTTTTGTTGTTGTTGGAATCAAACTTTCTCTTATTATTATTTTTCTTAGAAGTTTCCCCAACTTCAACCATGTTGATTGAAGTTGAGCCACCCGCAATGTTCTTACCGCAACCTACAACATTTTTACCACTTTCTTGCAAACGCAAACTTTCCTCTATTCTAAGATGAGAACCAAGTTCAATCAAAGAAAGTTCTTCCGCCTTATGTTTCAAGGAATTTTAAAATACCTCCAAGAGGAGGCAACTTTTCAATGATGCTTGAAACACAAATGGACTCATCCATAGCCATTTTATGCATAGAGAACTCACCAAACAAACGCAACAATTCATGATATTGATCCATAACGGGACGATTATCGACCATAACATACTTCATGAAATTACCAACAAGAAATTTCTTACTTGAAGCATCTTTCACTCACATACTTTGCCTCCAAAGTATCCCACAACTCTTTAGATGTTTCAATTTCAAGATAGGTATCAAACAAATTATTAGACATACCGTTCGTGATGTGACCACGGCATATATAGTCATCGCTTTTCCCACTTACTTTTTCTCCTCGACTCTTCCATGGTGTCGTTATCATCAATCGAGGGCATGGTGTACTCAACACGCACACAACCTTCAATGCGATCAAAAGAAAGTGCATTTTCTTTTGCCACCTTCAAAAATCCTCACTGTTGAATTGTTCCAATTTGTTTGAAATTGGAAGTCATCTCCTTGATACTTGACATTGTTCAAACCACAATAATTTTCGCAGATTGTTAGGAGTTTATAGGATGATTGGAACAATGGTATCAAAACTTGAAATGCAAGATAACTTGATATGATCGCAGAGTCGATTTGGAAATCTTTCCTGCGAAAATTATTCGCTCCTTGAATTGCCTCCGGAATTAACTCAATATAATCACGGATAAATCGCTTCTCTTCCAATCTTTGGCAATAAGATGAAAGAATGCTATAGAAGTTTTGTAGATATGTGTGTTTAAACTTGAGGCTTCAAGAATTTCAAAGAAAACAGAAAAATTGCTTCTCAAATTCTATTCTAGTGTTTAAAAAATGAAGTTCCAAGTGTCCCTTTATGTGTGTGTGATGTTATACTAATATAACACTACATACACAACCTTTCAGAATCAGTTACCACTCCAAAACCCGAAAGGATACCAACAAAACCGACTAAAACTGCTCCAGAATCGCATCTTGGGCGCCCGTTTAGAATCCTCGACGCCTGCCTGAAGCATACCGACGGGCGCCCGATTCCTCGACGCTTCGTCCATCTCGAACAGTCACATCCTCGTATGTAATTCACTTCGCCACGCCGCCCGTCCGGTGAATCTAGACGCCCGTCGAAGTCAAACGCCCGTCCATATGAAATGGACGCCCGTCAATAAGCGGCGAGAATTTGGATTTTGTTCAACACTTGATCTAACACTCGTAAAGCTTGTAAATATCAATTGTAAGCATGCACCCGCATCTCCTAACTCATATCGATTGTTTCAAGCTTACCAAACCTCAAACTAAGTCCAATAACACTAAATCACATTGATGATATAATCACCAACAGGAGGTTCTTGCACTGACTTGGAAAGACACATAGAGCATCTCATTAGAAGCAACTTTCAATTTTTGAAAGGTGCAAACCAGGTGTCTTCTTTTTATGTTCATAAAATATTGATCTTCCTACGTACACCATATTTGTGGCTGGTTCTCTTTCTTTACGTAAATCATATGAGCTTGGAGGCGTCCTGCATGGAGATTTTGTTGCTTGAACATTGACGGAGGATAAACAAAGAGAGAACACAGATTGAACGTGGTTTCCGACAATATGTCGACTACTCCTCGGGCAAAAACGAATCATTTCTGAATCACTAATCTATTGCGTAAATTGAGAGGGAAATAGATACACTAACTAGAATTTAAAAACAGTGTTTAAAATGCCCAATGTCACTGCAAATGTAGCATCCCAATAGATTAGAGCCGGCTCTTACTGTTTTCTTTTATTTATTACTTCGTCCGGTAGCCATCGTAGCATACGATCATTTTCTTAACGGGTTGGTCGTAGGATTGAATTGAAGAAATTTATGATCATGTACGCGCGGCAATTTAAAATTTAGACTAATTCGCCATCTAATAATATGACATATTTCGATCAAGTTATTTTTTTGCCAACCGGAATATACTACCTCCGTCCCAAAATATAAGTCCATTTAACTTTTTTATTTTGTCTCATAATGTAAGTCCGTTCAAATAACTAAGAAAGCATTTATTACATTTTTCTTCTTCTACCCTTCATTTATTATCTATCCATCTACTTTTCACTACTCTGCATTAATAACAGTCAAAGGGCATTTTACACTTTTCTATCCAAATTAATAAGATATAACCAATTTAAACAACTTCTTTAATCTGTGTGAAAATATCCAAAAGGACTTACATTTTGGGACGGAGGTAGTAATTCCTTTTCAGTTTTGTTACTATATAAATACATCACCTTTTTTGCATAAGGCTTAACAAATTATCCCATCAATTTTTCAACCGGGAAAAAAAAAATCGAAGCGAATATATCATGGTAAAAGTTATGTTTTTGTGCCTTGCGGTTTTAGTGTTTGCACTATTTTCAAATGTGGGAGAGGGTTCAAGTTGGCTGCATGTGTCTCGGGAATCGCATGGATTCCCGAGGCATATATATATATGCTACAGCTAGATTGTTGAAAAAAATTTAGTACTTAAGAATTTGACTGAAAAAGTAGAAACTCCAAGGCACGTTATAGAACGTTGTCTTTTAAGAAATGTTTCGTCTCACTCAAATGTCACTTAGGGATCAATCAAAAATCTCTCTCAGGATACATTGGAGGGTGTTTGATTCAAACAGTGACTTGTTTGAATCAAACCCGAGCACACTCTGAAAAAACTGATGATGTTGTGTATGTCAGACCTTTTTTCGTATGCATACTTGTGCCTTTTATAGGCTGAAGGTACGTTATAAACGAATGGAGGTACTCCTTGAACGAAATGGTAGAGTTCATATCAGTTCGGCCAAAACCTTGCATCTCTTGGATTTTTGAGTTGCAACCATTTGTAGATGCACGAATCTGAAAATTCATGTGTCTGAAGTCGAAAATGCATATCCCTTCAGGTTGAATCCCGTTTCGTTGCGATAATATTAATTCGTACGACAAATCGTATGCAAACGATTATAAAATATTCTTTATGAAAAAATATCTAACATAGATTGCCGTGATTCGTGTTCATGTGGTCACAATGAGCTCCGGTGCTTAGGATGTGGTAATCATCCTATAAACGGTGCTTCCGTTCATTTGCTTAGCGATGGATCGAGATGATTCTTCGGATTGTAGCAATGATATATCTTGAAGGGTCGGGAAACGAACCCGATAGAGAAGGATCTACATGGAGTGATGCATCTGGTGGGTGTAAGGGTGAATTCAATTTGTTGTTGCAGAATTTCGATTATGTTTTGATTTTTTATGCTTTCTTCCTTTCTATGTTTTTTTTTCTTCCTTATGTTTTTCAGTTGGTGCTAGGAGCTAGTCTTAGAAAACATCTCTCATCAATCAATAATAATCATTAGCTTTCTTTTTTTAATCGCTCTATTATCAATTTACCATTGTTAACTCATGTTTGGTACGAAGAAAAGTTAAGAAAAGAAAAATACTGAGAATAGACACTAGAATAGAAAAGACGAGAAAAGAAAAAAAATATATTCTCACAATTTGTTTGGTATGCATAGAAAAGATGTTGAGAATAAAATTGATAGCATTTTCTATTCTCACTCAACTTTTCTTCACCTTAGCCTGAGAATTAAAAAGGTGGAAAAGAATTAAGATTTGAGAAAAGTCTCTAACTTGAGAAAAGACACTTTTCTATTCTCAATTAACCAAACATGTCCAACTTGAGAAAAGAAAAAAAAATCTTTTCTTTTCTTATTTATTTTCTCCCTACCAAATACAGATTGCCTATTTCTATTAAAAAAAAATATTTATATTTGCCTTTCAAAATTGAATCCTTTTATAATGCCTGTTTTGAAAACTGAACATTTTTCGAAGAGGGTGTTTGGTATCAAACCCGGTCCTGCCTGGCGGTTCAACCCGGTGATCCGGTCAAGAAACTGGACTGGTTCAAGCATCAATCCCTTTTAAGCAAGCGACCCAAAATCTGAAGATGTTTATGAGTCACCATTGGATTTGAACATGGCTTAAGGTTAGCTAAACCAACCTCTGAAAGAGTTGAGTAACATAGTGAGCTTGAGTAAAGTACAAGCCATAAGCATCTTTGTAAGCTTCAACTCTTAAGAAAGGCATGACTGATGGAACCAAGATTCTTGAGACCAAACTTGTCATCGAGTTGTGTAACGAACCGTGTAACATGAGTTGTGGAAGAGTTGCATGTGATTAAGATGTCATCCACGTAGATCAACAGCACATTAGGAATAGTTGTGAGATTGAAGATAAACCTTGAGATGATCAAACCAAGTTCTCGGAGCTTGTTTGAGGCCATATAATGCTTTCCTCAAATGACATATTGTTATTATAGTGTCATAAACCTAATCGAATCGGACCAAATCCCAATTGGGTTTAGATCATTACTACTGCGCTTTTATATCTATACATATTAGAAATGGCATTATTGTTATTATATATATTGGTTCGTTTAATGAACTAACCGATACTATATAATAATACCCCTATAATTAAATCGTGAAAGAGAAATCATAATATGATATTATGATTGATGAGATCCCGATTTATAGTTAATTATTTAGTTAAGTATCCATAGTCGTATGTATTAATAAATTAAATAAGACATTTATAATACGGTTAGACGAACACGTATTAGAAGTCTTCTAGCTCGTGAAAGTAGTAATGGATCTCATCCATTAAAGTGTGTCAATACTTGGACATGTACTGAAAGAATGCATATGTTGGATGACCTGCTTCTTTATATAAGTGTCTTGATTATGTGGTATTTGTATGATTATCTTTAGACCTGAGGTCGTCATAATACCATCTTGTGAACCGTAATGTTTTGACACAATTAAAGTTTCCCCGCGACGGGGCGATCACGCGGTAGTGATACGATATGATACTGAAGCATATGTAGGTGTTAGTAATCATGTATGGTTTTGTTTGCTCTGGTTCTTCACGTCTGGATGGGTCACATCTGCTCTGCCTGGTCTGATTTGCTACATCTCTGGATGCCTTGCCTTGCATCTCAGCTGTTTTTTAAGCATGCGTCTGTTTGGAATAATGTTTCCGTTAGCTATCTTAGCCACAGTAACATGTCTTTTTTTGTAATAGCCATTAGCCTTTTCTTATATATGTTTTCCTATAATCATCGTAATGAATTTTTTTTTCCATTTCTTAAAACCTTGTAAATTTTATTAAAAATAGAAGCGAGATACAAGGTTTTTAGGCCCTCCCGGCCTCCTCCGAAAAAATATGTCTTCAATGTACTTCCCCCATCTCCTTAAAACCCTAGTCCAGAAAACCCGATGTGGGAAACCGGATGCTAGGGATAATAATCATTGTAATGATTAAATGAATTTTAGTAATGAAATTATTTTTAATTTAAATTCTGTTTGAATTCTTACATGGTATCAGAGAACTAAACTCGCTTCCTCAATATTCATTTCATATTTCATATCTATTTCACATAAGTAACACTCGTTTGACGGTCCAATCCAAAAAACAAAAAACACTACAATCTTCCAGAACGAAGAATTACCCATCCTACCAACAAAGGTTGGTCAGAATAACAGAGACTCTGGTCGCTTAAAGTAGAAGTCTCGGTTTCGAGCCCTTGTGGATACAATAAACCTTGTTGGGAGAGGTCTTCACCTTTGGTGTCCGACAGTACCTCGAATGATTAGCCTCAGACAAATTGTGTGGAGATACCTTACGAAAGCGAAAAAAGAATTACCCACCCTGAGCAACGTACACAGTTGTTTATGGAGACTTCCAAAAGACAAAAACATTGTTCCCTTAACAATATACTAAGAAATAATTATATACTTTGTCTGAGTACTTGAATCTAAATAATAATAATAATAATAAAGAAAAACTATCACTTCATATCATGAGATTCTACTGCTCAGTATCAATAATGCTTCTTCTGGGTGATACCATTCCTTCGGAAAACGTGAAACGATCTGTCGCACCGAACATGTCTGCAAGTTGGAAAACTGTTATTTGACAAGCAGCACCAGTTGGTAGGAATGCATCTGGAAGCAAAGGGATGCATTCCGGAAGAAATTCCGGCTTCTGGAAGGTTCTAGCATAAAGCCCCAGCACTGCCCTGCAAAATATAAATCTGCACACCCAAAATATAAAACCGGAACTGGTTCGAGTCAAGCATTGCAGTATTCGCTGCCTAAATATCCAAAAAATTGTTAGAAAACTGGTTGATTTTGAGCATAAAAGCACGAGATATAGTCGTACGCTTTCAAAAGTAGTCGTCTTACGAATAAGGATTTACCTCAGAAGTAGTCGTCTTAAGAATGGATCGCCTAAAATCTGTGTCCAGGTAGGATTAAGATTTTCAGATCCACTCAATGATGATCCCCAGTGATTCAGTGATGAGGAAAGAAACTTATCGGCCTCGTCAAATTTGTCCTGAAAAAACAAAAAATTTACTTTGAGCCTATAGAATCAGGAAGGACACGAACACGTGCAGCGTTACTGAATATATAGTTGCAATGCACGTCTTATCTGAAGGGCGGATACTTAGTTAGTAGCCTAGTTATGGTGCACGGTTTTTGCAATTGTATATCCCCGATGTTTAAAAGAATATGAAGCGTCTCAGTAAGAATTCACGCACCATCTGGACATCAGAGCTCGTGAAGCCGAGAAGAAAAATGAATGTCTGTAAAGGAGCTGTAAGAAAACTGGTGAATAGACTCCCGGAATGCTGACGAGAAGAGTCCATAGTCGGTATGGGTAATGAAGCCGCAGGTGATAGCAGCAGAGCAATTGGCTCTCCTTTTTCAACTCCACTTATTACCTGATCATATTAATGACAATATTGTTCTCTTGTTCAACTAATGTGAAGGGGGTGGGGGGTGTGTGTGTGTGTGTGGTCATTACCAAGAAAAGTTGAGCCACACAAATACGAGCAAGTCATTCGCAGAAGAACTGTCTAACACAAGCAGAAAAAGAATGGTACATACCTTGAAATTCCGGCTAATGTTGCTGTCTACAATCAGGAGAAGGGGTCTTCTGGTAAATGGAACTAAGTCACATGGATATATGCATGTCGATCCTGAAAGAACAATTTCTTTAGCATACTATGATACAATCATTTAACAAATCCAAAAAAGACTGCCACGATTTTACTTAAATTTAGCTTGCATGGCAAGTAGAACTATCATTAAGAAATAAATATGTGCATTCTTAATCCAAGCCAATGGCTCCATGCTAAATAGAAATGAAAGAAAATCAGTCATGTAACCTAAATCTAACCACAATAACAAGTGAAAACATATAAAGTTACCACAATTCATGTTACGGAAATTCTGAAAAAATAAATAAAGGACACCGTTAATGGCACCACGGTCAATATATTCGGGCACCACACCTCGTGCGAATTTCGACTTTACAAAGGTCGAAATCTGTTTTCAACCCTCCCAGAGTCGAATTTTGTGCATAAATTCAACTCTGAAGGGGTTGAAAACAGATTTCGACCTCTGTAAAATCGAAATTTGCACGAGATGTGGTGCCCGAGTAAATCGCGTGTGGTGCCAGTAACAATGCCCATAAATAAATTACCTCCATTTCCACGAAAACCAATGTTTAAAGAAGCAGCATCAGCGTTTGAGCAGGATCCTTCATCATGAGCGAAAGTAGAATCTGACATACGGATTTCAGCACTTAGAAAAGATATAGAAGAGATGCAGAGTGAGTTGAATGAGAATGCAGAAGACAGACATTTTCATGGGTGGCTAGCCTATGGTGGTTCCAGCATCGGATTGAGATGACAGTGACGTACATTCGCAACATACTGATGGTTGTAGCTAATATATAGAGCAAAAATAATGGAATCTAGGATTCAAAGGAACAACAATATCATGCTCATGAAATCAGCACCAAGACGCACCTTTATCTCCAGGAGCAGAAAGGTATATCAAGATTATCCCATCAGAAGGAAGCTCTTCACACATTGTGGATAAAACCTGTTAGGAAATTCATTATTAGAGAGCAAAAGGGAATGCTTTTGTATGACTGTGTGTACTGTTTCCATAAGTTTTCAATCAGATTTTCCGTCTCTTTTACAGGAAAATCACAAAACATTCTGCCATTTTGCACAAATCTATGGAATCGACCGTGAATTTCACTTTTAACTACTTCTGCGATCTTTTGTTCTGGCCAAAAAAAAAAACTACTTCTGCAATCTTTAAAAAAAAAAAAAACTATAAGTTCTTGTACCCTTTTAAGCTAACCAATTGAAAACATAATTTACTTGAAAATGTTATCCAGAACAATGTTTTAACAACTATATCTACTCACCTTGTAGAATGCATTAGAAAAAATTTAAAACAACAGAAGCGGTTCCAGAATGCACGTGTAACATCACTACTTACTGCTATGAAATGTGTAACAGCCTGACGGTACAGTATGGCTTTACGTGGGTTTGGAGGCAAAGTAGGATCAGTTATATCTTGAGAAGAGTTCAAACGACTAGGTCCCATAGTCCCCACATTAGGCCCAGTGTTAGGTGGTGCATCTGTCTTGTAAAATGAACCGCTGGGCTCCCACCCAAGCACTGTAGCATTCTGAAGGTGTCAAGAGTGAGCTCTGAAAACTTGACCTGATCAGCCAAACACGAAAGGAGAAGGCCTGAATACGCAGTCACAGTACTATACACGAAGAAGAACAAATTAGCAGACTTTGGATGTACTTATACGACAACAACAAATTTCTGCAATGAAGTAAGAACAGCAAATGCAAACCTCGTTAGGATGGTAACTACATAATAGAGCATCTTTAAGTTTTAGCTGTCTCTTTGCGTCTACAGCATGTGATAGACAATCTGGATGAAGATCCAAGACAACACTATATCTCAAAGGCCTGATATTCATAAAAGCAGTGTCAGCTTTCAGAAATTGAACTATTTCTTTAACCACCAGCTTCCATTCCCTAAAGTCAGTTTCCTGGAAAACAAGAGCATTAAGAATGATAAATCTTCAAAAGGAGTAATCAAGACCAGAAAATTCAATTCTGGTCATGAGATTTTTAAAGTCAAAATCTCAGAGGAAGACATTTTTTTCTGACCAAAAGAACAATACAATGAAACAAATCATACCACTGCCACAAAATGAACTCCTTGCATGATAAATGTGTTATCAGGGCAAACAACTAAAATCTAAGTAAGAGTACACTATAATCAAAACCAGCTGAAATGAATGACAGATAAAACCATGTACACATCTAAAGCTGTTTTGAAACTCATTGTATAAAACTTATACTGGTGGAAGAAACGAGAATGTTAGGATAGATATGTGGACATACGTTAAAGGATAAGATAAAATAAGCATATCAAGAATAAATTTCGAGTAGCGCCTATTGATAGAATTGAGAACAACATTTGAAATGGTATGGTGCATGCTGTGGTGAGTGGTGGCCTTTAAGTGTCACATGCTTGATGTTGCAAGGTCAAAGAGGAGAAACATGCTAAACGAGGAAGGAGGCCAAAGATGACAAGGAGAGATACCATTACAAAATATGTGACATAATTGGCAACAACGGATAAAAGGATCTATATTGTTGCTTTTATCAATTCCCAAAACCTAGGGGAAAAGGTTACTTAAACCATCATCATTAATAACAAAAAGTAAGGGGAAAAAATGAAGTAAGCGAAAGCAAACGAACAAACTGCAGATTTACATAAACTCGGCAACAAGATAATCTAACAACCATTTTCGGATAACTTACACATTCTAGTCCATGAACCACAACTATAAATACGACTCATGTCTAGCCGTCACTACGAATGCTGAATAGTCATGGAAGGCAAAATTACAGCAAGCTGGAATGACCAACAAGTGATCAACTCATGACATTCTCCCATCATTGGGGTGATTAGAGAAGCATAATTAAAAAACCTTGGGAATGACCCAAATAGACTGTAAAAGATAAAAAATGAAGACTAATACGTGAAATGCTCTCTTGCACTCATCAAGCAACATCTTCAGCTGATTAACCACCTGATACACCATTTCTCGTCGGCTCAACACCAAACAAACAGTCAAGAACCGCGCAAGAAACCTTAACTGCTTACATGCAACGGTTACATCTTGAAACATTCCCTCCTTGAAATACTCCCTCGTTAATATGGCTTGATAAAATATATATGATTCAGACAAGAAACTAGCATCGCTTGTTCCCATGTACTGCCCAAAATAAAGCTGCCCAATCCGAGAAGCAATTTCCCCAATCTCCCATCTCTTTAGACCAGCCTCCACTAGCTTCTGCCTGTTCTCTTGTTGGAACTTCCACAATCGTGTGTAGACCTTAAAAACTTTAGAGAAGTAGGTATCATATCTGTTTTAAAATTAGAGGAAAAAGAACATGCCTTAGCTACCTCTAGGTTAGCATCAATTATGCTCCAAAAGACCAGTGAACACGGCTTACATATGGAAATCCAATATTACATAGTTAATACATGCTTATCTACCTATTGAACTGACCAAACGGGTTTACCAAAAGTGAGTACACATGTAAACAAGTTTCTGAGAACAGTATTAGTTCAAAATGACTATCAATTCAACTTCTAATTATTCTCCAGATACAAACTATTCAACTCCTAGTTAGTGTTAAGTAAAAACTACCACTGATAAAACAATCGTACAGGGACATAAAATGAGACAGTTTGAACCAATAGGACTCTTCTTTGATCCTTCAAGTCTAAACAATCATGGAAAGTCAAGGATATGGTTTATTTATACTAAACAAGCAACGAATGTACTCAGCTTAGTTTCAACAAAGGGGGACCTCATGTAATAAATATTCTAGTACTCCTCAGATGTAGTATGAGCCAAATGATTTTGTACCAAAGGAAATGGTGACCATATAACAACCACCTACAAACATTAGTCAAAGTGGGTACATTGAAGCAAATTAATCAGACCCCACGTAGTTTCCAACCCAAGAATTCTTCCAGTCCAAAAACTGAATAAGGTAAGATCACATATCAAACACCTTACCTGCACTCCCGTTACCACATATCAAACAAAACAAAAAATCGTTCACTGAAAAAAAAAGTGATAAAGTAGGTTTTTTTTTTTTACCGATTCCTTTGATAATAAGGCAAATCACGGATCTTCGAGAACTTCTTGTCAGCCTTTGCCACCAGTGACCAATACACTTCACTCACCGGAACATTACCACTATAACTACCACTGCTGTAATTGTTGAGCTGCTGTTGCTGAGACATTTTTTCCTTTTTCCAATTGATTATGGAGTAGAAAACATCAATTTAAGTAAACTTCAAAAGGGGTTAGAGCTGGGATTTTCTCCCCCATTGACTCCATTGTTTTGCTCGTGTTTGACAGCGTAAGCAGGGGACAGAGACGGGTAAAGATTCCGGTTGAAATCGCCGTCCATTTTCACAGTGATGACATCGTTAAGCAGTTGGAGTTCAGACTCGTAATTAATGATTTATTTGTTTAACAAAAATAATGATATTTTCAACTTGCAAAATTTGAGATATTTGGTCTTAACTACATATTTAGGTAACATAGTGGTTCAGAGTCATGAGTTTACTATAATACCAAACAGATTAAAAGAATTCGTTTATTTACGGGATTTGAACATCCATCTTTAGGTCCAAGTGTCCTTATAAGGCACTCAACCCTTTTAACACTAGATCATATTTAAATTCGGCCTTAGGAGGTCGATTCTAGGACAGACATTCGAAAAGTCGATATTTACAAGGCATATAAATAATATGGTGTCACATGTAACTCAGTACTATGTGTCATAGATATATGCATTAATCAACGTAGTGTCATAAATAAATCAACAGTAACATAAATGGTACCCCAAAATTGGATGTCCCAATAAATTTATAGAAAATTAGGTAAAATGACATACACCCTCGATCTTGTAATATAGAGTTTTTTTGGCTTTTTAGTGGTGTTTTAAAATATAAGTCCTTGTCACAAAAAAATACAATATAAAATGCTTTGTTTTCACTTTCATATTAAACAATGTAATATTATTAGTGAGTCCCAGAAAACAAAATAATATTTTGCATTGAAATATTAAAAAGTAACACACTTATTAGGTTTTATTAATCTGTGTGAAATGGCCAAATGGGACGAAGAGAGTATTTTGGAATATTTTTAAATAACATGACACCTAAATATTTTTTTATAGAGAGAAAAAAAAACTTATATTGTTTTTATAGCATAAATGAAAAAAAATAAAAACCAAAAAGAAATGCGCCTAGCTGTTGAACGTCTCTACCTGCGATTTTCTTTCCCTCTCTTTCCACATTTATCTTCAAACACTCATATCTTTTGATTTAGATTTTCAAATGCGATGAAATTTCATTAAATTTTTTATTTTTTCATGTTCTTTGTTTTGAGACTTGGTTCGATATCATTAAACATAATAAAATACAAATCAATAATACTATTAATTAGTTAATACATGGGTCTTTTTTTCTTTTTTTTTTTATTTTCATTAATCATTTGTTTTCTAATTTTATATTATTTTGATCTCATATTGGAGTTGTAGTTATTAGGGCTATACGGATTCGAACCGTAGACCTTCTCGGTAAAACAGATACAACTTTTATTATCTAAATGATCTGAACTGTTTCAAAGACCCAACATGCATTTTTTTTTTCCATTGGGCTCTTTCATTAACTGATCAAAATATCAGCTGACGATGTTGGATCTTGTCTATTAATAAATCCGGGAGAAGGATTCTTGCAGGGTATAAAACTCCTTCCTTTCCTCATCTGTCCCGGAGGATGCGTGACCCCTAAGCGAGTCTGGTGGAGATGCTGCCACCGATGTCCCCTCGCCGGAAGGATTTTCGCTCTTCACAGGATCCGCATCATGAGATTTTGAAAGAAGTGGACCTAACAAAATTGATAGAACCTAAAATGGATGAAGCACCGATAGATGAAGACTAGAAATTGCTAAATCAACTGCTCCTCCGGAATGGCTGGTAATGCCACTTAAGGGCGGATAGACCGTCCACCCAGTTCCGCTACCCACTTATACTAAGGTTGGGATTAATAGGAGCAAGAGACTTGGTGGCAACAACCCTCACGACGTTATGAACCTAGCTCACGTACCGCTTTAATTGGCGAACAGCCCAACCCTTGGAACATACTACAGCCCCAGGTGGCGAAGAGCCGACATCGAGGTGCCAAACCTTCCCGTCTATGTGAACCGCGGTGCTTACACCTCTCGCCTATCGAAGTTCTGTTCAAAAACCTCGTGCGAGAACTTGTATAGAGAAGGATTTCCCGCGGTGCGGCAGTTCTTCCATACCAACTTAGCTGCCCGGCATTTAGAATAAGGGGTTTAATGGACGAGGAATAGGAGGTTGGCATTTTTAGTAGGTTTTTAGCCCAATTGAATCAATGGTTAAGATACCCACACAGAATAGTGGATGCGGGCTTGTCAGAGGTTATCCTCGAAGAGGAAGCTAGGTAAGCATGGTCACTGTATCGGCGGTCGGGGCCGGCGCTCCGCGTTCTATCTAGAAAGGCCGTTTAATCTAGGGTAATATAAACGAGGGATGGTTTTGGGTGATTTTTAGACTGAGCCTAAGAGTTCCTCTCTCAAGTTGCCTACGTATCATGTTATGTTTCAGGAATCAAGTCTTCGTAGTTCCTTAGGGGTTGTTTATATAGAGGACATCTCGTCCAAAGCCTTGTCCTGCAAGGATTTGTATTCTTATTCCCTAAGGATAATCACGAGTAAATCCCTATAATTTAGGGATAATTATGAATATTTAAATATCAACATCAGAGTTTTAATGGGTCAAGGATCCTTAGGATCTTCCCATAATTATCTTATAAGCTCATGGGCTAATTATCATATAAATGAGGCTCTGGCCGACCAGCGTCGAGCCCCCCAGTCCGTCTCGGCCCGAACTGCACTGTCCCAGCTCCTTTGCGACCTAGCCGACCTGCGGTGGTTTGGGGAGCAGGACCGATCTCCTACCTGGGGTTCGGATCTGCCCTTAGGCATGAAGTGGGGCCCCTGGCCCTTAATTTTATAGTTTTTATGGCTTCATTTAATGGTTAGCCAATATAAAGATGACACGTGGCGAGGGCTAGTCCGACCCTCGTCATCAACCAGTATGCCATATTTTTTCTTGACACAAAAATAGGATAATGAGATGGCTCCCCGTGCTTTGCTTATTCATTATTTGCGATTATGTTGCAGTTGCAAGAACACTACCAAAGTTTTTCAAGGGTATGATTATCTTGACGTAGGTCTGCCTATGACTTAGATTAACCTAAGTTAAATGAAGTCTCAATCCTTCAGCTGCTTACAAACTACAATATGTGAGGGAGGTTGTTCACAAGGACATCACTAGTTGGTTTAGAGAGGGAAAGATTGATAAGAACATTAATGATATTTTTATTGCCTTGATACCCAAAGTGGAATCCTATTAAAGTTCAGCAGTTTAGACCTATATCCCTTTGTAACATGATCTATAAAATTTATACTAAGGTCATGGCTAAGCCTTATATGTTTGAGCCGGTGAGTTCTATCCAACCTGGGTTTATACCCAATAGACATGCCAAGGATAATATTCTAGTTGCTCAAGAAATTCTTCATAAAACTAGGAACTCTAATAGTAAGAAAAGGTATTTTGTCATGAAACTTGACATGGAGAAAGCTTATGATAAGGTTAACTGAGATCTTCTTAGATCTATGCATAATTATTTTAAGTTCCCTGCTATCTTTATTCAGACCATCATGAATTGTGTTATGACTCCTTATTTTTCTGTCCTCTGGAATGGGAACCCTTTACCTTCCTTTAAAGGTAGAAGAGGCCTGAGACAAGGAGACCCTATGTCACCTTCTCTCTTTGCCTTATACATTGAATACCTCTCCATCTGTTTAGATAAAGAGGTGTCTGATAATAAATGGAAAGCTTTTCCTATAATTAGAGGGGGTACGAGGATTTTTCACTTGATGTTTGCTGATGATACCTTAATCTTTGCCAAAGCAAACTTAAAAGGTGTTAAGAATCAAATGAATGTTCTTAACAAATTTTGTGAGGACACCGGACATTCTTTCAATTTTGAGATATCCAAGCATTACTTCAATGACAGAATGGATAAGGAGATAGCTAGAAACCTATGTAGATACACAGGTATGACCAAAACAAATGATTCAGGTATGTACTTTAGGGTTCCCCTTATAATTGATCGGGTTGGGAGTAGAACCTATAATTTCCTCATTGAGAGAGTTCAAAAGAGACTGTCTGGATGGAAAGAAAAGCATCTCAATAATGCTGGCAGATATTAACCCTTGTTCAATCTGCCACTTCTTCCATCTCCTCTTATATTATGCAGTCTACTTGGCTTCCCCAGAAAACTTATGACCTTGATAGGCTGAACAGGAATTTCTTATGGAATAGTTATAATGGGAAAGGCATACACATGTTTATCTGGGATAAGATTGCTAGACCTAAATCCATGGGGGGTTGGGTAGAAGAAAGGCTAGGGATAATAACATTGCCCTTTTTTCTATGATTGGTGTTGACCTTGTGAGAAATGTAGAGCCTTTGTGGTCTGATATTTTAACCAAGCTTTATTTGAAGCATGAGGATATTTTTGAGGTTAGGGTTAGGATCTATGATTCCTGTTGGAAATAAAATTTATGTTTTGATGATAATTCATCTTATTTGTTTAAAGTATTATCTTAACCCCATTGATGAAGTGCTGAAGCCAGCTATTATAGTGAAAAGCTAAAAGATGTCTAGAACTGAATGTATAAGTTTTACTAGAGTCTGGTATTTGTATAGGTTACATCAAACAAGCACTGTAATAATTAGTGTGTCGTAAAATCAAAATCAAAATCATTTAGAAAATCGGAAATCATCAAGACAAGCAAATCGACTCGTAATACACCTACATGGAATCAAGAAGGTAAGTTCGCCGAGAGTTACTGAGACTTGGTTGACTTATCTAGAAGATCAAGAACGAGGGTTCAAACTCGCTATGAAGATTACAAGTCGAGATCAGAAAGTTAGACTTCGAGCAAGATTGTGGTGACTCGAATCGACTTTATTGATCTTGTATGAAGACCTAAGAATCATAAGGACAATGAATTCTTAGATGATAATAAGTTATGGTGTACTCGATTAAGTCAATGATAATCGATGAAAACTGAGTAATCGATATTTGAAGAAGAGTAAAATCTCGCCATAATGCTCCAAGTCGATTAGAAACCGACAAGTGAAAAACTCAAGATAAAACCGATAAGGAAACTCGCTTTTATATGTCACCATCCAACAAACCGAAAGTACAAATCGAACGTTGTAAAGGAAGCAATTTCATTGGATGAGTTACGCATACACAGAAACGGTCGAAATATATAGCCGTTACAAAAGAGACATTCATACAATTCGAATTTAAGCGAGATGAACGTTGGACCTCACACTATAAATAGAAGACTTTGCACCAAGGATAAATAACATAATATACAAGAATCAACGAGCAATTTTGTGCATTAGTCCATTTTATTCGAATTGCTATCATCTCTGAACTATAACAAGATCATATCTAGTATTTCTTCAAGTGTTCAAGCTACAAAGAATTTATCAAGAATCCAACACTTTGAAGAACCACAAACAAGAATCAATTTATTGATTCTCACCCCAACTTTGATTCTACATCAAAGGTTTTAGATCGTGAAGCAAACCGGAAGGTTTCGCCAATGACATTGTGACAAGCAATGGGTAGACTGTGTTTGTGGTGGTAGTGGTGAAGAGGCAATCCTACCTCTAAGGACCAAGTGGTTCAAGCATTTGAAGAGCAAAGAATTCTACCTGTTCTCACAACTGCTTAGATAGTGACGCTAGGATTAGCCAAGGACTATTGTTTAGGAATTTTTGTAATAGATTCACCTCAAGAGGTTCTAGTGGAATTTTCCTCCACACCACAGGGGAAGAGAGGACGTACAGGATTACACCACCTGGAACCTCTATAACATCCGCCTTATTTACCTTACGCATTTATTTATTTATTCAACATTTACTTACATCATTTTGATACTTGATTGTTATACACCTCACAGCTCACAACTGACATTCATCGTAATTCACGGCACAAAGACTCACTTTTCGTAAAAAGAATAACAAGATCAAGAAAAAGGCTAGAACTATATCCGCTGCCGGTTGACTCAGTTTCAGCTTAAGTCAGTTTGACTTAATCTCGGCTTTGTCAGCTTAACTCCACACAAGTTATAACTGAACTTTAAGTTGTTAAAAATCCAGTTTTAGGGACAAGTTTATTCACCCCCCCTCCCCCCTCTAAACTTGTGTTAGCCTTTCCAAGGGAACAACAATTCCTCTTACTGGAAGGGCATTATTAGAGCTTTTAATCATACTAAGAACATGTTTTGATGGAGGATAGGCACAGGTAAAGATGTTTCCTTATGGTTTGATAATTGGTTGAATAAAGATAACTTGGATGACTATTTGGAAGGTAATATTTGTATAAGAGACATGAATAAATGCGTGAATGATATTATGTTAATGGTTCCTGTGATCTTTATTGCATATCTACTTCTTTCCCTGATAGATATGCAAAATAAATTCTGGGGAAGCCTCTGCCTAAATGTACTAACATTTCTGACTGCAGGATATGGATGTGTTTAGTATTTTGTGGTTTCAGTTATAGGTTGATTAATTTTCAAAAAGAATTTTCCCCTTGATTTAAAGCTTTTATTTAATATATTGTGTGACATTTTCTCAAGTTATATTTATCACTAAGAAATATCGAGTTTAAGTGTTTTTGCAGGTATCTCAAGTTTCATTAATATGCAAACACTTAAACATTATGTGAGGACATTTTTAATATGTTATATGTATAGCTATGTGTGATGACATCTTTTATATATATATATATATATATATATATATATATATATATATATTTGAGAATATTAGGTTTTAGTCCACTTTCCGTCCTGTATATAAATTTTAATCCAGTTTGTATTTTTTTGTTGATTTAAGGACAAAACATTTTTCTTCGGACTATTTTGCCCTTTCTTTTTATTTTCTATGTAGAGTACTAGACGCTCCAGGAAAGAATTGGCATCTGTTACCAACGGACTCAACGGCAACAACACAGAAAATTTCCTCAAATTCCCAAATTCGATCGATCTAGATTAAAACAATGAGGAAAAAGAAGAAGAAGATGCCGAAGAACAAGGGAATGGAGGAAAGAACAGAAGAGAGGAAAGAACGAGGCGGACGATTGGTCTCCGCCGCTCTCCTTCACCAGAGCTACCTTCCTTCGCGGAGGTCATCAATCGAAGGTAGCAGCAGCAGCTAGCCTCGCCAAAGATCTTGCTCTGCTCGCTTTTGATACTAAAGTTTTTCGAAGGAAGATGAAACTTGTTCAATTATGGTATATTATGTTGATTTTGCTTATGATTTGAATTTTTGCTCTGTTTTGTTTCTTCAACCTTAAAGTTTGAAATTTTGAGGTTTGTTGTTGATCTGATGGAGGGTTTTCATAATTTTCACATTATGATTTGTCAGACTGCTTTTCCTTAAATCTTAATGCCGTGGATGAATCGCTTGTGTTCAAAGTCATTGCTTTTTGAGTTTTTCAATAGGTGGTCTTTCACACTAGCCGCTCGATTCAATTCTTTAATCAAATTTCACGCTTTAGACAAATGAAAATCAAGCAAAAGACATGAGTAAAACAATATTCTGCTTGAGCATTTGAACAATGTTGTTAATGTTGTGTTGTTATTCTCGCTTGATTTTTAGGAGCATGGAAGAGGAAAAAGTGCTTGACACAAAGTGGTGGAGATTCAAGACATACATGATGTTTGCTAAAGAGATAGAGCAGAGTTTGCTTGAGCTTCATCAAATCTTCTTAAACTCAATCACTTCATCCAAGTGTTTATTTTTACTTTTATTCCTTGATGTGGTCTCATTTTGTGATTATTAAGTATGAACTTATGTTGTCATGTGTGTAGAATAGATTGATCACAACCTTAATGAATGATGATACAAGTAGTAAAAATCATTGTCAATTCATAATATGTTCAAATGTTCAAATTGATTTTTGAGCGAGAGATTGAAAAAGAGTATTCATTTGGGTTTTGAATAGCAATAACTCTTTTGCAAGTATTCAAAAATTAGTTTTTATTTTTCTATTTGAGAGGACAAAGATGCTATTACAAAGGTACTTTTAAATCCAAATTTGCTTGCAACTTGATTAGTCTTTTGTTTGGTTGGTTTTATGAACTCGTGGGTTAATTGTGC
The DNA here is from genome assembly GCA_026214975.1 of Gentiana macrophylla. Classification (NCBI taxonomy): domain Eukaryota; kingdom Viridiplantae; phylum Streptophyta; class Magnoliopsida; order Gentianales; family Gentianaceae; genus Gentiana; species Gentiana macrophylla. Next base: position 22,445,006 of record CM047805.1, read on the forward strand.
TTTACAGTGCTTCAAAACAGAGTGTTGTAAAACAAATAACAGAGGTAAGGCTCACCGATTGCCTCGAGTGATAGTTTTAGTGTGTTCTTGTGTTTTGAATGTGATAATTGCGATATCGATATCTTGTGATATCATATCAAGTGATATCTTTATTCTCATATCGTGATACCGATCATCGTGATATCATTCTCGTGTTAGTGTAAACGCTGTGATAAAATCCGGCTTTCAAATACTACGTCGAAAAGGTATCAAATGAGGTCTCAAAATGAAGATAAAATAAATATGAAATTTGGTCAAACAATTTTGATGATCGGTGTTCTAAATCAAAAGTTACGTTTGTTTATAAGAAAAAACGCTCCAGTTAAGGCAAATATTTTTAGGCTTTCAAAATTTATGTCGGAAGGGTATCGTATTTGGGCTCAAATTAAAGAGCAAAAAAAATGAATTTTTGGTGAAATTTTTTTGATGATCGGAGTTCTAAATCAAAAGTTATGCTTGTTTGAAAAAAAAAAGATGAAGCAGCTTATATGTCAGCAGCTTATATTGATGAAATGAAGCGCGCATGTCCAATAAGAGGGTATTTTTGTCCGTCTGAATTTTTTTTTGTCCTTTTTACAACTAAAAAAAGAAGTGTGTCCTGTTTATTTATTTTGGGTCAAAATTTGGACTTTTCCCTCCTTCCCTCTATTTTTTTAGGGGAATTCTGATCCAATATACTTATAACTTTCTGATCAGCCTTTTTTTATTTTAATCTATCTTGGACCTACAACAGTAACCCGAGCCCAATAACCATTTACAAAACTCGGCCTTCTATTATTTCCTCTAATTAACCTATTTCTCATAACCCTACACCTGAACTGCTCCTATACGCCTGTATTATTTCAAAACCCAAAATTCTCCTTAAAAATGATATGTAATCTTGCTTTGTTAATCATGCTTTGCCAAGTGTACAGATGATATGTAATAAGACATTGATAAGATTAAAAGATATACATCTATCTCGTTAATCGAGATAGTGCCATGTGTCATATGTCTAAGATTTCAAATATATCATCTTATCCTGGTTTGTAATGATATTGTATTTTGTATTAATTATTTTTACTAAACCAAATCACTTTATAATTATCAATTTATTTGAAAACTTTATTTAGTTTCACTTTTCTTAATCTTGAGTTTATAAAATATATTATAGGGCTGCCGAGGCCGTATGACAAAAAAAGATATTAAAATGGGAAAAAAGGACAAGAAAAAAATAATGGTTGAGAAGGATAAAAAGCACCGCTATTACTACATGTGTTACTACATTTGGTTGTAGCAACATGTAGTAACACATGTAGTAACATGCGCTTTTTGTCCTTCTCGACCACTATTTTTTTTCCTTGTCCTTTTTCCTCATTTTAGATCAAAAACAGTCCTTTACAACCTTTAACCTTATATTATAAACATAACTTATATTTTTTTACTAATTGTATTTGAAAAAGTTAATATACTTTGAGTTGTCAAACACATTTCATTTCAAAAAATACATAATGATAATTTCTTGTTTTAACTTAATTTGAAAGTTCCTCAAACAAAAAACAAAAAAAAAAAAAAAAGAAGAAGAAGAAATGATTAGACTTTATACTATTATCAAACAACTACTTTCAACTACCTATCTAATATTTTATTAATAAAAACCAAATTTACCATTTGTGTCAAAAAGCCATTACACGTGAAATAGCCCCCACCCACATTTCTTTCACTCATTTTACACTTTCCATCAATTTCATGGGCCCATGACTCATATAGATGGCATTATTGGTTCAAGCCACTACTATCACTCTAGCCGTTCCTCTTCTATCTCTCTGTTACCCAAACGTTTCTTGAAAATTCTCGAATCTCTGCAAATCTTAATAGAGATTTCTCGCGCTTTTTGTTCTTCTCTTTCACATGTCAAAACCCGAATTTGGTAAGAACAGTCTGCTCCTTCAATCGTTCTATTCAAGCCACCAACGTCTCTGTGGTGTTTAAGGAAGGTTTGAAGAAAGATCCTGACTTTATGATGATTTGATTCGATTCAAGAAACGTTCTGTTAACACGAAAGCTTGATTCTAGTAGTAAACTCTCTTATTCAAAGATCTTGCAGTCAAATTCATGGCAAGGTGAAATCTTTCTGTTTATGGCTCATATTTACAGTTATTATACTGATTCGAATATTTTCACTGCCTGATTTTGTTGAAGATTACAACAACAACAAACTGAACATAAACACAGTCCAACTTGTTCTTAAAGGCAATACATCAAACACCTACACGCAGAAGCAGTTAGGAGTTTGTTATCAACCAACTAGCGGTTACAACTACCTCCAACGAACTCACAACACATCTAACTAGTATATAAGCTGATACACAGTCATATTGTAATTTATATTCAGAATACACTGATTCAATAAAAGTTTTCTTTCATCTTCTCTCAATGTCACTGTTTTATTTCCTTCATGTTATCGTTCTAGTAGTTTACTCGTTGTTATTCAATCGAGCTGTAGCTATGATTTCATCATGGTATCAGAGCTATGATGCTTCCGCATTGATTTTGATTCTTGTTCTTGCTTCGCATACGCATTTGATTTTGTTTTCCCTCTGTTTTATCATTTTCTGGCAATTTGTCAAGGCAAATCCTCAAAATCCCATTCCTTCAGATTTGATTCTTCATCCTGGTGAGAGTCCTGCTTTTATCTTGGTTCAACCTGTTCTTGATGAATCGAATTATCATGGTTGGAAAACGGCTATGCTCAATGCTCTTTCTACCAAGAATAAACTTGGTTTTATTGATGGCTCTGTCCCTGTTCCTCCTGCTGGAGATGCCTATGAATCTCTTTGGATACAGAACAATAGTATGGTTAAAGCTTGGCTTGGAAATGTAGTTTCAAGGAATATAGCTCAGAGTGTTATGAATTATCAAATAGCGAAGAAGATTTGGGATAATCTTGCAGACAGATAAGGTGGAGGAGATGACAGATAGGCTTTCGGATCCGATGGATGAAATTCAAGGTATGAAGCAAGGAGATCTTTCAGTTTCAAAATATTTTGCAAAGCTTAAAATCATTTGGGATCAGTTGGTGTCATTGACTCATCCTCCTACAGGTAATTGCGGTCAGAAGTGGTATCAAGAACATAATGAAAGGCATCATGTCATTCGATTCTTGAAAGGCCTAAATGAAAGTTTCAATTACACAATGAAATCACAGTGTTCTCGCTTTCATCTCCCTTTTTCCAACTCTTAAGAATGTGTTTTCAATGGCCCTAAAACAAGAAATACAACATCATTATGTTAATTCTGTTCATGCTGTTAATAATCTTGATAATGTTTCTGGAGTTTTTGATAAGGCTGTAGTGGCTCAAAATCAAATGCAGTCTTCTTCCAATAACAATTTCAGGAAGAATTATAATAATGGAAGTAAAAACCCAATGTACTTTTTGTGGTATGCAAGGGCACACCATAGATAGGTGTTATAAGAAGCATGGTTTTCCTGCAAATTTCAAAGGTAGAGGGAGGGGCAGATCCATGGTTAACAATGTAGCTTCAGATGATGTTTCAGTCCAGAATTCTCAAAATCAGATAGGAAATCTGCAGGCACCTGTTACTCAAGAGCAATATCAGCAAAACTTGAACATTCTGAGACCAGGTTCTGTGCCATATTCTAATTCACAAGAAGCTGTAGAAACTGGATACAATTCTGTGAATTCTGCTGTTCTTTCAACTAATTTTGGCACTATGGAGTCAAGTTTGTCTAAATCTTTTACTTGTCTTGATTGGATAGTGGACAGTGGTGCCACTGATCATATTATTTTAAATAAGGATCTGTTTAGTTCCTGTGAGGCTGTTTTTGATAAATTTGTGAGTTTACCTAATGGTAATGACATAAGAGTTTCTCATATTGGTCAAGTTAAGATTAATCCTGATTTAATACTTGACAATGTCTTATGTGTTCCTGCTTTTCATTGCAATTTGATGTCTATCAGCAAACTTATTAGGTCTAGGGCTTACAATGTTAAGTTCTTTATGGATTCCTGTGTAATTCAGGATATAATAAGCTTGAAGAGGATTGGTTCAGCTAATTTGGTCAAAGGCATGTACATCCTAAAAGCAGATACTTCTTGTTGTTTACCTGTTGTGAACCATGTCCATTCATCTGTCAATCAACAGTTAATATGGCACTACAGGCTTGGACATGCTTTTGATCAAAGACTGAAAGTTTTACAAAAGGAACATATTGATATACAAGTTCCAGAAGGACACATTTGTGATGTTTGCCCAATGGCTAAGCAGTCTAGGCTTAGTTTTCCGTTAAGTGTTTCTGTTTCAAAATCATGTTTTGATTTAGTTCATATGGGCATTTGGGGCCCATATAGAGTAGTTGGTATTCATGGTCATAGGTTTTTCCTAACAGTTGTTGATGATTACAGTAGATTTTGTTGGATTTTCATGTTGAAGTCAAAAGGAGAAGTCAGAAATCTTGTCAAACAGTTTTGTATGTTAATTCAAACTCAGTTTAATAAAACAGTGAAATGTTTGAGGACTGATAATGGTTTAGAATTTGACTTGCCTGATTTCTATGCTTCACAAAGTATTCTACATCAGACATCAGTAATCAAAACTCCCCAACAAAATGGTGTAGTTGAAAGGAAACATCAACACATCCTTAATGTTGCTAGGATTTTGAGATTTCAGTCTGATTTACCCTTGATTTACTGGTCATACTTTGTTCTACATGCTGTAAATTTGATAAACATCATTCCTTCTCCATTACTAAACAACAAAACACCTTATGAATTGATGTATTCTGAAAAGCCTAAGTATAACAATGTCAGAGTGTTTGGCTGTTTGACTTATGCTTACAATTTAAATCATGACAATAATAAATTTGAAAAAAGAGGAATCAAATCTGTTTATTTAGGGAATGTACCAAATGTGAAAGCTGTTTATCTTTTAAACCTTCAGAATAGACAGATTTTTGTTGCAAGAGATGTTGTATTTCATGAATTTTCTTTTCCTTGTAAGGATGGCACAGCATCAGGTAATATCCAGAATTTACCCCTGCCTATTCCTTTTGATCAAGATATTTCATCTGCTTCTGATACTACTTTTATGCCACCACAAGCACCTCCTTCTCCTGATCCTGAAAGTCCTTTACATGATCAGTTAAATAATCAAGAACATGATCATGACATCATTGATCATGTTGATGATGTAAACTTTCTGGATTATGTAGAAGAGTTGCCTGCAAATGAGGATCCAAATGTAAGAAGGTCTTCTAGAAATAGAGGAGTACCATCTTATCTTAATGATTATGTGATGAGACTGTATTTTATGGGACTTTCTGTGCTTATTGTATATCTATTTGGTCGGGAGATACTCTGCTTTGGGTATGTTTTTATGATTTTCGTGTTTTAAGAGCCGGAAGAGACGATGGAGGAATTTTGGATGTATAGAGCAATGTTCGAATGTTTTGTTGGAGAAGGAGGAAAGCGTCATTTCAAGAATCGTGAATTTCGGCCGCTTATGTCGAGACCCCGACTAATAAAGAGAAGACAAAGCATATCAAAACCAACCGTGGATTTCGTTTTTAAGACACATCGGATTTTTATTATTAAAACACCCTTTATTATTATTATTATTATTATTATTATTATTATTATTACTAAGCAATAATTGGGCTTGGCCCAAGTAAGTCTCGACAATTCCATAGAGTCTGTGTACGTGAGCAGCAACAGAGACTATTAGGAGATTAGATATTAGTTTAGGTTTGGAAAAAAATAGAAAAGGGGAGAATAGAATGGAGTATTTCGGCTGGGACGAAAGAAGAGAGGAAGCGGTGCAAGACTTCGGACGCCGGCTACCTTTTCTTCCATGTAATACTACTTTTATTTTGCCTTGCTTTTATTTTATTTTTATGATTAGTTAAATTTTCTATTCCAGTTGATTGATTATTGAACCCTCAATTTTATATGGTTGTGAGATCTAATCGTGTTATCTCCTCGTTTGATTGTTAGTATCTGTCTGTTTTCTGTTATCATATAGGATTAGAATTATTCGTTTAATTGTTGGCGCGTGATAATTAAACGGATATTTTGATCTAGCACCAAAACCCATCTTAGGCGGTTGTCATAAAAGATTGGATTTTTAGTGGTAAACAACACATTACTTGCCGGTTCGTAGCCCGTAGGATTCCCTGTTGTGGAAATAGATAATCTAGGTTAAAATTAGTCCGGTTGGATTAATACCTTGAATTGGGTCTCTCAAACCTTAATGCTTCCGGGATTCCAAACTCTTATGACCGTGTCTAGGGGTGTCTTCCGGTTAGAGAATAATTAATGACCGTGTCTTGATTATCGAATTTAGGAGAGATTGGTCACTTGGCGGTTGTCGGTGACTATAACCAATTTATTAATGATGTAACGAGTCATCCTTGAATCGATGATCAATCGTAAGAATTGAGGGGGAAACGATTAATTAACTGGAACTTTTCCTCGTTTATTTTTCATTTCTTTTTAGGATATTAGGTAAAAACACAAAATATATTTTGTTTGACAAATTTTAGGAGAAATAAATCTACCGTTCCCTGTGGGTTCGACCCCTGCTTCCACTATACTAGCTATAGAGGTTGTAGGTGATTTATCTTTGGTGGGTCGTTAAACCACCAAAGATAAATCACCTACAACCTCTATAAATAGTATAAAGGGAAGCAGGGGTCGAACCCACAGGGAACGGTAGATTTATTTCTCCTAAAATTTGTATATAGTTTTGTTTTGTTTTGTTTTGTGTTGCCTTTGTTTGCAAGCATGTCAGGTTACAACTACACAAGCTCTATGGTGAATCATGATTATTACGGATACCGGGTGAACAACCTGTATGAGGAGAGACATTATCAAAATCAGCCGCACCATCAGAATTCGGGGTACAACTCTACTTTCCAGCTGCCTAGTGAACAAGGATTGCCAATTTCAAATTCAGGTACAACCGTTGAAGAACTTATGAAGACCTTTTCTACTACTATTGCAAAGATAATCCAAATTGAAATGATACCTCTTCAAAAGTTGGTACAAGAGGCTTCACAGTTCAAAGAATAGCATCTTGTTTGGGTTCAGAAAATGCAAAGACAAATTGGTGAGCTGAAAACTAAAGTGGATCGGCTTAAGGAACAAAAGTTAAAAACACCCTCTCCTCTTATATGGTATGATGATGAAGAGGATTGTCCTATGATTGATCCAACACCCAAGATTAATAACAATGATGATCAAGAAAAAGATGAAGAAATTCTCCTGGGGTTGGAGAAATTAGTGGATGATGTGTCTAATCAAGAAGAAAGTTGCCCGGAGGTAATCACGTTTGAGGAACCTTTTTCCCTATTATTTTTTTTACTCCACCCATTTATATGATCCCCAAATCTAATCACCAAATCAGCCACCAAAACTCCCCTGTCCTTTCTCCCGCCCTTAACTTGCTTCACCCTTACTGGAACCCTCATCGGAAACTACCGAATCGCCATTACCCAACACCTCTGCTGCACACTCATCTCTGGTACCCTTCATTAAACCCGAAGTAAATGTTGGCCAGCCCCCTATTTCTAATCGACCCGAGTCTCCCTGCCAACACGCAGCTCCTCCGTCATTACACCTCCCAGTACCGAAGCGGAAAAACGACTAGCCTTTGGCGCCCCCTCTACCGCCGGCTGCATCGCAATTGAATGGTCATCTAAAATTCCGCAAAAAGCTTCAAGACAGAAGCAAAGAAGAGAAAGAACAACACATTTGTTGTCTATGAATGTTGATGATGTTGGCACATCCAACTCAAGTGACTCCATTCACTCCCTTTCCGTGAAAGTGGGCCGTTTAACTTCCATGCTTGTAGCGCAACAGGCGCAATTGGACAATATACACAGAAGATGGTTCAAGCCGTGCTCGATAAAGGTCCTTAGACTTTCCAGCCGTTCATGCTTATTGTTCATCGCCCCACAATCCGAATTGCAAGGTATTCTCATCATTTTTATTTTTTTTATTTCCTTTTATTTTATCTTCTTTCATATTAGATTAGTACTTTTTGCATATCATGCATATCATTTTAGTTGCATATCATTTCATATTTTGCATTCTTCCTTCCACTTTTAACATACATTGGGGACAATGTATGATTTAAGTGTGGGGGAGCTTTTCATGCATTTGCATATTAGAATTGCAATTTTTAGGACATTTTAGGACCTCATAGCACCGAGTACGCAAAGTATGACACTTTACCAACTTTTTCATTTAAATTTTGTGTGAAGTAATTATAATCAAACGGTAATTGATCAATGCAAACACACACTTTTATTGATACACACTCACCTTAGGTCACTTGTTTGTGAGCTTTGGAGGAAAAATCATTGAGCCCTAACGAAAAGCCACTTAAAGTGAGGATTTCACCTAGCCAAAGAGCGCACTCGCTCATTTTTCCTTTGAGTGGTATCCACAATTCCAATGTCATTCTAGAATTTGCTTTGACATGCATTTCGAGACCACACTTTTCAGGTTCAGTGCACTAAAATGATTGAGGCACCTAGGATTTAGCCCTTTCAAGACCCACTTTTGTTAGCCTACCCATGTTTTATACCCCCTAGTGAGCCTCTTCTAGCCTGACCCTTTCTTTGACAAACTCCAGAAAATAAACCCATGACATTTTTCTTACAATATACCCCTTTTTTGTTGACCCTATTGTCAAGGGATTGTATGAATAGTTGCATGATATTTTGCGGAAAATGTACCAAGAAGTGAATATTTTGGGAAAATGGCTCAGATTGCTTGAGTGTGATGGGTATTGCTAGATAAAAAGGAAAAAAAATGTGTTGAAAAAAAAAATGAATGAAAAAAAAAGAAGAAGAAAAAGAAAAAAAAAGGATCTTACATTGAAGAAGTGTCTTATATATTGAAAAATTAGCTTGTTCTCGCGCATTTTTTGCAAGCTTCTTTGTAGAGTATTTTTTGCACTTCATTCCTTATGATGTTATGATAGAAGTTGGAGCCGTAAGGTGTGTTTCATTGGAATGCTTATTGGTGGCTATGTGATAATTGGTGTGATTATTCATGCACTCTCCTTGACAATTTAGCCTTGTATTTCCCTTTTACCTACCTTATTTTCAGTCCCTAGCCCCGTTACAACCCTGTGAAAGACCTCATGATTTGTGCTTTGGATTTTGATTGCATAGTGGTGGAGATTTGATGGATATGCAAACCTATGGAAATGCTTTGGTTGTGTGTTGATTTTTGAGAGTGTATGAATTGTCCCTATGTAGTATAATGAGAGTTTATCCGTGAGGACAAGTTAGGACTCTTTCATTTTGCCCCTTTAAAGTTTATGATCGAGTGATGTTATAGTGAGTCGTATGAATACTAGTGTGTGTTGTGCCTTGCTTTGTTATCATTTGATTTGCATTATGAGATACGAGGTTGATGAAAAGGTTGGACGTGCGTCATTGATTGGAATTCTTTTGGTGCTTTGCATTCATATAGTTTTAGGTCATTCATATAAGATTTAAGATCATGCATTTTTCTTTTCTTATTTTTGGGATTGAGAGTGCATTGCTTGAGGACAATCAATAATCTAAGTGTGGGGGAGTGATGAGACTGTATTTTATGGGACTTTCTGTGCTTATTGTATATCTATTTGGTCGGGAGATGCTCTGTTTCGGGTATGTTTTTATGATTTTCAGGTTTTAAGAGCCGGAAGAGACGATGGAGGAATTTTGGACGATAGAGCAATGTTCGAATGTTTTGTTGGAGAAGGGAGGAAAGCGTCATTTCAAGAATCGTGAATTTCGATTTTTACTTATGTCGAGACCCCGACTAATAAAGAGAAGACAAAGCATATCAAAACCAACCGTGGATTTCGTTTTTAAGACACATCGGATTTTTATTATTAAAACACCCTTTATTATTATTATTATTATTATTATTATTACTAAGCAATAATTGGGCTTGGCCCAAGTAAGTCTCGACAATTCCATAGAGTCTGTATGCGTGAGCGACAAGAGACTATTAGGAGATTAGATATTAGTTTAGGTTTGGAAAAAAATAGAAAAGGGGAGAATAGAATGGAGTAGTTCGGCTGGGACGAAAGAAGAGAGGAAGCGGTGCAAGACTTCGGACGCCGGCTACCTTTTCTTCCATGTAATACTACTTTTATTTTGCCTTGCTTTTATTTTATTTTTATGATTAGTTAAATTTTCTATTCCAGTTGATTGATTATTGAACCCTCAATTTTATATGGTTGTGAGATCTAATCGTGTTATCTCCTCGTTTGATTGTTAGTATCTGCATGCATTTCTCGTTATCATATAGGATTAGAATTATTCGTTTAATTGTTGGCGCGTGATAATTAAACGGATATTTTGATCTAGCACCAAAACCCATCTTAGGCGGTTGTCATAAAAGATTGGATTTTTAGTGGTAAACAACACATTACTTGCCGGTTCGTAGTAGCGTAGGATTCCTGTTGTGAAATAGATAATCTAGGTTAAAATTAGTCCGTTGGATTAATACCTTGAATTGGGTCTCTCAAACCTTAATGCTTCCGGGATTCCAAACTCTTATGACCGTGTCTAGGGGTGTCTTCCGGTTAGAGAATAATTAATGATCGTGTCTTGATTATCGAATTTAGGAGAGATTGGTCACTTGGCGGTTGTCGGTGACTATAACCAATTTATTAATGATGTAACGAGTCATCCTTGAATCGATGATCAATCGTAAGAATTGAGGGGGAAACGATTAATTAACTGGAACTTTTCCTCGTTTATTTTTCATTTCTTTTTAGGATATTAGGTAAAAACACAAATATATTTTGTTTGACAAATTTTAGGAGAAATAAATTTACCGTTCCCTGTGGGTTCGACCCCTGCTTCCACTATACTAGCTATAGAGGTTGTAGGTGATTTATCTTTGGTGGTTTAACGACCCACCATTATGCGTGTCATAATATTGCCACACACGCTTCCCCTCATCTTATGGCAAAAGTAGATACACTAGACCACTTATCTACTGCTTACAAATCTTATGTTTTCAGTACTCAAGTTACAGCAGAACCAAAAACCTACAATGAAGCAGTGAAACATCAAGAATGGAGAATAGCTATGGACAATGAGATTAAAGCTCTCCAACAAACAAACACATGGGAGATAGTACCTCTACCAAAAGGGAAACAAACAATAGGTTGCAAATGGGTGTATAGGATCAAGAGGAAATCTGATGGATCCATAGAAAGGTATAAAGCAAGACTTGTAGCCAAAGACTACACACAACAATTGGGGCTAGATTATCTAGACACATTCTCACCTGTAGCCAAATTAACAACTGTAAGAACACTATTTGCAATTAGTGACCAAGAAGCTGGAATTTACAAAGAGTTAGATGTGAACAATGCTTTCTTGCATGGAGACTTGATAGAAGAAGTTTACATGGAAGTACCTCAGGGTTTCAAGGCAGAACCAGGTCATGTTTGCAAGCTTATTAAGTCTCTATATGGATTGAAACAAGCAAGTAGACAATGGAACATCAAGCTAACACAAGCCCTGCTTGAGATGGGGTACAGACAGTCCAAACAAGATTACAGTTTATTCATTAAAGGTTCAAATGAGTCATTTGTAGCTGTTTTAGTATATGTGGATGATGTTCTTATAACAAGTCCTGACATGGAAGAAATCAAGCAGTTGAAGAGCTTCCTAAATGATAAATTTGGTATAAAAGATCTTGGATATCTTAAATACTTCTTAGGTTTGGAAGTAGCCAGATCAAAGAAAGGGATTGTGCTATCTCAAATAAAATACTGCATGGAATTGTTAGAAGAATATGGATATACATAATGTAAACCTAGTGAAATACCTATGGACACTTCCATCAATCTACACAGCAAAGATTCAGAACCATTAAAATCCAACAGCTACTATAGGAGCTTAATAGGTAAACTTCATACTTAGGATTGACAAGGCCGGACATCACTTATGCCACACGCCAGACTTAGTCAATACCTTGACAAACCAACAGAATTACAGCTTCAAGCAGCTCACAAACTGCTCAAATATCTAAAGAAGTCCCCTGGCCAAGGTATCTTCTTTCCATCTCAAAGCAATCTAGAACTAAAGTGCTTTGTGGATTCAGATTGGGCCAGATGCAATGACACAAGAAGATCTGTAACAGGATTCTCTGTTTTCTTTGGTGATTCACTCATAAGTTGGAAGTCAAAAAAGCATACCACTGCATCCAGAAGTTCTTCAGAGGCAGAATATAGAGCAATGGCTATGGCATCCTGTGAATTACAGTGGCTCACCTATTTACTTGCAGAATTCAACATTAAACAGAATAGACCTATTCCCTTATTCTGTGACAAAAAATCTGTATTATATATAGTTGAGAATCCAGTCTTCCATGAAAGAACCAAGCACATAGAGATAGACTGTCATTTAATAAAAGACAGATATCAGCAAGGCCTCTTAAAACCTCTACCTGTATCAACAGAGCTTCAACTTGCAGATTTATTTACAAAACCCTTCAGCAGATCCAGACTTCAGTCACTACTCAGTTCTTATCCACTTATCAATATCTATCAACCTAAATGTTCGGTTTGAGAGGGGTGTTGAAGATTACAAAGAAGAACAAACCGAACATAAACACACCCAACTTGTTCTTAGAGGCAATACATCAAACACCTATACACAAAAGCGATTATGAGTTTATTATCAACCAACTAATGGTTACAATCGCCTGAACCAACTCACAACACATCTAACTAGTATATGTTTCGATACACAAATCATATTGTAATTTATATTCAAAATACATTGATTCAATAAAAAAATTCTTTCATCTTCTCTCAATGTCACTGTTCTTATTTTCTTCATGTTACTGTTCCTAGTTTCTGTTGTTATTCAATCGAGTTGTAGCTACGATTTCATAAAATTTTGTGCCGTTGTGTTCATTTATAGAAATGGTATCACTGAAACACGTTGAAAATGTGAAGTTGGTGTGAAAGACTGAATCTTTTCACCCTCGTGTCCAAAATAAGAAATCCTAATTCAGGGTAGTCTCGTTCTCATTTAATTGAGTTAATATTATCATTTATTATCCCGATTACGAACTTGATACTTGTCTTTGATTTGGTCATTTGTCCTGATTGCAGCTCCCACGTGACCATAATGGCAGCCCTGATACAAAGGCATGGCCTTTTGGATTACCTTCTGCTGCATTTCCCTATCGGATTTGAAGTGATTGCTACCATTAAATGCTGATTCTGGAGGTAGATATTTGAACCAAGTTCAATGCCGGTTCACTCTGGTAAATTGGCTTGAACCAATCATGACCCGATCCCCTTGTTAAACTGAGAGTTCAGTGAACTCAATGAAGTTCTGTCCTTAGATTGGCTGAACCAGTGATGTCGGTTTGTCGGTTTATTTAGGTTATATCACTGGTCTTAAAGCTGAGGGTCTACACCCTGTGATGCAATTGGTTTAATCACGATTTTATACGCTGAATTATTAGACTAAGAGGTATCCCCTCTATGATGTGCTGATTAAACCATGTCCCTTTCGGTTTCAGACTTGAGCTCGTATTTATAGTAGAGTCTGAACATAAGCCTATTTAAACCACTGATCAAACCCTGTGTTGCATGCAAAGTTTTTGGTTGATCAGTTCGGTTTGTCCGGGTCCTTATTGTGACTATGTGTAAACTGAATTCGGTTCAAATTCGGTTTAAGTGATATGTGAGGCAGTTTCCTAAATTAGTGTAATCACATGTTTATACTCTGTAAATTTATAGCCTGACGGCACGTAGACAGAGTTTACATGTAGATACACTCCAAACTCTTTAAACTTGCCTTGACTAGAAATATCACAATGTGCCTCGGTTATTCTGAATTCAAAATTGGTTTCACACTATTAGGATTTAGAGTTCTTCACCTCTACTCCCTATAAATAGTCACTCATATCAACCTTGGATTGCACCAGTTGAAAACACAAGCAATCCCACATTTTCACTAAAAAGAGTCTGTTCTTGTTTTGTTGAAAAGTGTGGTCCTTAGAGGTAGATCGTTATTGAGTCAAGAACCGGAGGAGATACAAGTTCATGCTTTCTGTGGCATACAGAAGAGCAGAACGTCGTGGTTGTAGTCTCTCCTATTGGTCAGTAAGTGATTACATGTTTTTACAGTTTTTCATAGTTGTGTACTAGGAAAGAACTGTGTTGCTTTGATTGTTGTTTGTTGTTGACTGTGTCTTGGTTAGACACACTTTTGATTGGTGGTCTATTTGACTTAATCCTTGCAAGAAAGTGACCACAAAGGTCTTTGGTTTGACGTGCCAAAGGAACCTGTCTGTGGATAGACTCGTGGGTCATTTCTTGGCTATAAGTGGTTGTTGTCAAAGGGGACACCAAGTCTAGGTGTGGTCTTTGTGTTTGTGTTTATCCCCTTACTTGTTACCATCACTGAATTTCAGCACTGACTCGACTTATTGAGCTCAAGGACTGAAATTCAGTTGTCACCTTTGTGACTTTTATGTGTTTGGCTTGAGTATTTGATCAACTTGATATCTGCTGCACTTTTGTTGCCCTGCACATTCACATTTTGTACATAACGCTTGGCTGAATCTATTGTGCTTGATCACCTGCACTTGTACTTGCTGAATTTGTTCTTACATCCTGTGGGTGTGATCACTAAATCTGTTTTGGTTGAATTCTTAAGTGCTGCATCTTTTTGCTCACTGTGCTGCATAAACCTACTGTACATCTATGATCTTGGCACTGCACTTTGCTGTGCTTTACTGGTTTGTCGCACCTGTTGTTTGTACAATTTTCAGTCAGCATTAAACCTGCTGTATTTGCTGAAAATCTGTCTGCGTAATATCATGTGCCAAATTTGCTGATTGACACCTTGCTGATTTGCTGATCTGTTTTTGCAGTACCTGCTCTATAAATTAGCTTTAGGGTTGTTCTGTATTTGCTGCATTAGCTGTACATAACTGAACTTTGTTTTCAGTTTGCACAAGGTCCATGTTTGATAATCTTGGTGTTTTCACTCTTGAACTAACTTGGCTGGATATTAGTTTTGATCAAATTTAATTAACTTGCAACGTGCTATCTTGATTTTATCACACAATCATCACTAATTTATTAGATCAACTTGAACCAACTTGATTCTAGTATAATCAGTAATACTCGTTCACTGGATTTGATCACACATTTATTTGTCACATCATTTGATCACTTAGGTTGTATAATACAAGCGAATAATAAATTAAGTAAGCTTCCGCACTTAATTTATTAGTACTTGTGTTAATCATCGAAAAGAGTTCACAAATTCACCAACACTCTATTCACCCCCTTCTAGAGTGTTTATTGCGCCCATATCGATCCAACATAGGGGAGGTACACATATGTACAAATGCCTCAACTATGTTTGTAACAAATGTTTTATATGTACCTGAATTTAAAAAAAACTTACTTTCTGTAAATCAACTAGCTAAACAATATTCTATTGAATGTATATTCACTAACAATGGTTTTATTCTAAAGAAAAAAGTGACAGGACAGCTACTCTTGAAGGGGGACTTATAGGAGAGCTGTATATTCTCCCTAGCAGTCCCTAAGTTTTTTTTCCCATCGTTTTAGGTCTTGCTCTGCAGGTTTGTGGCATCAACGGCTAGGGCATGTTCAATTTCCTACAATTCAAGTCTTGATGAATAAAGGCTTCATTGAGGATTTAGGCAATAATAAACAAGAACACATTTGTGAGAGTTGTCAAATGGGGAAGATCAGTAAATTGTCCTTTTCATACTCAGATCAAACTAGTTCTTGTGTTTTGGATTTAGTTCATTGTGATCTATGGGGACCTGCCCTAGTAGAATCAATAGGCAAGTTTAGATATTATGTTTATTTTGTTGATGACTTTTCAAAGTACATCTGGTTTGTTCCTATTAAACATAAGTCTGATTTTTTGAAGTTTATTTAAATTCACATAATTTCTTGTCGTCACACACCTGAGCAAATTGGCATAATAGAAAGGAGACATAGAACTATAAGGGAACTAGGCCTTACTATGATTTTTCACAGCAGATTGGCCTTATTCCTTTGGGTAGAAGCCTTTTCCACTGCAGTGTACATAATCAATAGAATGCCCTCATCACTTATTCACATGCAATCACCCCACTTCACCTATTCCAACCTAAGAGTTTTTGGTAACAGATGCTACCCTTATCTGTGGGATACCAAGAAACACAAATTTGATTCAAAGATTGTCCCTTGTGTGTTTGTTGGATACATCACACAATTTAAGGGGTACAAGTGTTTTCACCCTTCCACAAGGAAATTTTTTGTGTCAAGATATGTCACTTTTGATGAAAACTTATTACCCTACAAAACCAAGCGTACCATTGATCACAAGCATGCCCACATTATCTTTGATCCCTGGAACCTCACAGTTGCCTATTGTTAGAAATAAAATTTATGTTTTGATGATGATTCATCACTTAGTTTATCAATTGATCTTAACCCCATTGATGAAGTGTCATAACTAGCTGTTATAGTGCAAAGCAAAAAGAAGTCTAGATACCAATGTATAGGATTTATTAAAGTCTGATATTTGTATAAGTTGAATCAGACAAGCACTGTAATAGTTCTTGAATCGGAACTGAGAAATGAAGAAACTGATACTTTGACTAGCTGAGACTCTACGAGAAACGACAATAGAGCACACCAACGTAAGATTGAAGAAGGTAAGTTCACGAGAGTCACAGACTCGGTTGGCTTATCCAGAAGATCAAGAACCGAGGACACAGACTCGATTATTGAAGAATGAAGAAGCGAGGACACAGACTCGATTATTGAAGAATGAAGAATCGAGGTTCAAACTCGATTATGAAGATTAAAAGTCGAGATCAGTAAGTTGGACTTGAGCAAGATTGTTGTGACTCGAATCGACTTTATAGATCTTGTATGAAGACCTAAGAATCATAAGGACAATGAATTCTTAGATGATAAATATTTCATGGTGTACTCTGATTAAGTCAATTGTAATCAGATAAAAACTGGAGTACTGATATTTGAAGAAGAATAAAATCTCAGTTAATGCTCCATGTCAGTAAGAAAACTGACAAGAAATAAACTCTGCGTTAAACTGATAAGGAAACTCAGTTTTACAAGTCAATCATCCAACAAGCTGAAAGTACAATCGAACGTTATAAAGTAAGAAATCTCATTGGATGAGTCAACGACCTGGCAGAGCGGTCGAAAACATAGCCGTTACAAAGCGGGATGAATGTTAATAAACCCCTATAAATAGATTACCTCTACAACATCAAAGAAGGGGTGAAGAGCAGATATATTTTATAACTAGCAAGAAATTCATCAAGAAAGATCAAATTGAGGGGGAAGCCAAATTCAAAAGAATACTGCTGAATACTTAATTGCAAGACCAAGAAAATTTCTTCAAAGTGTTCAAGCATTCTCGAGATGATTCAAGATCGATATTTGAAGAAATACAGAGCCGTGATTAATTTAATTATCCGGAAGAAAAGCTCAAATCACGGTTGAATCATAGTCATTGATTCAAGTTCTCAACTTTGATTTTATCAAAGGCCTAGATCATGAAACACCAAGAAGGTGTGAAGGATAGTTGAGTGCAATCAGGGAAGACTGTGTTTGTGATGAGTGGTGAAGAGGCAATTCTACCCTCCAAGGACCGATGGTTCAAACAATTGAAGAGCGAAGAATCCTACCTGTTCTACAAGTGTTTAGATAGTGAAGCTAGGGATTAGCCAAGGACTATCAGTTTAGGACTTTTTGTAACTGGGCCACATCAAAGAAGTTCTAGTGAAATTTTCCTCCGCATCACAGGGGAAGAGAGGACGTAAAAGATTACACCACCTGGAACCTCTATAATTCTTGTCTATTTACCTTATGCATTCATTTATTTCCTTATAATGGTTTTCATATTGAAATTATAGTTACTAGTTGTTAAAGGCCAATTTTTATCCGCTGCCAGTTAACAAGACTAAATATAAGTCAGTAATAACTTATATTCAGTTGAGCTAACTGAATTCCGCACAAATTAAAGGGACAGGAACAAACTGAAGATCAGTTTGAGTTTCAGAGAAACTCAGTTCCTGGGACTTTTCCAGTTCAGGATTAGTTTTTGGTGACAAGTTTATTCACCCCCCTCTAAACTTGTGTTAGCCTTTCCAAGGGACCAACACCTATCACACGTGCCCTCATGACCAGACCAATCCTAATTACTCAGACCCTACACACACAACAGATCCACCACAAGTTGATCATGTTCCTGATCCAGTCACACCAGTAGCATCAGCAAACCCTCAGGATACTGATCCAGAACCCACTCTATCTTCCCCATCCACACCAACCACAACCTTAGTCATCTATGGTGCAGACACCAGCACATCCCAAAACACAGAAATCTCACACAGCCCTCCAAACCCACCTAGTTCTGACTCCTCAATATCTGAGTCCCCACCTACTACTCCCTAGATAGTCACTGGGGCACAACTTGGTATCTTTAAACCCAATCCTAGGTATGCCCTAACCACTATGTCCTCCATCATTCCCAAAGAGCCCATGACTGTCAAATCTGCATTACACCATCCTGGCTGAAGGTCAGCCATGGAGGAAGAATTGGTTGCCTTGTCCCAGAACCAAACATGGCACTTAGTACCTAGAGCACCTGGAATGCATGTTATAGGGTCCAAATGGGTTTTTAAAGCCAAGCTCAAACCATATGTCACCTTAGACGGACTTAAATCCAGACTTGTAGCTAAAGGATACATCCAAATAGATGGTGTGGACTATATAGAAACCTACTCCTCAGTTGCTAAACTTGTACCATCAGGATTGTCCTCAGTCTAGCCTTAAACAAGTCTTGTCCTGTAAAACAATTGGATGTTAAGAATGCTTTCCTATATGGATATATCACAGAAGATATATATATATATATATGACTCAGTCCCCAGGTATGGCTAATCCTACACTCCCAAATCATGTGTGCAAATTGGACAGGAGCCTCAGATAGACTAAAAGCAAGCTCCAAGAGCTTGGTTTGTGAGTTTAGCACCTTTTTAGTTAACTATGGGTTTCATTGTAGTCTTTCCGATCCTTCCTATATTCTATTATCATTCTAACCATGGGACATTAGTGTTTTTATTGTATATGGATGACATTTTACTTACAAGTTCTAGCCCCGACTTGCTTTGGATTCCTTCATTAATCTACTAAGTCAGGAGTTCTTCATGAAGGATTTAGGCCCCATACACAATTTTCTTGGAGTACATGTTCATCATACACCCACATGCATGCATCTAGATGAGTCCTATTATGCTCGAATATACTGGAAAAGGCTCACATGCTTGATCGCAAACCCATGAGGACACCTTGGCTACAAAACATTCAGAAGATCCAGAGTCAGAACCCTTACTAGACCCTACCTACAACAGAAGTTTGGTGGGAGCACTCATGTACATCACCTTCCCAAGACCTGACCTCTCTATTAGTGTGAACTATGTTTCTCAATCTATGCAAAAACCATCACAAGCTCATCTCACATTGGTTCATAGGATTATCAGATATGTCAAAGGCACCCTGGATCTAGGCATGACACTCCACAAGGGTTATACCAACAATCTCATGGATTTTTCCCATACTGATGCAGATTGGCCAACCCTACTGGCTTTCTCAGATGTAGATTAGGTAGGTTGCCAGAGTACTAGATGCTCTACTACAGGCTATTGCACCTTCCTTGGACCTAATCTCATTTCATGGTGTGCTAAAAAGAGAATGTTTGTATAAAGCTGTATCTTAGCCCTCCCCTTATTCCAAATTACAAAGACGAAGCAAAATTCTGCCTCCTTAAAACCTATGTGTGATAGCCTGATGTGAGAAAATCATACGCATAGGAAGAGTACTACACCCTATTCTTTCAAAAAAAAAAGACCCCTTAAAGTACAATGGGATTGCAAAATATAGTAATAGAAACTTTGTTTTTTATCAACATCCTCCGTCTTGAAAGAAAGGATGACTGTCATCGCGTCAAGATTATAGATAGTTGAAGTGATGAGTGTCCAGGGTACCTCCAAACACACATGATATGTGAAAGATAAAAGGGTCAGCCTCAAATTGAGTACTATGATCAAAATGCTTTGAAACTAAAAAGATAACACCTAGTTTGCACCCTTCAAAAAATTGAAGGGTGCTTCCAAAGAAATGCTCCATGAGTCCTTCCAATTTAAACTATTTATCGTCTCCTGTGTGGGTTTTGAAATAACAGCCAGTTGAAATTGACTTAATGAGTCGGGACTCCAACATTGATCCACTCCACGAACGTAAAATTGTTTTCGTGTAACAAACCGTGGTGATATGGCATATAAATCTGAAGCAAAATAATGAAGAGATAGTAGGGATAGAAACAAATTGGTTTGCACTCTTCAAAACATTGAAGAGTGCTTCCCGGTAAATCGTCTTTGTTTGACCAAGCGAATAGCATGCGATCCAAGTCTATTGCGAAGAATAAGAAGGCGTAACTACAAATGAATAGTTTGTGATTATCATATTGATTGGATAAGCCAGTGGAACTCGAGGACATTGCTAAGAAATCCGCAATTGTATTCGCTTCTCTATAGATATGCCGAACGGTGTAACCATGAGCTCGAATAATCTGACGTGTTTGATAAAGAAAATCGTGCTGCTCTCGAGGAAGCGAATTGTCATGTAAAATGGAATATAGGACAAAATAGTCTGTTTCCACAATAAGTGGAAAGGATATCATTCCTTGATCATTACGCAGAATGAAACCGCTACCTGAGTTTCCTGGGTTGTTAATCGAGGAGCCATCCGAGTTAAGCGATTATTATTATTATTATTATTATTATTATTATTATTATCTTTGTACAAGTTGTAAACCTTTATCATTTTTTAATGAAAGATCCCAATTTCTAAGGAAAAAAAATTACATAGTACAAGCTAGACGCCACAATGGAATGACTAATATAACAACACACTAAAAAAGAAAAAAGAAGATCTTGTGTTTAAACCATCTGCACTTGTATCTCGTGAGATGGTACGATTAAAATTGTCCTATTCCTTGTCCATGTCTTGGTCTGTTTTTCTTTTTCTTTTTTTTTGAAGGGAAAAACTTCTTTATTAGATTTTATCTATCATACAAGCTGAGATTACATATATAGGAGGGGATATTCCCCAAGTTTTGTTTCCTATCAAACTTAGACCTTCCTTAGCTAAAAGGTGAGCTGGGATATTACCCAATCTTTTTACAAAAGAGAATTCAAAATATGAAAAACACAAAAGCATATTGCGACAGTCTTCGATGATGCTGCCCACCTGTGATAAATCTAGAGCATCCGAGTTGAGTTTTTGAATGATAGTAAGAGAATCTCACTCGAAAATAACATCAAAAAAGCCCCAAGTAATAGCTAGGAAAATCGCATGATAAATCGCAAGTGCTTTTCCCGTGTTCACGTCATAACCACCTTCCAACTTCCATGAAAAAGCATTGAGAATATCACCACGTGAATCTCTAAGGATCCCTTCAACTGCAGCCGTTGTACCATTGAAAGAAGCATCAACATTAAATTTAACAAGTTGGAAGAGGGGGTTGCCATGTCATACATGCAGGTTGAGGTTCCTGTTGAGCAGAAGGTGTCATTATAGCCAATAGGTAGTCACTTGCTTCGCTATGAGCACGAAGGATAAGGGACGAAACAGAAACATCATTTTTGTCAAAGACCCATGAACATCTTGCTTTCCATATGATCCATAAAAGAGTAATGATGAATGTTATCTCGTTTTCATCTTCTTTTGCGAGTAAGACATCAATGAAATCAACGAAAGAGGATACTTTTAGCTGCTGCCCAAACTTACCGTTTGGGAACTTCCACCACACTACCTTTGGTATCTCGCATTCAAAAAGATAGTGTCAGGCCGTTTCTGGGAGCTCATTGCAGATTTTGCAGAACCCGTTATTAGAGAATATATTTTAGATATTATATTTTTAGCATATATTTTATATTATTGTACATTCAATACATTTATTGTAGAATAATTCTAGGAGGATTTCTAGCTGCTGTGTAAATGCAGGGAGGTTGTATATACTCTGACAATACAAACGTGAATAGACAAGAAATCATTTTTACCAAAATAGCTTTTATGGTATCAGAGCTTTAGGTGAAAATCTTCTTCCCTGTGTCTTCTTCTCCGTCGTGTTCAATAACCATGGCCGACCAAAAATCTCACCCCGCTCTTGCCGTTTCAAACATCCAAAGTTTTATCAAAACCACTCTCGACATTAACAAGAGCCAATATGTTACTTGGTCCGAGCTCTTCAAAATCCATGCCCGTGCATATCAGGTTATTGATCACATTCTTCCTCCCCCCACCGAAAAAGACAAACAAAAAGACTCTTTGAAGGAAACGAACCCCGAACTCTGGTCTCGTGTCGATGCCATAGTCCTACAATGGATCTATGGAAAATTTCCAAGACCTTCTTAACACAATCATGGAGAAGGACACCACCGCCTGCGATGGCTTGGAATCGCCTCCATGATATCTTTTACGACAATAAAATTAACGAGCTTTGTACCTCGAACAAGAGTTCAGTAAGGTTCAAATGGAGGATTTCCCTGATGCATCCTCATACTGTCAACACCTCAAATCGCTCTCCGATCAACTCTCTAACGTCGGAGCTCCGGTATCCAATGAGCGCTAGGTGCTCCAACTCATTTCTGGACTGACGGAAGCTTACAGTACCGTTGGCTCGCAGATTCATCACGGTGACTCGCTCCCTCCCTTCTGCAAGGCTCGATCAATGCTTGTTCTTGAGGAAACTGCCAGGGCAAAGAAGGCTGCTCTCTCCCATTCAGCATCAGCGTTTGCGGCCACCCAAAATCGTGAGTCGTCTGCAATTCGCGGCCCTTCTCCTCAGCCACAAAATTCGAATCGCAGCAGCAGCAGCAATTCTCGGGGCCGTAATCAAGGTAATAGAGGTCGAGGGCGCAACACCGGCAACAATGGTGGTCAGGGTGGCTCCGGTAGTCAAAATCGACCACCGCCATCTCAACAACAGCCATGGTGGTCCGGCCAGCCATGGTTTGCACCTTCTTGGATCAATCAACAATGGCAGCCATGGGCTCTTCCACCGTGCCCATACCCCACCACTCCTTGGCAAATGACCACCAAAGAATCGCCAAATGCTTGAGGCATCATTGGTCCTCGCCACAAAGAAGCCCACGCCACCGGTGCGGGCTCTCCGGCGAAACGACCAGTATGCGCCCATGATATCAATGAAGCGATGCATACCTCATCTCTCTCTCCGGATGAATAGTGGTACATGGATACCGGTGCCACCTCACATATGACTGGTAACGGCACTTCTCTTACGCCTTATTTCAATTCAAGTAGTAATCGTACTATAATTGTCGGTAGTGGCCAAAATATTCCGATTGTTGGTTGTGGAAACGCCTCGTTCCCTTACCCTTACCCCCCATTAAATCTAACCAACGTCCTACATGCTCCGAAATTGATTAAGAACCTTATTTCAGTTAGACAATTAACTCTTGATAATAATGTTACTGTTGAATTTGATCCTTTCGGTTTTTCTGTGAAGGATATTCCGACGGGGACGATTTTAGTGAGTGTGTAACAAATAAGCATGAATTATATCCCCTCACCACAAATAACAATAATGGCCACTCACCACCTATTGCTCTTGCCGCTCTTTCATCAGATAGGTGGCATAATCGCCTAGGACATCCCGGCGATCCTGTTTTAAATTGTCTTTTTAAGAATAAAGTTATTACGTGTAATAAATTTCGAGACGATTTTTTTGTCAATCATGCCCATTGGGAAAACAAAATAAACTCCATTTTCCTACTTCCTTATCGCACACCACTATGCCTTTTGACATTGTGCACAGCGACCTATGGACATCCCCAACGATTAGTTCCAGCGGTCATCGTTATTATGTTTTATTTCTTGACAATTTTACTTAATTTTCTATGGACTTTTCCCATAGCTCAAAAATCTCAAGTTTACTCTGTTTTTTGTCGCTTCGGCTTACATTAAAACTCAATTCGAACGCGATATTAAATGTTTCCAGTGTGACAATGGTCGTGAATACGAAAACACATCCTTCCACAATTTCTGTAAAATTCATGGCATGAGTTTTCGTTTTTCATGTCCTCACACGTCCTCTCAGAATGGGAAGTCCGAACGGAAAATTCGTACTATTAATAATACCATCCGAACACTCCTCGCCCACGCTTCCCTACCACCTTCTTTTTGGCACCACGCCCTCCAAATGGCCACTTATCTCCATAACATTCTTCCCACAAAGATTCTAAATTTTCAAACTCCAACCAAAATCCTTTACCAAAAAGATCCATCTTATTCTCATCTTCGCATCTTCGGATGTCTATGTTTCCCCTTATCTCCTTCTACCACTATCAACAAACTTCAACCACGCTCCGATCCCTGCGTTTTCTTAGGTTACCCGCTTAATCATAGGGGATATAAGTGTTATGACATCTCAAGTCGAAAAATTATAATTTCCCGTCATGTCCTTTTCGACGAGGACACTTTTCCGTTCGCTAACACTCCCACTCCCACACCATCTTACAATTTCCTTGAACCCGGTCTGCTGCCAGATTTAGCCCACCATGACCCACCTCAGCCCAACCTCCCGAATCCTCCCCAGACCCAAACCTCACCTTGGGCCGCAAGTCCAAATCCAGCCCAACAGCAATCTCCCTCCAGTCCTACTATTTCCCTTCCCAGCTCCCCCAACTCGCCCAATTCCCTACCCAACTCGCCCAATTCCCTACCCAACCCCACACAAAATTGCCTCACCCCTCTTCATCCCACACCCTCACCACAAATGACTACACGAGCACAACACGGCATTTTTAAACCTCGGAAAATTCTTAATCTCCACACCATAGCTACACCATCCATCTCCCCTCTCCCCACCAACCCACTCCATGCGCTACACGATAACAATTGGAAAATGGCCATGAAAGATGAATACGATGCTCTGATTGAAAATAAGACGTGGGAGTTAGTTCCCCGTCCTACTAATGCCAATATTATTCGTAGTTTGTGGATTTTCAGGCATAAGAAGAAATCGGACGGATCCTTTGAGCGACACAAAGCCCGTCTTGTTGGAAACGGTGCGTGTCAACAACCTGGCATTGATTGTGGTGACACTTTTAGTCCGGTGGTCAAACCGGAAACAATTCGGACCGTCCTCGGTCTTGCACTATCAAAATCTTGGTCCCTCCACCAATTAGACGTTAAAAACGCCTTTCTTCATGGCAACCTTAATGAGACAGTATACATGCATCAACCTCTTGGATTTCGTGATCGCGTTCATCCTGATTATGTGTGCTTACTCAAGAAATCTTTATATGGGTTAAAACAGCACCACGTGCTTGGTACCGGCCGGTTTCATGGACTATGTAACCCACCTCGGCTTCACTCATAGTAAATCTGATCATTCCTTATTCATCTACCGCAATGGAAATGACATGGCTTACATTCTTCTATATGTCGATGATATTATTCTTACCACTTTGTCCGACGCTCTTCGTGAGTCAATTCTCACCAAACTCGGCTCGGAATTCCCGATGAAAGACTTAGGCCCCCTGAGTTATTTTTTGGGTATTTCGGTACACCGCCATTCCGGGGGATTGTTTCTGTCTCAACGTAAATATGCTGAAGAAATAATTGAACGAGCAAATATGTCTTATGCAAGCCTTCCCCGACACCAGTTGATTCTAAATCAAAATTGAGCATATGTTCTGGCAATCCTTATCATGATCCTACCGAATACCGTAGTCTGGCCGGCGCACTACAATACTTGACTTTCACTCGGCCCGATATAACATATGCAGTCCAACA
The DNA here is from genome assembly GCA_026214975.1 of Gentiana macrophylla. Taxonomy (NCBI): domain Eukaryota; kingdom Viridiplantae; phylum Streptophyta; class Magnoliopsida; order Gentianales; family Gentianaceae; genus Gentiana; species Gentiana macrophylla. The sequence goes on from CM047805.1 coordinate 22,470,974, forward strand.
AGTGTGCCTATACATGCATGATCCAAAAACGCAACACATGTCTGCTCTGAAGCGCATCATACGATACATTAAAGGTACTCTTGAGTACGGCCTTCATATCTACTCATCCCCGGCACACAAGCTTATATCCTATACTGACGCCGATTGGGGTGGATGTCCGGACACCAGACGCTCCACATCCGGATATTGCGTTTATCTTGGAGATAATTTAATTTCATGGTCCGCCAAACGACAAGCTACTCTGTCTAGATCCAGCGCCGAGGCCGAATATCGTGGAGTGGCAAATGGGGTTGCCGAGTCGTGTTGGCTTCGAAATTTACTATTGGAACTACACTGTCCCATTTCGAAAGCAACGTTCGTTTATTGCGACAATGTCAGTGCTGTCTATCTTTCTGATAATCCCGTTCAACATCAACGCACAAAACATATTGAAATGGACATACATTTTGTTCGAGAGAAAGTTGCCCGTGGTCAAGTACGGGTCTTGCATATTCCTTCGCGACATCAAATTGCCGACATATTTACGAAGGGTCTTCCGTCGCAACTATTTCAAGACTTCCGGGATAGTCTCAACGTTCGTCCCCCTCCCGCTTCGACTACGGGGGTGTATTAGAGAATATATTTTAGATATTCTATTTTTAGCATATATTTTATATTATTGTACATTCAATACATTTATTGTAGAATAATTCTAGGAGGATTTCTAGCTGCTGTGTAAATGCAGGGAGGTTGTATATACTCTAACAATACAAACGTGAATAGACAAGAAATCATTTTTACCAAAATAGCTTTTACCCGTTTCCTAACCCGCGACTCTTAAGTCCCATTTCTGTTGGGAGAGCATTATGTATAACCTTCCATACAAAGTGGGTGATCCGAGGTTTTAATTTCAAGCGCCAAATCCTGGTCCAAAATTTATTTTGCGCTAAAGAGGATGGCATGTCTCTATTCTCTTCACTAGTCTGAAGATGACGGTTTAAGTGGTATCCGGACCAAACCGTGTATATACCATTCTTTGTGTAGTGCCAAATGAGCTTATCCTCCTTGTTTTGAGGCGATAGGGGAGTGGCTAGTATTAAATTAGCTTCATACACATTAAAACATTCTTTCACCACATCTTTCTTCCATAATCGAGTGGATGAGTATATGAGATTGCTAACCTTCCAGTCGGAAACTTCATCGGTCAAGGGGTGGGCTTGAAAGGAAGGAGAGCAAGGTCATAGGTCTGTTAACGAATAGAATTGTTCGCGAATAATTATTTGAGAAGGACATGCTTTTACCCGTTTCCTAACCCGCGACTCTTAAGTCCCATTTCTGTTGGGAGAGCATTATGTATAACCTTCCATACAAAGTGGGTGATCCGAGGTTTTAATTTCAAGCGCCAAATCCTGGTCCAAAATTTATTTTGCGCTGAAGAGGATGGCATGTCTCTATTCTCTTCACTAGTCTAAAGATGACAGTTTAAGTGGTATCCGGACCAAACCATGTATATACCATTCTTTGTGTAGTGCCAAATGAGCTTATCCTCCTTGTTTTGAGGCGATAGGGGAGTGGCTAGTATTAAATTAGATTCATACACATTAAAACATTCTTTCACCACATCTTTCTTTGATAATCGAGTTGATGAGTATATGAGATTGCTAACCTTCCGGTCGGAAACTTCATCGGTCAAGGGGTGGGCTCATAGGTCTGTTAACGAATAGAATTGTTCGCGAATAATTATTTGAGAAGGACATGCTTTATTTATGTTTTTTTTCCTACGACATAATTGACTACAGTAAACTCTCGATAATGAATACCCGATAAAGTAATATCCTCATTAAGATAATAATTTTTTCCGGTCCTGACTTGGGCATGTGTACTAAAGTAATAATTTCGCTAAATGCATTAAGTAATAAAAAGAAATTGAATACAGTAAAGCCTAATAAAAATATAAAATAATAAATGCATAATTCCAATTAGGAATTTATATATTAAACTTACATATTTTCGAAATTTCACATTTTACTTCATATTTTCTGAAAATATGCATCTAGAGTAACTTGTTTCTTCTTAGTGGCTAAACCAAATTCGATCCCATCTTTAACTTTTAAGTAAAGCATACACAACTTCGGAATATTTTGTTCATGTTGTAACAAGTAGTTCTGTAAGGTGATAGTTGGTTGAAAGGCTTCTTTCGATGAAACATTGGGTAAAACCGAACTATCGTCTGGTTCAAGATCATTCTCATCATCAATAGACGTATTCATCACAGCTTATTTATAAAGAATTGAAATATTTTCATTTATTATTTCGATAATAATCCAAGAGCACAAATTCTTATAATCTGTCTAGCTTCCCAAGCATTTTAATTAATAATTGTCTCTTCATTTTACAGACTAGATGCATAATATTAATTATTTCTTTGTAAAGTAATAAATATTAATTTATCGATAAATGAATAAATATTCATTTATTGATAAACAAATAAACTCGTTAAAGTAATAGTTTTGATCAGTCCCAAAGGTATGCATTTATCGAGAGTTTACTGTACCTTGTTAGATCTGAAAATTACATAGTACAAGATGGCCGCCACAATGAAATGGCTAATATAATAAGAAATAACAAAAAAAAAATGAAAAAAATAGAAAGAAGATCTTGTCTTTAAGCTATCTATGAGATAACATGACTAATCATAAAATTATATAAAACCAAATTATTAGCCCTATTCTTAATCCTGCTGACCTATATATATATATATATATATATATATATATATATATATATATATATATATATATATATATATATATATATTCACACACACTTCACCATGCAGATACAATAAAATTGTACAAGCAATAAGCCATATATTTTCTACTTAGACAAATATACTCTCTGATTTAAAAATGGTGAAGAAGAAGCAGCTTATGATTACCACTACACCTATGAAGATCATGTTGGGTAGTGGTATCGTATGTGGAGTGATTTACGGAATAAATCCGTAATTACCGGGAATTAATTATGGATTATTTATTAGAAAATAAATAACTCGAAAATAAAATTTATTTTATTAAGTATATCTAATAAAATAAAGCTACGACGGTGTAGATCTAATGAAATAAAACTATTGCAATCTAGATCTAACAAAATAAAGCTATCACATCACAGATCTGACTGAAAATAAAGGAAAGTAAATTGCGATGCATAAGTAAACGACAAACCGAGGCAAGTAGTTACTCTTTCCTTAAGATAAATTTCTCCGCTATGGTGCCCACGGTAGTAGCAACTGTCTCCCAAGATACAACGGCTTTCGTCTCGGATTTAGAGGCACTTCAAAAATCTGAGCTCCGGCCAACTACAGAGTGCTCCGACTTCTCTTCGACCCAATATCTAGATCTATATGACTGACTCTTTGTGGTGGAAAGACACAAGAGAAACTTCAATGAATAACCTTATTCCATGGGGTTCTTTATATAGTGGAGAGGAGGAACCAATGCTTTAATCTGATTGGCCAAAACACATCATCAAACTTTTCCCCTTGGAAAAGTAACGACCGACTTTTCCCTCAAGGAAAAGTCATTGGGGCATCCCAATTAATTCCTCATGCCATGTGGGATTAAATCCCGCAATCTGATTGGTCGGATGACACATCTTTGAATTCTAATTGGTCGAATGACTCAATGAATTCTGATTAATTTATGGTAAATTTCATAAAGAAATTTTGTCCAAAAAAAATTAATAGTAACACCCGAACCGAACCGAACCGAGCTCGAGCTCGAGCACGATCCGAGCCGGCCAATCGGCGGCGGCGGCGCGCGCGCGTGTGGAATAATCTAAGTCCTCCCTCCTACACAAAAGTGCCTTGCCCCTTGGGGCACATCTATAAAAGTATACACTAGCTCTTATTACTTGAGCTCACAAGCTTCAAGTTGCCTATGTGGGAGAATGGGGTGAGGTCCTCCCTTCAACTCCCATCTCCTACATATTTTCTACCAACTTTAGCCATTAATTTCTCATTCACCCGATATCTGAATCGAGTGATTCAAAAGCCCATCATCAACTACACCGTATGGAGTATTTAATGATATCAATAACTCTCGATGACATACATCGGAGCCTATCCGTAAATCGTGCTAAAGTTGACTATTCAACCCTACAAAAAGGGCTTTTTCTCCAACAATCCCCCACATGAATGAAAATTAATGCAAATGCAAATGCAGACTCTGAAGAGAAGTCAGACGTAAAAATATTGCATCAGGAGAGGTAGCTTCTGGCCTTGAACCTGCCTTAGTGAAGTACTATCGGATTTACTCGGCTAATCGCTGAACTAGGTCTTGAATCGTTTCAAAGATTAAGTGTAAACCAAGACAATAGCACTCACACAATATTTCCCCTAGCACCTTTCGGTTCTCATGGTTGTGTCCGTCTCGGCCCTGGACAACACTTGGTTTCAGAAAGTGCTTTAGAGAATTCAAGCCTCAAAACTCTCATAGAAGCGGCCCCACTTCGCACTTACATAGGTGACCTCCTATCAATGGTATTATGCCCTACCCCACTTGAATATCAAGCTATAGGAATCACTAAAAGCTAAGCTTAACCTCACACCCTCTGCAGATAGCACTTTTATTCTCTCAGAATGGGTAAGTGCTGGACTGTTCCTTATAGCTTAGTTGTCCCTTTTGAACCATGATCTTGGGATCTCCAGTCAACATGGTTGGGTTGCCACTACAAGGAAACATGCGTAATAGGCTTCAGTCCCATTCCGGTTGTCAAAATTGACATCTGATCTCTAGCTAAACCTTTTGTACGCGGATCCGCAAGATTCTCATTCGACCTTACACGGTCGATGGAAATCACGCCATTAGAGATCAATTATTTAATGGTATTTTGTCTACGCCATATGTGTCGAGACTTACTATTATACACACTACTCTGTGCCCTTCCTTTAGCCGACTTACTATCGCAGTGTATGTTGATAGTAGCCACTGGCATGGAACATCCTCTAGGAAATTCCAAAGCCATTCAGCTTATTGTCCAGCCTTATCAAGGCTATAAACTCAGCTTCCATTATGGAACGAGCACGTTTGTCTTGTAGACTTCCAGGACACAGCAGCACCACCAATCGTGGATAAGTATCCACTGGTGGACTTCGAATCTTTTGTATCTGATATCCAGTTGGCATCACAGTATCCTTTTAATACTGCTGGATATCTAGTATATTGTAGTCCCAGACTCATAGTGTACTTCATGTACCTCAACAACCTATTTAAGCTTTCCCATGACTATGATCTGGATTACTCGTGAACCTACTCAGTTTCTTCACTGAACATGCTAAGTCTGGTCGTGTACAGTTGGTTATGTACATCAGACTTCCGATCACTTGAGAATATCTCAATTAATGCACAAGTTCATCTTTGTTCTTGACTAAGTGCATATTTAGGTCAAGTGGAGTGCTCACAGGACTTTCATCAAAGACATTAAGTCCTTTTAAAACAGACTCATGATAATGAGTTTGTGACAACACAAGTCCACCAGATGCACTAGAGATCTTAATCCCTAGTATCACATCAGCAACTCCCAGGTCCTTCACATCGAAGTTCCTTGCCAGTATTCTTTCCGTATTCATGATACTCTTATGAGTACTTCCCATTATTAGAACGCCATAGACATACTATCACAAAGGTGTGTTCTCAATGTAGACATATATATGTCCTACCCGCTTGACAACATGACATTGTCAAACTTGATATGCCGTTGCTCTGTCTATTATTCGAGCCACAGAGAGACTTAACAAGTCTACACACCTTACTCTCTTAGCCTGGAACTATGAACCCATCGGGTTGTTTCAAGTACATCTCTTCCTTCAACTCACCACAAACATCCATTTGATGGATTTCCAGGTTATAGTCTCCAGCTATACCGACGATAACCCTTATATAAGTAATTCTCGTAACTGGTGAGCAGGAAGCCAACGCCTTACAATAAATCCATCAACCTTTAACTTCTTCTTGAAGATCCACTTGCACTCGAGTGGTTTATTTCCCGTTGGAAGACCAACCACTTCCAAGTGTGGTTTCACTATTTCCAGACTCTTTCCAGAAAGGAGCTCTGTAGTAGACATTGCCTTAGCATATGTCCTTAGTTCGTTTTCTACCAAATAGGTCAGAAAATCAGGACCAAAAGACTGGGAAGTCTTAGCTCTCTTACTACGATGAGGTTCCTCAAATTCTTGAGAATCACTCATGCTTGTTTCTTCTTTAACACTTTCCTTACAAGGAAAGAACACCATATTCTTAGACTCGATGATGACATGTTCATGTACATCATTGATGTCTGATTTATGCACCAAAAACAATAGGCACTAATGATTTTAGGTCCTATCACTCACTTTGGTTTAGGCACTTCGACCTTAGCCAAACACCTCCACATTTCCAAGATTCTGTAGTCTTTCCACAGTTCATATGAGGTAGCACCCTTCTTCTTTGAAGGGATGTTGTTCAGAATGAATTCTGCTGAGAAGACATCTTCCCCCCCACAAGTTCTGATGTAAACTCGAACTTATCAACATAGCATCCATCAACTCTTTAAGAGTTCGGTTCTTGCTCGTAGCCATACCACTTGTCTAAGGTGTGTATGGTGTAGTTGTTTGATGAATAATGCCGGGCCCTTAGCAAGACTCATGAAACAATACATCATATCCACCATCATAATCCCTACGGATACATCTTATCCGTTTGCTATGTTTATTTTCACTTTCATTCTGACAATCCTCAAGGCATCACGTGCCTTCTCATCGCTTTTCAGCATTTAAATATCACAATATTTGGTGCTATACTCGATAAAAGTAACATAACACTTTTATCACCTCTAGCTTGCATGAATCTAGAGGTTTTGTGTTCCTTTCTACCGGTCAACCGGTGAGTTCGCCAACATGGCTTGAACACATACTTGACACTTGTGATTATGATCAAATTTCAAATCCTAGTCACAGTGTCATAAGCAAAAATTACTCAAGCATGCAAGCAGATCTTAGAGCCAATCTCACTTGCTTTTTACGGAGCATCACTTTGTGCTTAACAGACAGTTTCACTGTCATTATACTAATCAACCCTGTTTGATCATTCAAAGCATTGTTCGTTGCACCACAGAACTTCTTCATCCAAGGGATGAGATTAACCGGTCACTGGTGCTACATCTAGTGCTACTACAGGCACGTACACTTGTGTCACAAAAGACACAGTCTTATAGGATTCACATTGGTGTTTCCTTCCATTTTTGTTTAATGAACAAAAGATCAACAAATCACATTCATTTATACACCAACTCGGTTTAGAGAAAACCTATTTCATTGTTATTAACAAAGTGCACAACAACCGTGTAATCTATATGACATGAATCAACATTTACCAATCACAGAGCACTGAGATTACACTCTAAGTATTCACAAATTAATATGGTTTACACACATATTAACCAAGCAACACCATTAGGTAATCAATAGTGCACAAAATACTAATTCTTCACAACTTATTGTAGTTGAAGAGGCAATTACAATCAACACCAGAGCATGTGGTTACATGTAATTCAATTCGATACGACACCATTACATAGAAGTATAGCTATGCTATTACTTATTACCGGCATCAAACACATGAGTATAAGACACAGTTTAGCAGTCAAAGCGTAAGTAATACAATTTATACAGATGTATAAATTCACATGTGGTCTAACATTCACCAAGAGAGTTTGCTAAACAAATTGATATAACACAAGTGGTACACCTTCACTAGGAGCAAAGTAGCCTTGAACGAAAGCAACAACATGCCAATTAATATAGTGCTACTTGGATCAATTACGATTTTGCGGCACCGTATTTATAACACAATTAACACTTTATACCGGCAATATAACACTTTAAAACAATTATATTTCTGCTCAAATGGTCAGAAAGATCACGCAGATAACCTTACAAGAAAATTCAACCATTACATTCTATGTAATTATATGTTATGAACAAATAATTAATGCACAGACGATGCCAAACAAATTAGAGCACCATATATTCACATAAGAAAACAAACAGGCCCCATTTTTTTTTCCTTTCCGTCAGTGAAATTATTCACACAATATTCTACAATCCCTTCCATAATTTACATGTTCGTTGCACGTCAACCCCGGTAAGGAATTGAATACTTCCAATTATTTGAGTTGCATAGCACACGCTTAGATTAGCAGCAAAAATCTAGTGCATCTACTGATTTACTTGTGATCCAAGTTCCGAGGATTTCGATTATTCTCAATCTAGAATTATAGTAATAACCGAATATTATCATATCAAGAATTAAATGTTCCTCCACGAGATCAGCAATATCATATCTCTTCTCGCTTTTGGGTATATACTCCTATCAAAATAATTATAGATACACCAACTCAAGAGGCTAGAAACCACTTAGAAAATCTAAACTTTATGCATCAACTCTAAAAGTCTTTCTTCGGCGCAAGTACCAGTAAAAGTACCCGAAGAAAAATTAAAAGTACTACACAGTAAGAAAAGCCAAATATTGGGTAACATAGCAATAATATTGTTCCAATTATGTACCAGATCAAGAACATAATTTATTGGGAATCAAACGAATAAAACTTAAACAATTTGATCAGATCTGTAAGATAACACGTTTAACACGGTCCTAATCACACGAAACAATTTGTCTTAAGCTTGTTGGGGTAGTGGTATCGTGTGTGGAGTGACTTACGGAACAAATCCGTAATTACCAGGAATTAATTATGGATTATTTATTAGAAAATAAATAACTCGAAAATAAAATTTATTTTATTAAGTATATCTAATAAAATAAAGCTACGACGGTGTAGATCTAATGAAATAAAACTATTGCAATCTAGATCTAACAAAATAAAGCTATCACATCACAGATCTGACTGAAAATAAAGGAAAGTAAATTGCGATGCATAAGTAAACGACAAACCGAGGCGAGTAGTTACTTTTTCCTTAAGACAAATTGCTCCGCTATGGTGCCCACGGTAGTAGCAACTGTTTCCCAAGATACAACGGCTTTCGTCTCGGATTTAGAGGCACTTCAAAAATCTGAGCTCCGGCGAACTTACAGAGTACTCCGACTTCTCTTCGACCCAATATCTAGATCTATATGACTGACTCTTTGTGGTGGAAAGACACAAGAGAAAATTCAATGAATAACCTTCATCAATGGGGTTCTTTATATAGTGGAGAGGATGAGCCAATGCTTTAATCTGATTGGCCAAAACACATCATCAAACTTTTCCCCTTGGAAAAGTAACCACCGACTTTTCCCTCAAGGAAAAGTCATTGGGGCGTCCCAATTAATTCCTCACGCCATGTGGGATTAAATCCCGCAATCTGATTGGTCGGATGACACATCTTTGAATTCTAATTGGTCGAATGACTCAACGAATTCTGATTGGTCAAATGACACAATCACATCCCAAAATTAATTTATGGTAAATTTCATAAAGAAATTTTGTCCAAAAAAATTAATAGTAACAGTCAAATGACACAATCACATCCCAAAATTAATTTATGGTAAATTTCATAAAGAAATTTTGTCCAAAAAAATTAATAGTAACACCCGAACCGAACCGAGCTCGAGCCGAGCCGGCCGGCGGCGGCGGCGCGCGCGCGTGTGGAATAATCTAAGTCCTCCCTCCTGCACAAAAGTGTCTTGCCCCTTGGGGCACATCTATAAGAGTATACACTAGCTCTTATTACTTGAGCTCACAAGCTTCAAGTTACCTATTGTTTAGGGTGATTTTATACGTTTTATAAGGATATATTTTGTAACAATTCTCTCAATATTCGTATGTTTCTCATAGAGATCGAGCTTTATATTGAAATATTAAGCAAGTGAGGTTTTTAATGGTTGATTGGTAAAATTAGTTAATTTATGCGTTTTATCGATGAATTTATGATTACTTGGATATGGTTACACTCTGCATGATTTTGATGATTGTAGATACACCATAATGCGGCTCAATGGAGGATTGGATAATGTTTAATTGAAGATTTATATGAAGAAAGGTGATAAAGTTCGAATTATTTGATGATTAATGAAGAGGAGAAAAGATAGAGATGAAATGGATTGAGGATAGAGATGAAGAATCGTGTGTTGATCTGTCTGAACGCACGTCCAAGTCCCGTCCATAGTGGACTGGCGTCCGGAGGTGCGATTTTGATACAGAGAGTTTGGACGCTGAAGCAAACGGGCGTCCATCTGCGTCCAAAGAGATTGAACGAGCGTCCAGTTGAGTGGACGGGCGTCCTTAAACCGACCTAGCAGCAGCCGCCTTACTTTTCTATAAATACAGCCGCGTTTCTTAACCCTAAACATACATTATTCGATCTCATTGATACACCATCATAAGAGGCAAACCTTAGCGCCCCTTCTTTCGGGGAGGCTGGGGTGGCAAGTTAGATTAGGTTTTTATTTTGATTTTCTGCTTTGTTCTTTGCGATGTACTCCATGCTTGGGGGCTGCAATTGTTCGAACAGTTTGAATCCTTTTTCATTCAGGTTTTATCTACTTTTATCAAAGTTTGTTTTATGATTTTATCTCAAAGTTGTATCTTTTCTATGCGATTATTTGTTATGCAACGATATCGGAAGATGGTTGCTTATCGATGTTTGATTTTGATGGAAGTCATGTTAGACTTAGATCACCATAGGAAAGATTGGATTTTTAACCTTGACATAACGGAAGTTGATAGGTTGATTATCTAGGTTGCTAGATTTGAATAAATCTTACACCTTGTTTTGATTGATAGACGAATTATCTACGGAAGTAGGATTCATACTTTTGATTAGGTGAACCACATCTTTAGTTAATCATCACAAGATAACCTTAGATAGAGATAGAGGGTTTGAAGGATTGGATGATTTTGTTTGTTCATTGTTAATCTCCATGTTCATCTTCTTGTTTATTTCCTTTTATAGTTAGTAGTTTAGATTTAGTTTTTATCGCTTTTATCCTTCCTGGCTAGCTTTGGATTAACAATCCTCTGTCCAGTTTACTTTTCATTTTTCGTTTTCACTTCCGTTTTGAATAAGTAACAATTTAAGGATTAATAAGATTAGATTTAACATCCCTTTTCCCTGAGGATCGATACCCGTACTTATCCAACTTTACTAGCAACTACCCGGTATTCGGCCGGTTAGGAGGTAGTTTTGCATGGTAGTATAGGTTTTATAAATTTTCTTTTGTTTTAATGATGCAAAATCTCCCCAACACCTATGTGGGAGAATGGGGTGAGGTCCTCCCTTCAACTCCCATCTCCTACATATTTTCTACCAACTTTAGCCATTAATTTCTCATTCACCCGATATCCGAATCGAGTGATTCAAAAGCCCATCATCAACTACACCGTATGGAGTATTTAATGATATCAATAACTCTCGATGACATACATCGGAGCCTATCCGTAAATCGCGCTAAAATTGACTATTCAACCCTACAAAAAGGGTTTTTTCTCCAACAGATCAATAACCTATTTGTGGTTTTCTTCTTCATTACTCTTCTTGTTGTTGTTGTTTATCGTCTTTCGAGAAACTTCTGCGCGCACCATGTGGCGGCGGCGTAATCTGACATGCAATTGCTGCTAAGAATTTAAATAGTAACTTTGTGTAAAGAAATAAAAGGCCAGGCCCATATAAATCAATAGAACGATCTCACGCTTTGATCAATGATGTAAAAATATGTTGTGACTATTTTATTTTGGAACTATCAGTACTTGAACTCCTCATCATTATTTGTGTAACGCCCCCAGACCCCGGGCCTGTTAGAGCTAAATGAGTCATAAATGTCCGGTCAACTGTTTAGACCGCCGTCCTCGCTTGGTCTAAAAGGGCTAATCCGAGTTGACAAGACCTTTATGTCTCACACTTATATGGGGGTGAGCATTCTCTTATTTTGCCGATGTGGGACTTTACATTCTCCCCCCCCCCTTATAAGGGACTGACGTCCTCGCCAGGACGGCCGAGACTGTTCCCGGATCGTCCCTACCAGAGGTAACTAGAGATCATCCTTACACCGTCTTCTTGTACGGTGCAGCGCATAGTTCCGTCTGATAGTCGGCTCTGATACCATTCTGTAACGCCCCGGACCCGGGCCTGGTAGCGCTAAATGAGTCATAAATGTCCGGTCAACTGCTTAGACCGCCGTCCTCGCTTGGTCTAAAAGGGCTAACCCGAGTTGACAAGACCTTTATGTCTCACACTTATATGGGGGTGAGCATTCTCTTATTTTACCGATGTGGGACTTTACAATTTGTCTGGTCGTGCATTGAAACGTGTCTATGTAAGAGCTCAAGTATCATCAATCTCTCTCTGTTTTTTCATCGTTATTGTCTGGTCGTGCATCGTTATTGAACTTCTCATCGTTATTGTTTTTTCACTTCATGGCATAACGATGCCGTTTCGACACGTTTACCCGTCACTGGAGACAATATTGCAGTTTTATTCCTGTAACTTGTCACGTTTTTATATTTAGTTTATCTCCGAGTCTCTTTAGCTTCTGATTCACTTTGTTTTGATATAATAATGTCAGACTTACGTATGTAAGACCATGTGTTTTCATTTTCTTTTTATACAAATTGATCTTCCTATCCTACACAGTTTGAGTCTGATTCTCTTTCCTTACACAAATCATATGAGCTCATCATGTTATTCTAGACGTGATGCCGGAGTGTTTTGGGAAAAACAATCAAGGAAGCGAAAAAATAGATGAACTCATATGCTCCGAGAAGCAAAACATTTGTATATTATTCAAGTCCGTTTAAAACCATCCCACAATCCGGGATTTTATAGCTGCCTGAATACGATACTTTTCAAAAATATAAAATTACAGAAAAATTACGAAAATAAATCAACGGGAAATCACGACGCTGATTATATCGAGACCTTTTTAAATGAACGGATCCGGAACTGGGATCTTTATTGAATACGCAATTGAAATAACAAAACGTACTAAAATCTTTGGCGCCCAAAATGGAAAGGGAAACAACGATTTTGACCTCGAAATGGCGAGTGAACCGCCTCCGTTTCGCTCACCATGTCGTCGGGCGGTCCTGCAAGCGCGAACGGACACCGGCCGAAATTTTCAGCCAAAATACTACCACATATGCCCAAACGTTCACTTTTGTCCATGTATTCAATTGCGATTAATGTGGAATCCGGCAGTTCCGAATCAGACGCGCCCGCATCAAGACGGAGGATACAGAGAGTGATCAAAATTTCTTTTTTAGGGGTCTTTTTTCTGGAAGCATATGATGTTGTACTATTTTATATACGCAGTATTTGTTTCAAATTGGGTTTACTATATTTTATGAAGACTATATTTCGTCTTTGATACAATGGGAGGGACAAGACGTGGAAAATGATTCTTTAAAAGGTACATAGGAACCTTCCAAAAAAAAAAAAAAAAGGTGTACATAGGGACGATGAAATTTACTATATATTCTTTTTTCTTTTTTCTTTTTTCTTTTTTCTTTTTTCTTTCCTCACCCAAAATTACATGCAAGCGGCCCTCCACTTTGTTTTCTTTTTTGCATTACCGAATTGACTATGTACGGATCCGACTACCTCATTATACCTGAAAATAATTGCTACATCTATTTATTTACGATTACCCTGAATTACATAGACAAGCTGTCCTCCACAATAGAATGAGTACTATAATAACACAATAGAGGATCTTGTGTTTAAGCCATCTGCACTTGTATCTTTGCGAGATGGTTTACTAACCCTGTAATTGAAATTCTCCTATTCTTTATCCCGGTAATCAACGAATATAGCCGTTCATGAATAAGTTCGATTCAACTCGCATAAGATCATGTTTAATTGTTTCGTTGTTAAGCTTATAAATGAATCACTAAACTCAAACGTATTTGTGTGCTCGTCTAATAAAGCTAATTGGCAAACGCGTTTGTGAAATATCCTCATCCACCTCCTTGCGAAAAAGACATAATTGATCGTCAACCGCAATACCTCTGCTTGCAACATGAGTACGTGTGGGAACTCGATTGTGTGCAACCTTCCAATTAAAAATGTTAACTTTTGACGGAACAACATCATTCCACCTCCAAGAAAAGAAATAGAACGATCGTCGAATGCTGACACATTAAGCATGATCTTCTTTAACCGGGCCACTGAAAAGATACCATTGAAACTAAGCCTCCAAAATGGTGTGTCGACATTGCTCGCAATGGGTGATACATAAGAGAGCAAAGCATTAAGATCAATAAATTCCCCCAACTCTCTCCCTCTTAACTCTATTCTCCACTCCCAATCCCAACACCAAACCCCCTCTACAAACCTCCCTCTATCACTCACCACACACTCACTATCTTTCTCAAGTCGAAAAAAGTCTCAGAAAATCTACTTCAAGAGTACGCTCCCCAACCCAAGAATCTTTCTAAAATCTCGCTCTATTTCCCATGCCTAGCTTCCATCCAACAGAGGATAGAAGTTTCACCCCTTTATTTTCAATGTGGAACCCATTTTTTACAATACCGCACCACACTTTACCCTTTCCACTCCTCCCGACTCCCTCACTAAATCCTTCTTCCTTGCCATACAACGCCCTAATAACTTTATTCCACAGCACACCATCTTCTGTTTTCCACCTCCACCACCATTTTCCTAGTAAGACAATATTTTGCACCCTAAGCCCCCTACCCCAAGCCCCCCTAGCGATTTTTGCTTCAAAATTGTGTTTCAAAAAATCCAAGCAGTGTATCTCTCGCCCTTGCCCCCTCCCCAAAAAAATTGAATTCTCAATTGTTCTAAGATGCATGTCACATCAATAGGAGCATGGAAAATAGAGAAATAGTACAAGGGTAGACTCCCCATAACTGCTTTGATCAGTGTCAATCTACCTCCCACAAATAAGAGTCTAGCTTTCCACCCAGCTAATTTTGCTTCACCCTGTCGATGACCGGCTGCAAGATTTTCTACCTCATATATTTGGTGCAAGATTTTTGCTTGGACTTCGATACCCATATTGAATTTTACGGATTGGAATTCATTCTTCTGTTACTTTCCTTTAGCAGCAAGGCATGGTGAGAAATCTTTAATATGGGATGCTATAAAAAATGTTGTTTTTTTGGTCTATTTGGACGGCTAGAAACTCTGTTGTTTTCAACTCCAAATTTTCCAATGCCGACAATTTATTTAGAGAGATTCAAGGAAGAAGCTTCGCGTGGATAATTACAAGAAAAAGCAGTATCAACAACAATTGGACGACTTGGACAAACAATCCTCTTTCTTTGAGCAACAGTATTGACTAGTTGGGTATTGAATCGTTGTTTTTTCGGCTTGGAGTTGTTGAGTTTGTACAATATTTTCTGCTTTGATTCACTTCATCACGGATTAACAATTTAAGTGTATTTCCGTAAACTTAATCTTCATTCGCGACACACACTGTTATATGGCCAAATATTACAACTTACAGTTTTCTGTAGTGTAGTATTTATGAGCACAAAACAAACAATAAGATAATGAATAAATTTGTCATTTATTAATAATAAAAACAATTACAAAAATTATATTTCGAGCACTATACCAAGTCTCATTGTCATATTCTTGCTTTGGGAATGTTTTATCTTATCTTCCGTCGAAATTATATTCAATGTTTCCACGAAAAATTCTTACATGATGTCGGTGTAATTGAAGGCTGACGTGTGCAACTGTCACAGATTCACACGTGCTGAGGTGCGTTTACCTATCCTACCCCTGCGGTTGGTATGGTTCGTTACAGTCACACATGCTTCAGTTAGTGTGCCAATTTTTATGGAATGTGTTTCATTGCTTTATTTCACGTTTAAATCCCGTAACACAATGAGTTTATTGCATTTTTTTCATTACATGCATGATTTCATTTAGTTAAATACTATTTCATTCAAACAAGTGTGTCATTAGCTCCGTCCTTGGCTATGTTTTGGTTATTAGTAGAAACCGTGTTCGTTTCTTGTTAATTAATGACATTTTTAGCTTTTTGTAATAAGGAAATAGTCCTCGATCGATAGTCCCTTATGAAATTAGTTAATAATTTATTGAGTATCAAGTACACCAAATCTGATTGTATGATAATACCTATATCATGGTTGAATAAAGGGGGAATGAGGGAGAAGGACAAAAATATTTCATCAATTAAGTAGAAGGGACGATCTTTTGAAACTTTTGCGATAAAGACAAAACTATTTATCCACTATCGAAATTCACTTGTGTTCAAATTCACTGCTTAAATTCATCGCCGAAATTCATCGTCGTAAATTCACTAATTTTCAAAATTCATTGTCGGGATTCACCGATTTTCGGGATTCATCACAAAATTTACTATCGAAATTCACCGATTTCGGGATTCACTAGTGAGATTCACCGATTTTCTGGATTCACTGTTTGTCTTCTCGCTATAAAATTACGCATTGTCCTTCTCCTATAAAAATATGTAGTTGTCCCGCTTCTTAATAATATTTCGATTGTGTCCCTTATCCCTAATTTTCCATTGAATAAATCCATTTATTTATTTATTTCTAATTAATAGCCTATTTCGGCGGATAAAACAATTATTGGCTTTTTCTTATATGCATAAATTTTTGTTTTCTTATCTCGTATTACATAATTGACTACATTAGGATTGGACGGAAAATTTTATTATGGTCTGGCTACAATTATGATTTGATGGTCCGAAACCAATCATATTCCATTATTTTTGCCAATGGTCCCACATTTTTAAATTTTTTTTATTAATTTTAAATTTTATGATTGGTTGAAATAGTCATTACATGGTGTGGCTGGACCACCATAAATCAGTGTAGTTCCGACTACCTTGTTAGACTAGAAAATAATTACATTACCCAAAATTACATAGTACTCCCTTTATCCCGTAATAAAGGGTCTTTTGATATATTATATGGCTTTTCACATCCTGATTTAATATTAAATGTATTATTTTCATTTTCACACTAAACAATATAAAATTATAACTCTCTCCCAAAAAACAATACATTATTTTGCTTTGAAATATTACATAGTACAAGCTGGCCGCCACAATGGAATGAAGAATATAATAACACAATAAAAAAAATCGAAAACAGAAAAGATCTTGTGCTTAAGCTGTCTGTGAAATAACAACACAAATGATAAAATTAAAAGACAAAAAAACACATTTTATAGAAATTTCTTTAATCATTTTAATCCATTTTCCTATTTTCTTTAGTAAAAAGGACAAAGACATTGTGTATAGACTCATGCAGAGAGAATTGATCTCGATGCACCATAATTTTTTTCCATCATATTCAGGGGCCTCTGGTAGGAAGGGACACGATCGACCCTCTAAAATAAAAATATTAAGTATAATAGTATAGAATATTTTTATAAACACATATATATGTGAAATTGATTTCCTTATTTTTATGTATTGAACCCCCTGTTTTTATCTATTGTCCAATAATTACATGTATAGAATTGAATATCCAAATATATGTGTGATACGGAATTTTTTTGATAAATTTCTAATCTCATGTCAAAATTCCCACACCCACCCCTGCCCGTGTTACGTAATATAAGCTGGCCAGACTTTGTGTATAGAATCATGCACAAAGACACTGTGTATAGACTCTACACAGCGGTCCTAGCTAGTATGGGCCAAGGGGGCATACGCCCCCCTTAATTTTTCTGAAATACGTATATTACCCTTGTTTATTAAGAGGCTTATGATAATAAGTATTAACGTGCATGTTAGAGTACTACTGGAAGCGTAACGCAGTTGGTAGAGTATATGGTCATTCTCCTTTAGGTTTTGCAGGTTCAATCCATGGCAGAAGCAATTTTTTTATTTTTCTTCATCCAAATAACTCTTAATTATTTTTAACATGTTCCACTTTTTAAAACACATTTTTCTTCTAATATATCATCATGATGATACGGGGATTCGCTCCTCCACGTGGAATTATTCCATTGGTCCAGCTGGCATGTAGAAAAGTCCAAATATATTATCCGCCTCGGGTCGGAGAAGAGACATACCTCGAGATCGTGGCCCAGAGGAGATTCCACAAGTACTTGGACTCGAACGCTCACCTCGGACCACCTCGAGTCGATATCGTGATCCTTGGCCCGAGACCCCGGCCCACATCCTCGTGTTTCTTGGACAAGGAGGCAAGGCCCATTTAAGGGTATTTATGTCAATAGACCCACCGCCTTAATTTTAGGCGCGAAAGAAGGACATGTGCCTATAAATACATAGCTCCAGAACTACGTAAGGTTTGATTCCTGGACTTTCACACAGGATACGTAGGCAATCCAAGATACATTCTTGGACTCAGCCATAACATACCAAAAACATCATCTTTTATTCATATTTATCCATCTCGATCTCTTACAGCTCATCCTTAGATTACACGTGGCCTCAATTCACTGGAGGTGCGTTATTTAGCATCGTCATTTGGCGCTAGAAGGAGGGCTTCTACCGGTGAGTTGGTAAAGAGATTGCAATGGTGCCACCAGCAAGGAAGAAACCGACGAACAAAGAAGAACTCTGCAGATCGAAGAGCACACGGATATAGATCCAGTGGGTTCCTCACGATTCAAGAAGTCCCCACTGGATCTAGACCCGCAGTTGCAGATCCTCCCAGGCCTCAGCTTCCCCCACAGCTGCAAGACATGGCAGACCACTTGGCATCTTTGGATGAGGACGCCTTGAAGAGGGTGGTAGCCTCGGCATTTATAGGTAAAGGAATCTGCAATCCCCCTGTTGAACAACATGCTTAGACCTCCAGTCGAAAAGGAGATTGATAATGCTAGGGTAAAAGGCCTCGCTGGGTTGAAGAGGAGTGTGGAGAAGGCGCGATTGAAATCAGTGTGACTAACGCCCGCAAACGTCCTGAACAAGAAAAGTTTCAGCGGCAGGTCGAGGATAGCATCCGAAACGAGTTCAACCGCATTGTGGGGAAAGATCAACCCACCGAATGGCTTGAGTCACCATTTAGTCCCGAGATCGAAATATATACGATGCCTGAATCCTTTAAGCCGCCAAAGATGGAACCCTATGACGGTACTACGGACCCAGAGGACCATCTATATCGATACATATCTTTGATGAGGTTGAGAAACGCCAATGACGCCATGAAGTGTCGAGCCTTTGATACGTTGCTCACAGGTCGAGCTCGGGAGTGGTTTCACAAGCTACGTCCCGGATCGATCTCTAGCTTTCTACAGTTGGGACAAAAATTCCGAGACGCTTTCATTGGGAACAAGAAGTTCCATCTTAGTGCTTCCCACCTTATGAACATCAAGCAGGAAAAGGGAGAATCTACTATCGACTTCATGAGACGTTTCAACCTTGAAGCCATGAAAGTGCATAATGCCGTGATGCGTTGCAAGTCAATGCCTTTGTGGGAGGTCTCATGAATATGAAGTCGTATGATAAGCTATCCAAGAAAATGCCGAATGATATGGATGAATGTGTGAACATAGTCCATGTGTTCTCGCCAAGGTGAAGAGGCGAAGTCGCTCACACCATTTCACTTGGCCTCAGCACGAGGAATGATTCCCGAAGCCAAACCAAGGGTCAACAGAGGGGTCGGAACGAAGAAAGCAAGTCCAACGTCTTTGATCGACTGACAGCTCCGATATCGGATCGGTTGGGAAAGAAAGGAAATTTAAAAGACCGAGACTTTATCCCCCTCAATCGATCTCGGGGAGAGGTATTGGCAATCATGATCAAGAAGAACATCGCTAGACACCTAAGCCGATGTCTAAAGATCCGGAGAAAAGGAAAAATACTCACAAGTATTGTGACTATCATAGAGATGTGGGCACGACACGGAAGAATGCTTTGATTTGAAAAGGGATATCGGCGCGTTGTATCCAAGAGGGTCGATTAGATGAAGTCGCTGATGTCGAAAAAAACGAGCCGAAGGGCCGCCGGGAGTACAAGAGAAAGAGCTACAACGGAAAGAAAGATCGGTCTCCACGCCGAGATAATAGGAATCGGCGAAAGGTCATCCGACCCAACACACAGAGACAACCGCCGGGATGACCGCCAAGAAATTCGTAACCGAGATCCCCATCGAGATAATCGTGCGGATATGACGTTAACACCATCGTAGCGCGAGCATGAGTCGGATCGACCTCGATCAAGTCGACACTCATCCGACGTAACGAGAGATTCAAGAAGATCAAAGTTGACAACGGAAGTAGGTTACGGACCCAAGGACGATGTTCCGAGTTCTCACAGTCATAGCGAGGGATTGGTGATCGAGGCGGTAATAAGCAGGGGGCGAGTAAAAAGAGTTTGTGTCGACAGTGGAAGCGCCGTTAATATCCTTTATTATTCAGCGTTTAGAGCCATGAGGTTGAAGGATGAAGATATCATTCCGTTATCTACCCTCTTTTTTGGATTCACAGGCAAGCTTTATCCACCCTCGCCGGGTCGATCAATTTGTTAACGACGGTCGGAGACGGAGAAAAGGGGCGGACGATGGAAATGACCTATGTCGTGGTTAAGGCCCCTTCAGGGTACAACGCGATATTAGGTCGACCGGCTTTATATGATCTCAGAGCTATTATCTCGACTTTCCACAACAAAGATGAAGTTTCCCACCTGCACGGTACCCATGAAGTCAAGGGAGACGTTGAAGTAGCCCGGAATTGTAGTTTGGTTACGATCAAAGGAAAAGGGTTGGGCAAGTGCTAGTTGAGGAGTTGATACCTGAAGAAGAGGAAGATCGAAGCTGGGTTTCTGCCGACCCGACCGAGGAAGTTCGAGTTTGGAAGGAGGAAGAAGGTCAAGGGGTCCAGATCGGGAAGTGGATGCCACACCCCGACATGAAAGCCTTGGTCGACCTCCTCGTTGAGTTTCGAGACGCTTTTGCATGGAAGGCGATGACATGCCCGGCCTATCGGCGGATATAGCCGCGGCACCAACTTAACGCCGATCCCAAAAAAAGCCAATACGGCAAAAGAAGAGAAATCTTGCACTGATAGAAAAAGCGGTGAAGAAGGAAGTCGACAAGTTGCTCGCCGCGGGATTGTGAAAGAGGTATTTTATCCGCATTGGTTAGCCAACCCAAGATTAGTCAAGAAGCCGATCGTAGTCGCGAATGTGTGTCGACTTTACCGATCTTAACAAGGCATGTCCCAAGGATTCTTACCCGCTACCAAAGATCGACCGCTAGTCGACTCGACACCGGGCTTCGAGGTGTTCGGGTTCCTCGATGCTTACAGAGGTTATTATCGATCTTTATGGACCCACAAGACTCGTAAAAACCGCTTTCATCACGAATTTGGCACGCTTTTGCTTCGTTACGATGCCGCTTTGGGCTTAAGAATGCAGGGCTACTTATCAACGGGCCGTCAACAAAATTTTCGTGAGACAGATAGGTCGGAATATGGAGGTTTATGTGGATGATTTGTTGATCAAGAGCAAGTCCTTGGGACGCTTTCTTGTCGATGTGAGAAAAGCTTCAAGTATTGCGAAAGCAAAGAAAATGAAGCTCAACCCAAAGAAATGCACATTCGAGAGTTCGATCGGAAATTTCTAGGATACATGATATCGAAAGATGGGATCAGAGCTAACCCAGATAAAATCGAGGCCCTCAGAAGCATGCCCACACCTCGGAATGTCAAAGAGGTGCAAAGGTTGACAGGTCGGATGGCGGCCCTCAACCGTTTTCTGTCGATATCGGCACAGAGAGCTCTACCTTTCTTCAAGATTTTGAAAAAAGCTAGTCCGTTCCGATGGGACGAGGACTGTCAAAAGGCGTTTGACGATTTGAAGGAATATTTATCTGATTTGCCAACGCTGTCCTCACCTCGAGATGGAGAGAGGCTCCTAGTATATCTAGCAGTCTGCGAGGAAGCGGTAAGCGCTGTCTTAGTTCGAGAAGGAGACCAGGGACAAATCCCAGTCTATTTTGTCAGCAAAGCCCTTCAGGGCGCAGAGATCAGATATACCCCTGCGGAGAAGTTAGCGCTGAGTTTAGTTCATGCGTCGAGGAAGTTGAAGCCATACTTCCAAGCACATCCTATTGTTGTGGTTACTGACCAACCGTTAAAACAAATTTTGGCAAAGCCCGAGACATCGGGTCGATTAACCAAGTGGGTAGTCGAGCTAGCGGAATACGACATAGAGTTTCTACCTCGAACATCCATCAAGGGTCAAGCTCGCCGACTTCGTAGCGTATGGTTGTCGATTCGGCCAGAGCAAGGAAAATAATCATCGAGGAGCGAAGGGCACTTCACGTCGATGGTGCCTCGAGTAAAGAGGGGGCTGGAGCCGGTTTACTGCTAGTTAGTCCGAAAGGGGAAGAGTTTCCATATGCACTCCGATTCGAGTTCAAAGCCACGAACAACGAAGCCGAGTATGAGGCCTTAATCACAGGTTTAAAGCTAGCATCGAGATTGGGAGTCGAGAATCTTCTGGTATACAGCGACTCACAGCTCGTGGTAAATCACGTACGGGGAGAATATGAAGCTAAAGAAGAATCAATGAAAAACTATCTAAGGGTTGTTCAAGGGTTAATGTCGAAATTCAAGACGATCTTAGTCGAACAGGTACCTCGGAGTGAGAACAAGCGAGCCGATGCGTTGTCTAAGCTCGCGTCGAATTTCAAATCAAAGAAGAAAGTTCTGGTTGAGATGCTAGCGGAACGGAGCTATAACGAGGTCGACGTGCAGCCCGTGGGTCGTGGATCGACCTGGATGGACCCAATAGCACTATTCTTGAAAGATGGAGTGCTCCCACCGATAAATCTCAAGCCAGGAAAAATCGACTTCAAGCCTCCAGTACGCTCTTTCGATTATGTGCTTTATCGAAAATCATTTGTAACTCCTGATGCGATGCGCGCCGGAAGAGGAGGGGCTTATCTGCTTGAAGAGATACACCGAGGATCTGTGGTAATCATTGCGGAGCTCGAATGTTGGCGAAAGTGCAAACCGGCGTGATATTTCGGCCGCCGATGCAAAAAGATGCGAGTCGATTGGTAATGAGTTGCGAGCTTGTCGTACACGATGTGGTAACTCATCGCCAAGCGCGGGAAATGAATGCCATCGAATCAGATGGCCATTTGATGAATGGGGAGTCGATATAGTCGGACCTCTACCTCGAGCCCGGGAATTTCAAATACGCCGTCGCTATGCGGTTGATTATTTTACTAAATGGGTCGAGGCTAAAGCTCTTATCGACATCGTGGCTCAAACCATCAAAAATTTCTATGGGAGAATATTTTGTGCAGTGTTCGAATTCAAGTATCTAATCTCGGACAACGGGACTCAATTTCTTGATGATAGAGTGCACTGGTTGAAAGAATTCAGGATCGAGCACGTAATCTACATCGCGGCCCGACCTCACCCAATGGACAGTCGAACAGATGAACAGCAGAGATCAAGTTTGGGCTGAAAAGCGATTGGAAGATGAAGGCCGAGATTGGGCAAATTTCGGCTTACTCCAAGATATTGTGGTCATATCGCATGAAGACCCAACTCAAAGAACCCAAGAAACTCCTTTTGCCATGGCCTATGGATGTGAAGCCGTGATACCTCGCAGAGATCGGACTAGCATCGCCTCGGGTTTTAGCTTATAATGTCGAAACTAATGCTGCCGATCTAAGAGAAGAAAAAGACAATGTTGAAGAGAAGAGGGAAATGGCGGCGTATCGGATGGCCAGTTATAAAAGAAAGATTTCTCAGTATTACAACGCGAGGGTGAAGTACAAATATTTCCAAGTAGGAGACCTCGTATTGAGAAAAAATGAAGCCAGCAAGCAGGACCCAATAGGCAAACTCGAGCCGAATTGGGAAGGTCCGTATAAAATCTTGAAGGTGCACCCTAAGGGGTCATATCGGTTAAGGTGTCGGATGGAAGCACACCCTCTAACTTGGCATGCCACCAACCTCGTAAAGTATTATGTTTAAATTGTTTTATACTTTTCATGACTTTTGTAGTTCTACTTTCATCGCTTGTAATAGGTCGATATGACATGGTGTTGCGATTCCTTTTATAAAATATGTTTTTCCTTTTTTAATTACGCTACATATGCAAGACTGCATGAAAAAGAAAAAGGGGGCCAGATGAAAAAGCGCAGTAATCGACCAAGACATCAATTTTCCGACCCGAACAACTCGACAATGTATGGTGAATAAAGCCAAGTCACTGACAATGCTTATATCACTCCCGACATGCCAGTAAGCCACGATGCTAAGCAGTCGGCGGAGCCAAAACAAAAATAGTGAACAAAGCCAAGTCACTGACAGTGCTTATATCACTCCCGACATGCCAGTAAGCCACGATGCTAAGCAGTCGGCGGAGCCAAAACAAAAATAGTGAACAAAGCCAAGTCACCGATAATTGCTTGTATCACTCACTACATGCCAGTAAGCCACGATGCTAAGCAGTCGGCAGATCCCGCGATGGATCCTTAACTCGGCTCGATCATAAGCACCATGATGTGCCCGATCAAAAGCAGAGTAGTCGAATCGAGCTCCGACCAGAAAGCCGAGTCAAGCCAACAAGGCAACACAAAGCTAGGTCGACTCATACTCAAGTGTACCCAGAGTCATGAACTCCTACTACACTTCGAGGGGCCAGCAGGGGAATTAAGTCTGAAGGACTACACCCCGTAAGGCAACATTTTTAAGGGAATTAAGTTCAAAAGGACTACACCCTAAACAAACGATCAATAAGAAACGAAAGACATTCAGTGAAAAGCATAAATTCAGACTCAATGATCAAAATGCAAATCGAAATGTCAAATCGAAGTGTCAAGACTGCAAGATCGAGTTTACCAAATGCAAGTTCAGACAAGTAAAAACATAAAAGTTATTACAACCAGATCGAATAGGAAAAGTTTGGTAAATGGCAGAAAAAAGAATTAGCATCAAGCGGGGGGTTGGTCTGAGGTCGACACATTGGGGTCGGTTTGCTCCTCCGACTCGACATCTCCTGCCTCACCGCCCTCCAAAGTAGAAGTCACATACTTTTTGTACAGAGAGACGCCGGCCTGAAGTTCACTGATGTATCGTCCATAACGAGGAACGGCCTCGGGATCATATAAGTAGGGTTTCGCCACAGCAGATATGTCAAAATTCGGGTCGACCTCTTTCACTTGGTCAAGAGCCATGGTGAACCCCCCCTTCATACCTTGGGTCATCAGCAGTGTCAGGTCATTTTCTAGTTCTTTTGAAGACAGGAAATCCAGCTTAGCTGTTTCCATTCGATTCGTCAGACCTTCAAGGAGAGATTGGAGTTCGATACGATCCTTGAGGGCCTTGTCCAGATCCGACTTCACCTTGGCAAGCTCCGATTTCATCTCGGCCTGCTCAGAGTCTCTAACAGCTGCGTCTTGGCGTGCTTTTAACAGCTCATCTCGAGACGTAGCCAACTCGGACTCGAGCTTAACACGCCGATCGTCAAGCTTGTCGATTTTAACTTTCTGCTTTTCAATATCGACGGTGAGCTTGGCAATAGTCTCTTCTCGCTCTTCCTCCACGACAAACCGACGGAGTCTCAATCCCGCTAATTGCCACCTTAGTTGTTAACCGAGCCACAAAACAATTCGAGATTAGTCCGAGACCCGAAATTGGCAATAATAATAATGATAAAGTCGCAAAGGCAAGAATGAAAAATGTGAAGACTTACTTGCTCGGATGATTTTGAGATGGTAGTCACTTAACTCCTCGTGAGTCATGGCCTCCATTTCGCCGGACTCATAGCAGAAGGGCCTCGACCCCCTCGAGCCCTCGAGGAGGAGATGGCGGGCTCCTTTCCGACTCCGTGCTTCAAGGTCATTGTTTTCGCCGCTTCCTTGGGACGAGATCCGCCTCAGTTGCTCCGCCGCGAGCTTCATCAGCCGGCTCTCTCAAAATGTTGGACGTCGACGCAGTGTGGGGCTCGAGCCGAGTCCTCTCGCCTCCAGAGGCTACATTCCCGATCCCGAGGCAGAGCCGACTCTTCGACTTGATCCCAACCAGCTCTTGAATCTTCTTGGGATCGGTTTTCTTTGGGTCGGGCATCTTGCCCAGGGCATCCATCTTCGAGAAATGTTCCACTCACAAAAGAGAAAATCGACGCCGATGCAACCAATATGAAAAATCCTCTTACAGCTTCGGCGTAATGAATAAAAACCCTACATAAAAGGCGGACATCCTCATCAAGTTCGAGGTAGGCGCTGGACCGCCCGCCTCGATATCGGCATAGGGATATAAGGAATGCAAGTTTCGGGTAGCGACGTCGGGGAACGGTCTCGATAATCCCGCACCCGGAGGAACATCTCAGACGAGTCGATCGTGCCATTTATGCGCCTCTCAAACCAGGTGTGATATCAATATCCACCAACCCATGTCGGATGAAAAAGAAATTGGGTTTCCAGTCGCCATGAGATGAGATCACTTTCCTCACGAACTCAGATGCCAGTGGACGCTTCTGAAATGTATACCACCCTGCGTCCTGCAAGCTCGACAAGGCGTAGTACTGACGGAACAGTCGAACCGAGAACTCGACCTTGGCGATTCGACATGCCAGCACGAAACCCATTATACTTCGGACCCCATTGGGAGCAAGTTGGGTAACGCAGATCTTGTAGTATTGAAGGACAGCGATTAGGCATGGGTCGAAAGGAAACCGAAGTCCTTCTCTTAGTTGTGCTTCGTAAATGGCGCAGAACAAAGGAGGAGGATCACAGGCGAATTGATACTGCCCGTAGGATACTCGGATATGATCGGAAGAATAGGGAATGCCGTATCGGAGGCAGATGGCTTTGGCCTTTTCTGGAGTGAGATTGGACATGCAACCATAGGGCCCTTGACCCTTCATCCTTGTTTGACGCCTGGCTACGGGTCGAGAAGACGACTCCTCTTCTCCTTCCCCCTCTGTATCTTCTTCACCGGCAGCTTTTTCACCGGAGTTAGCAGGGCGTTCGGAGATGGTCTCCTCCGTAGAATCTTCTTCTACCACGACAATTTCTTCCCTGTTTTGTGAGTCGCTCTCGCTGCTAGACATGGACTCAGCGAAAAACACGAGAAATAAAAGACAGAAAAGAGTTGGAGAAATTAGAGCTTACTTGCAGTTTTCTGGTAGAACAAAAGCAAATAATGGCGATGGAGAAGCTTCTGTGGTTTTGGACTCCTTATATGCGAGTAAATCTTGCAAGTGATTTGAAAGGGTGGGATTTTGGGCAGTTATAGAAGCGTATGCGCGAGAATCAAGGGCTAAATCTCCACGTGGCCCAATAAGGACGCCTCGTTTCCTACACCAATTAATGCTTGCAGTGTGACGTCATCCTATAACCGGTCGTGGTCGGGCTTGAGGGTGACAAATTGTCTTTCCCGCCGTAAGAGACCGCGTGTCAAAAGAGTAATTCAAATTTTCGACCCGACATCGTAAATCGAGACGATCTGATCTCCGATCTGGGGGGCTTATGATGATACGGGGATTCGCTCCTCCACGTGGAATTATTCCATTGGTCCAGCTGGCATGTAGAAAAGTCCAAATATATTATCCGCCTCGGGTCGGAGAAGAGACATACCTCGAGATCGTGGCCCAGGAGGAGATTCCACAAGTACTTGACTCGAACGCCACCTCGGACCACCTCGAGTCGATATCGTGATCCTTGGCCCGAGACCCCGGCCCACATCCTCGTGTTTCTTGGACAAGGAGGCAAGGCCCATTTAAGGGTATTTATGTCAATAGACCCACCGCCCTTAATTTTAGGGGCGTAAGAAGGACATGTGCCTATAAATACATAGCTCCAGAACTACGTAAGGTTTGATTCTGGACTTTCGATGACGTGGTCAATCAGTTATAATATACTCGACCACCATAAACCAATACTAGCAAGAGGACTAGGCCCATCGTAGTATAGCTATAGTGAATCAAGGTCGATCCCACAGGAACCAATTGTGGATCATCTTATATACAAACAATTAATTAAACATGTCAAGGACATAGAGGCGGTCTACGACCAACATAAGACAAGAAAAGTAAAGACACGACTCGACACAACGTAATTAACCTCCCCAATTATAGTCTTTATCGTTTGGACCTAGATAATTTATATAATAAACCGAACTTATTAATCACAATCCATTTGTATCTATCTTAGATTGGCTACGGAGTCATCCTCTTAAACTTGACTTAGCACCGGTTAGGTCACTAAATCACTGCGTGGTATTGTTACGTGACTTCGCTTTTGGTGCCTCCATCTCATATAACTCACACGCTTACGACTCTAAGGATGCCGATATTAACCGTGCACCTCGCCTAGGCAACATTCCCGTGGTTAGGCGTATTTCTAAACGATCGCTCAAGCCCTCGTCCAACTAACAATTACCTTTTAGGTCTCATGCTAGTCTACGACCTACGATATAACTAGGTGTGCACAATTCCCAAATACAAAACTGCGCCTAGATCTCGCCGAAAGCCCCGGAAGGTCATTCATAAGCCGACCTAGAGTCCTATATTGGTATTTCCTAATCGTCACGCGAATTAAAATCGACGAGCAACGTGGCGTGGGCCATACCTACGAGATAATAAATTCTATTAAGTTAACCTAACCATAAAGACGTGGCTATTTAACGGATAAAACAGGCTCGGTCGACCGAATGATGTGGCTCGGTCGATCGAGTGAACTCATTCGGTCACCCGAATCAATTTCGTCCCCAGATTACATCCCTGAACGTATCTCTCAGCGTTTCATCATACACAGCAGATTAAACAGTAACTCGTAAAGAAATCATACAAACTACTTAGATACGCATTAATTAAACCAAGCAGATTCATGAATAGACGTTAAACATATGACGTAGGTTATGGGATCCTCATAGACAAGGCTTCGCCACATCCCTGACGTCATAGCCTAGATCTACATCATCTAGCTATGAATTAACTAACTCAAACGATAAAGCATAATTGGGAGGGATTAATCACTTAAAAGAAAAGAAACAGAAAATAAAGGCTTACATAATCGCACCTTTAAATTGTTTGAAAACCTTCACATTATTCTACATTGTATCAAAGAGTGATTTTATTGAATGATATTCTAAGGTATTCAAGGTGTGTATTACAATTCTCGTAGTCGCTTGCTTATATAGAGGTTTTTGCCGACTTAGGGTGGTTCTAGAAGATAAGCACGATTAAAGCCGAAAACCGACCCAAACCGAGGCTCGGTCAACCGAGAGGTGACACTCGGTCGATCGAAGCATCGCTCGGTCGACCGAACCTAACTTTTCACGCGTCAATCGCTTTTCTCGTCTATCTTGTTCCCCATCGCGCTTTCGTGTTGATCTGATTAATCTCTCATTTATCTCTTAATTAATGCTCCGATTTTCTTCCTTCTTTATCTTGATATAATTGATTGAATGACATTAATCCTCTCGATTTGTTGTGATCTGCAAAATCAATAATTATCGCACAATAAATCGGCTTTAAATAATAAAAACGGCTAAATACCAAATATCATATTAATAATCACTTAACATTAAATAATAAATATAAACATGTGATTTAATATGAAATATATATTATTAATCTCGATTTAAGGATAATGTTGATGACATTTACGGGTATAATTTGACCGTCATCAACTACCCCCCACTTAGACTTTGATCGTCCCGAACAAAGCATCAATAAGTCATTTCCCAAGACAACATTTCCCATGGTCAAATCATACTTACACAAGAAGCTCAAGTCAACTCATACTAGTCATGCTCATAAGATATCCATTATTCACTACTGACTATGAATCGAAGTGATGTGTGCATGTGCATTGGTTTTATATGAATGTGGCAAGATTAGAGTTTATGCTAACCAGCAATCTCAACCTACCAACCTCAAAGATTCATACTTCTCAAGCCTTTAAATTTTTGAAGCACTAGAGCAATAAGCAAGAGCGTATCTATAGGGTTTTTGGACTTGGAGACCGAGTACTACTCAAAGCCTCTTAAAGAGTTGAATATTCTTTTCATATCTTCATATTTTTCAAATACTATCAATCTCAAGGAAGAAAACTTTTTAAAGTATCCCCCTATCTTAGATCAAATATAGCATTGAATATTACCACAAGCGCAAGGCTACTTTGGTAATTTACTACAAGCCCAGTGTCTAACATTTTGCTAAAACACAGGTACGTCTCAAGCTTATTACTCCGCTTTAATGGCTAAAAGATAAGAATGCATCAGCAGATAGATATTGATACTAAGTTTACATAACCAATCATCTACGCAATGTACACAATAATTTCTTCAGTTATTATGATTTGCGCGGTATAACTCGATTCATAATTTTTGTAATTGAATAATAAATAACTACTCGCAACAACCAGCATGAATATCCTTAATTTTACTTAACATAAGTATAAAATGATCACGTACTTATGAAACTTGGTTCCTTTCCTATCAATTCTTAGCTAGAACTCACAATTCTAAAGTACGAGATATATAATATGGTATTTATTAAATTTTTTTCAATCATGTGCCGTTTCATTCAATTTTCAAACATAACATGGCTAAGTCTCCTACCCCCACTTAAACGTGGCATTGTCCTCAATGACAAAAATAAATGAGAATTTAAGAAAAGACTTAGCTCTGAAACGGCTCTCAAGTAAAGGAAAAGATCGGAGTAAATTTCAAAGACGTTGTGGAGAAGCAAGTGAAAACTGTATAAGCGCACAAACTCCACGAAACCAGTAAAATACCATGTCTATGGAAGTTATAGAATAATGTAAGCGATAATGAGGTATAAATACCTAAAAACAATTTAAGCCACTTTATTTTATACAACCAATGACAAGAAACCCAAAAGAAAAATACTAAATAGAAAGAAAAATAAACAAGCAACTAAAGATGGTAGGCTTCATCTACAACCCCCACCGCCTAAATATTCTTAAAACTGGGTGGAGAAGACAAAGACCAAAAAGCATTACCCGACGTGGGAAAACACGAGGGTGACTCGATTGAAAAGGTATTCAATCCAGAAAAGAGAAACTTAGTAAGGTATAACAGATTGAATGCGACCCATTGGCTAAAAATAAAATCAAATACTTAGCGCGAGAACTTCTCGCTTGCATTGGATATCAACAAATTAGGGAGATGTAGCTACTCCTCAAATTACTAATAACCCAATGTATCACGTAAAAGTCATAACCGTCATCAACAAGGTCGGATCGGTGAGATAGTTCGAAACAAAACTTATCATCTAGAAATGCCGGAATAGACGGAAAAAATGTGAAATTTAAAACTTCGGTAAAAGATAAGTTGTACTTTGATCGAACCAAAACCTTTAAAATCTAGCTAGGTTCAGAGCTACACTTCCCCAACTAGGATCATGAAAATCAAAATGATAAAAGATAATCATTAAAGCTTAGCAATATTTCAAATTCCATAACACATAGGTATTGTGTAAACAAAATAAAGAGAGCGATGAAAGAATGGTTAGAGATGTGAACTGTTAGGCGAGATAGGTGAGAGGATCGAAAAGTTTGAAGGTGAAAAAGTGTAAAGGGAAAGATGAGGATAATTGCGGAATGAATTGCACATCACTTTGGATTTTCACTTGGATCACCATTCTAAAAGATTTTGGAAGTTGACCAAAATTGTTCTTGTTCGCACCAATCATTCTCTCATTACATTTTCATAATTCTCAAGCTCTCTTAATGCTTCCATCTTAAGATTGATTGCTAAATTTCCTTTTCTTTAGCAATTTTTCGACTCTCCTACGGAACTCTATTTCACGTGGCCTATATTGAGTAAAAAGGTTTTGCACATCCTTAGCCCAATGGCCATCGGAACACGGCAAAATAAAAAACCTCAACATATGTCACGTTACTCTTATTTGACTCAAAGAAAACAAAACCTAAAATCCTAAAAAGAAATCCTAAGGGTTTTAAAGAAGTAGTTCTGAGTTTAAAGCCCTCAGCTCGACTTTCCAAAAGTATCCTTGTCAATCATCATTCTTGGATCGCCAGACTTTGACCCTTCGAGCATTATATGAGGTGGGCTTGTCGCTTTTGCGGATTAATACTTTTCCTTTGGTTGTGAGACCTAGGAAACGACATTTATCCATACCATTTATCCAAAGCTCTTACCTCGGCTCTCGTTTTAGGAATTAGTGAATTACGGTTACTAATTACGGTTTTGGACTTGACAATAAGAAACAATGAATCAAAGTACTCCGAATAAGGTCGGTTATGTAGGCAAGCCTATGCCGTCTTATTCGTTGGAACATATGTGACAGTTCAGGCCAATCCGTCAAGATAAGCCCCGTTTAGCCCGAAGGCTTATCGGCTATGCTAAGTCTTGTCGAGCTGCTGTAACGTACATCACACGTGGAGGGGAGTTGATTGAGCCGAAGCTCGGTTGAACTCGCCCAGCCATGGTTAGACCATTTCCGAACCCATGTACTAAGAGTCTCCGATTTCTAAATTGTCACCCAAAGCGTAATCTCGTTTTTGTTTAAGGTGGGTTCACCGAGAAGCCATCACCATAAACATCAACGAAAGCAAAAGATGGTGTTCTCTCAAAACTCAACGTCTTCTTTAGATTGTGAATGCTTAAACTACACAATTTGTTGCTCCCTGGGCGATAGAAGCAATCTCATGCATGGGACCATGAGATTTTAACGAACTACGAGGAACTCTTTATTCACCGCTTCCTTCAACTACTACATGTTTCCTACACCTCTCTAGATGAGAGACAGGATATGGGGCAAAACCTTCGACACTAATAAAATTAATCTTACAAACCAACTCCGGGCTAAGATTCATACTAAGGTTCATGTATAGGCTAACTTATGCTCAAAAAACCAAAAAGGTAGTAAAACATAAGCAAAAGGTAGTACCTTGCCTTCAACATTGTACCACGAAGAATTTAAGCCTTAAAATATATTTTTTTTTTCCGGAGCCATCTTGGTGCTTTAAAGGTATTGCTTCCATTGCTTTTCCCATTTTAGATTCGTAGCTCCACATGTTTGCTGGGTTATTTTCTCAGCGCCCTTGAAAAATTACTGACTCGGATTATTGCTTCCTGGTTTCGCAAAACGTAAGAAGAAAAAACAAAGCGGACCGTGGATCGATTTTAACATGGTTTCCCATGCTCGCTATCGAGACCTACGGATTAAACATACTGAGGATAAATGCGACACGCCAAATTCCGCACTCGAAAAACACAAATCGAAACCGTGTAAGCGAGCAGACAAAACAAAAAATATTATAAGTGCTCGGTCGACCGAATGAGGTCTCTCGGTCGACCGAATATTTTATTTTTTTATTTTTTTATTTTTTTATTTTTTTATTTTTTTAAACTGGAATTTTTAGACAGAGCAGACAACCAGAGGGACTCAAAACGTAAAAACAGACTCTAAAACAGAAAACTCGACATGAATAAAAAATTATTTATATATAAAATTGACCGTTGGTTCCCCGGCAACGGCGCCAAAAACTTGATGACGTGGTCAATCAGGTTATAATATACTCGACCACCATAAACCAATACTAGCAAGAGGACTAGGCCCATCGTAGTATAGCTATAGTGAATCAAGGTCGATCCCACAGGGAACCAATTGTGGATCATCTTATATACAAACAATTAATTAAACATGTCAAGGACATAGAGGCGGTCTACGACCAACATAAGACAAGAAAAGTAAAGACACGACTCGACACAACGTAATTAACCTCCCCAATTATAGTCTTTATCGTTTGGACCTAGATAATTTATATAATAAACTGAACTTATTAACTGTCAATCCATTTGTATCTATCTTAGATTGGCTACGGGAGTCATCCTCTTAAACTTGACTTAGCACCGGTTAGGTCACTAAATCACTGTGGTATTGTTACGTGACTTCGCCTTTTGGTGCCTCCATCTCATATAACTCACACGCTTACGACTCTAAGGATGCCGATATTAACCGTACACCTCGTCTGCAGCAACATTCACGTGGTTAGCGTACTTCTAAACGATCGCTCAAGCCCTCGTCCAACTAACAATTACCTTTTAGGTCTCATGCTAGTCTACGACCTCACGATAACTAGGTGTGCACAATTCCCAAATACAAAACTCGCTTAGATCTCGCTGAAAGCCCCGGAAGGTCATTCATAAGCCGACCTAGGAGTCCTATATTGGTATTTCCTAATCGTACGCGAATTAAAACTGACGAGCAACGTAGCCGTGGCCATACCTACTGAGATAATAAATTCTATTAAGTTAACCTAACCATAAAGACGTGGCTATTTAACGGATAAAACAGGGCTCGGTCGACCGAATGATAGGGCTCGGTCGACCGAGTGAACTCATTCGGTCACCCGAATCAATTTCATCCCCAGATTACATCCCTGAACGTATCTCTCAGCGTTTCATCATACACAGCAGATTAAACAGTAACTCGTAAAGAAATCATACAAACTACTTAGATACGCATTAATTAAACCAAGCAGATTCATGAATAGACGTTAAACATATGACGTAGGTTATGGGATCCTCATAGACAAGGCTTCGCCACATCCCTGACGTCATAGCCTAGATCTACATCATCTAGCTATGAATTAACTAACTCAAACGATAAAGCATAATTGGGAGGGATTAATCACTTAAAAGAAAAGCAGAAAAATAAAGGCTTACATAATCGCAGACCTTTAAATTGTTTGAAACCTTCACATTATTCTACATTGTATCAAAGAGTGATTTTATTGAATGATATTCTAAGGTATTCAAGGTGTGTATTACAATTCTCGTAATTCGCTTGCTTATATAGAGGTTTTGCCGACTTAGGGTGGTTCTAGAAGATAAGCACGATTAAAGCCGAAAACCGACCCAAACCCGAGGCTCGGTCAACCGAGAGGTGACACTCGGTCGATCAAGCATCGAGCCTCGGTCGACCGAACCTAACTTTTCACGCGTCAATCGCTTTTTCTCGTCTATCTTGTTCCCCATCGCGCGCTTTAGTGTTGATCTCGATTAATCTCTCATTTATCTCTTAATTAATGCTCCGATTTTCTTCCTTCTTTATCTTGATATAATTGATTGAATGACATTAATCCTCTCGATTTGTTGTGATCTGCAAAATCAATAATTATCGCACAATAAATCGGCTTTAAATAATAAAACGGCTAAATACCAAATATCATATTAATAATCACTTAACATTAAATAATAAATATAAACATGTGATTTAATATGAAATATATATTATTAATCTCGATTTAAGGATAATGTTGATGACATTTACGGGTATAATTTGACCGTCATCACTTTCACACAGGATACGTAGGCAATCCAAGATACATTCTTGGACTCAGCCATAACATACCAAAAACATCATCTTTTATTCATATTTATCCATCTCGATCTCTTACAGCTCATATTTATTTCAATATGATTACAGTTCTTTATTTCATTTATTTCAATATTTTTGGAATTTTAGCAAATTGAACACATTTAACATTCATTTTCTATGTTTTGGTTGTTAAAAAGAAAGCCAAGATAAGGGATAAAAGTGACAGGATGAAATGTTGATAATAAAACTTTAAAAACCGTTGTACAACATGCGATCCAATATGTTATTATCCCATTTCAAATACTAAAAATGTTGGCAATTTATTATTTTTTCATTATCATAAAAGACAACAACTTTCTTAATTGTATCGTTGTGAACAGTATTTTTCATACACTTCCTCTAAGAAATTTAATCGAGAATTCCGCCCCCTTTGGACGATTCCTGCCTCTGCCCCTGCATGTGTATAGACTTAACAACATTTAGAATAATCGTATTTCACTGGTTTAACCGAATAGTGTATATACAAAAATATAGGCCCAAGCCGACTTGGCCAACAATACATAAATAATAATATTTAAGTAGACTCAATATTATTCTCAACACGCCTCCGCAATCCCGTGGAAAGTGGCTGAACACGGAGATTGGACTTCAGACTGGCAAAACGAGGCTACGCCAACGGTTTGGTGGGGACATCGGCTAACCGATCCTTCGAGGAGATAAAAAAGATGCTAAACTTGCGAGCGGCAACCAATTCACGAACATGGTGAAATCGATCTCTATGTGCTTCGTGTTGGCATAATACACTGGATTATGAGCAAGGTAGGTGGCGCCAATATTATCACACCAAAGAGTAGGCGGAGAAGATAACGGAACATGCATCACATGAAGAAGACTGCAAAGCCATTGAAGTTCTGTGGCGGTATTATAAAGGGTTTTATACCCTGCCTCAGTGCTACTTTTCGAGACGGTCAAATGCTGCTTACTACGCCAGCTAATGAGATTATCACCAAGGAAGACATAATATGCCCCAACAGAATCCATTTATTATCATTGTCAGCAGCCCAATCAGAATCAGAATAAGCCCAGAGTGAAATAGGTGACCGGCGGGAGAAGAAGAGACCATCAGAGACAGTGTGCTTAAGATACTGAAGAATGCGTTTAACTGCAACCCAGTGAGGTTCGGTTGGTGAATGCATATACTTACTAACCATATGGACCGCGAACGCAATATTAGGCCGAGTGGAACTGAGATACTAGAGACCGCCAACAATAGTGCGGTAAAGCAAATGATCGCCGCATGTAGGGCCGTCGTCCAGAGTGAGACGAGCGGAGCCTGACATAGGTGTCTGACAAGGCTTGGCCTTGTCTAGAGAGGCACGCTGCAGAAGCTAGAAGATATACTTCAGCTGAGTGAGAAACAGTCCATTAGAGGTAGGAAGCACCTCAATGCCAAGGAAATAAGACAGAGAACCAAGGTCATTAACCGGAAAGTGTCGCCCAAGATAAGAGATAACCTGCTCAACAAGAGATGAGGACGATCCAGTAATAACAATATCATCCACATAAATCAGAACATAGATACGAGCACCATCACGGGAATAAATATATAATGAGGTGTCAGTTTTAGAGCCGACAAACCCAAAGTGAGTCAACACATCAGTGAAGCATGAAAACCAAGCACATGGGGCCTGACGGAGGCCATAAAGACTACGGTGAAGATGACAGACATAATCAGGATGAACAAACCCCTGCGGCTGCTGCATATAAACGGCCTCAGATAAATGTCCATGTAATAAAGCATTATGAATATCCACCTGTCGAAGAGACCAACCCTCCGAAACAGCAAGAGAATAAGAAGACGAATAGTGACCGGTTTGACAACCGGGCTAAAAGTGTCAGTGAAATCAACTCCATCGGCCTGATGAAAACCCTTGGCCACGAGGCGTGCCTTGTGACGCTCAAAACAACCTTCTGCATAACGTTTAGTGCGATAAACCTATTTACTACCCACAATGTTCATACGATGATGTGGAGGAACAAGTTCCCAGGTCTGGTTATGCAATAACACGTCAATTTCCTCTCTCATTACATTATGCCAATACGGGTGTTTAGAGGCATCGGTGTAGGAAGTAGGGTTTAGGGAGTCGGTAAAAGCAACAAGGGCTTTAGGAAGCAGGTAGCGGATAAAGTCAGGGCGAGAGATAGGTTTGAGAGAGTTGGTTTTGGTGCGAGTGACCATGGTATGAGTGGGAGCAGGTGGTGAAGGAGATGATGTTGGAGAGGCCGAGGAAGAAGTGGACACATAGGAGGTGGGAAGGGGAAGGCTCGGAAGCGGGAGCCGGATGGGGTGGGGCCGGGTTGGAAGGAGCCGACAGTGGAGGTTGATTTTGTTGAGGTGCGGGCAGGAAGACAGGAAACGGTACAGTGAGATTATCAGTAGTGGGTTTTTAAGGAGAAGGCGTGTCTCGGATTTTATCTAATGAAAAATAACAAGTAATAAATTTATAAATCCGGTATTCCCCAAGTGTAGGGATCGTAGTATAGCGATTAATACCGGAGTCGGTCACAGGGAATCGGGGTATCTAGTTCATTAATTCTCCTAAGGTTGATACAATTATTCCTAAACC
The DNA here is from genome assembly GCA_026214975.1 of Gentiana macrophylla. NCBI lineage: Eukaryota > Viridiplantae > Streptophyta > Magnoliopsida > Gentianales > Gentianaceae > Gentiana > Gentiana macrophylla. The sequence continues at coordinate 22,508,892 of CM047805.1, forward strand.
TAAACTAAAACGGAAAACAAACTGGACAGAGGATTGTCAGTCCAAAGCCAGGAGAATATCGTTGCAAACAAAAGCAAATAAAATAAAACTACACCTAAGAAAACAATAAAACTAACTATCATGATAATGACTGAAGCAAATTAACATAGAACAAACATGATCCACCATCCCGCAACCCTTAATTCTTCCCTAGATTATCTTATGATGATTCAATCAAAGTTGTGGTTCACCTAATCAAATGTATGAATTCCTACTTCCGTAAGTAATCCGTCTATCAATCTCATCATCTTCCGATCTATAGAGATTAACGCTCTCAAAACAAGGTGCAAGATTTATTAGATCTAACAACCTAGAAATCTAACCTATCAACTTCCGTTATGTCAAGGTTAAAAGTCTAATCTTTCCTATGGTGATCTAAGGTTTACACCGATTTCCATCATACGGTAAACATCAAATAGCAATACATCTTCCGATATCGATTGCATAAACAAATAAACAAAGGAAAGAAACAAACTTTAAATTAAACTCACAAAATCATCCAAAGAAAGAATTAAAACGCTGCTGGAAAATCTCTCATGGCTGCTCCAAGTTCACAGCTTCAAGCCATCATCAAGATCGAACAAGAAAAGAAAACGAAAATAAAAACCTAACTAATCCATGGCCCCACCTCCTCCCAAAGGGGGGGGCCGCTAGGTTTTCCTCTTATGAATATGTATCAATAAGAGTCAATAATGTGTGAAAATCTGATGTGATTAGGGTTGGGGCGCAGCTGCTATTTATAGAAAACTAGGTCGGCTGCTGCTATGTCGGTTTTGGACGCCCGTCCAAGATTACGACGCCTTGATCAGTCATGTTGACCTTGATCCACTCCAGCGTCCAAACTCTCTGTTCAACTTTTTCCTCCTGGACGCCAGTCCATATCTTTGGACGCCAGTCCACCCTGGACGTGCGTTCAGCTCTTTTTCTTCCAAACTCATCTTGATCTTCATTCTAACTTCATCTGTGTCTCTTTCCTTCCATGCAAATCCTCACTTGAACATCTTTTAAGCTCCTTTCATCCCTCTCCATGACATGTAAATGTACCTTCAAAACCATAAGAACACGCAAAGTGTAAAACCATAGATAACTACCAATAAAATCACGAAATTAGCTCAAGTTTACACTTAAAGACTTTTAAAACCCATTTGCTCAATATTTCAATATAAAGCTCGATTTCTATGAGAAACATACGAATATGGGGGAAATTGATATAAAATATATCCTTATAAAACGTATAAAATCACCCTTAACAACTCCCCCACACTTAAACCTTGCTCGTCCCGAGCAAGACAAAACAAAATCAAGACTCGAGACATATAAACATTTATGCAACCATAAAGCATATTCACTAGTTTAGAGGTTCACCCAAGTGTGTGTGCATAGCCATAACAAATTTCCACTAAATCCACACTTGAAATTGATTCAAGCAAAACTAGCCAACATCCCATTTAGAATAGAAATATAAAAACGATTATAACATGCACCTCACAAAACATACATATTCCGAAAAGAATGATAGAGGGTATTTAAAACCTTTCTGACATACTCAGAGGATAATCCCTACAACATATCATTCAGTTTATACTGGGGATAGTTAGAAGATAACTAAGGTTTCCAACCATCTTTTCACATTACCATTCACTAATTTTTCTTAAAGATTAACTTAATTCCACAAATATAGCATATGCCCTCATTCCCAGCAATAGGACGTTTCGTGATAACACCCTAGCTGGACTACTATCATCAGGCAGTCGGGAGCTATTGAACCTCATAGTGGTATAGGACATTTCGTGATAATGCCCTACCGCACTCAAATCATCGGCAGCTACATCCGACATATACATATTTTATTCATACAATTCATCTTAGAATGGTATTCAAACTTTAAATTATATCCCTCCTATCACATTCAAACCTTCAGATATTCACAGTATGTCATACTTTAATTCTAAACACAAACTATTAAAATTTTCAAAATTCGTATGCAAGCAAAGAATCATGCGATAATCATCAAAAATCTCTAATCAAATGGGCATAGCTTTAAAATATAGCTCATCATTTACTATGGCACGTGAAAAATAGTGTCGGGTGAAACATCTAAATTACTAAATATGAAAAATAATGCACCAATGATATAAAAACTCAAATAAAGATATGCCTTTGCTCACTTGGGACGAAACAAACAAAATTTTAAAATCTAGCACTCTTTCATAGAAATATAATAGGATGGCAAATGAATGTAGATACATAAAACTATTTCCCTCCCCCACACTTAAATTACAACATGTCCTCATGTTGTGCAGAATGAAAGAAAAGATAAGGAACTTAGCTGATTTGGTAATGATATGAAGATAGGCTGAAGAAGGATAGATAATCGATCCGCGTTTCCGAGGCACGAGATGTCATAGGTATTCCTCTCCAGATTCACTCCCTGGTTAGCTTAACAAAAACAACTAAAAATGTACCTGCACCACTTGAAAAACATGGCAGTATCTCGGGGAACACGGGAGAACATAACATGGCAAAAATAATTATAGACAAGAAATAAGCACATGATATAATGGCTTAGATGGAACAATCACCACACAGGGAAAGTACAGGACACCTAAGCGTCAAATACAAAGCCACAGAAGCTTTGCAATACAAATAAGGACCCACATGTGCATAAAGCTCATATAAAGATGGAACATATACATGGAACATTACACAATAGTAGGCTAGGTGCAACTACATGAAAATATATGACAATGCAATCTACATGAAGGACATAAAATAAAAGTGGTAGCGTACGGCAAGCCGACAGTAACTACCCTCAAGAAAAATAAAAGAAAAATAGAAAAACAATGCAACTAGATGACATGCAACTAAATGATATGCAAAAATAAAAGAAAATAAAAGAAAGAAAACTAGCCCACTCATTTGCAACATGACATGTATATCATAAACGTCTACCAAATAATGATAGTTTACGATATAAACGATGAAGACTATTCATTATATGCAAGATTACGCGCGCCTTAAGACTCATCAAAGGTGATAGCATTATGGAAAACCAACAGTTGGCTATACTCAAAATGATATAACTCATAAGAAGACATGGTAGCATACGGAAAACCGGCGGTAGCTACCCATATGAGTTACAAAAATAACAAGAAAGCACATAGGTCTCAAAGCTCACAGGATTCATCACAACGATATGTAGCATACGGAAACCGACATTAGCTACCCATATGAGTTACAAAAATAACAAGAAAGCACATAGGTCTCAAAGCTCACAGGATTCATCACAACGATATGTAGCATACGGAAACCGACATTAGCTACTAAACAACAATAAGAACAGTTATAGCATACGAGAACCGACAGTAACTATAACATGCATGGATGAATCCTAACACCCTAGATAGACGACAACAGGAACAACATAAGTCATATTAGAATCACGTCTAGCTAGGTGAATTACTCAACATGGGTTGCAATAGATGGAAAGAAAACATAACGGTGAAAGAACAGGACATCTACGCATATACACAACGGCCACAGAGGCTCACAATAAAACATCCATGTCAATTAATGTAGCATGTATATAAAAATTAATCAATTATTTAACATGGATTCGTAGATGGAAAGATGTAAACATGCAAGTTCAGAACATCTACGTAGAAGTAATTAGCCACAGAAGCTCATATGAAAATATCCACGTCAAATAAAGCATTAAAAATCAAATTCTATTCACTAGAAGCTGACACACTGGACTGACGTTTGGTCAAGACAGACGCTCGTCCAGAACCACATAGAGCAGACGGGCGTTCGGGTAACAGGCAAACGCTCGTCTGACTCTCTAAAAACAGAACAGAGTTGGTGCGTTATGGGACGGACGGGCGTTCACTTACTATGGACGCCCGTCTGACTCAGCAGAAAAGCTCAGCAGACTCGATTGACACTAGAAAACAGCAGCAACCGTAAAATCATAACCTAATACCATATCATTAAAACAGAAACCCTAGTGTTTATTAAAAACGAAAACAAAACTATGAAACCTAAATTCACGTTCCATAAATTGAGTAAAAAACTTTTTGCACATTCTTAACCCAACGGTCATCGAAACACGGCAAAAATAAAAACTCTCAATTTATTTAACGCTACTTTTATTGAAAACTACCTAAAAAGATACGGAAACAGAAACCCAACCTAAACTACGAAAAATTTAAAACAGAAAAACAGAAAACACTAAAAAAAAAGGAAAAAAAACGTGTTGAAATCTTCTGAGCCCAAAATGGAAGGGAAAACAGCGGATTTTGACCTCGAAAACGGCACTGAACGGCCTATGGCGTTCATCACGTTGTCGGCGTCGGAACGAGCTTTCCGAATTAGGGTCCTGCGTTCCAAACGGACACTCGAGCCGAAAGTTACGGCCAAAATACTAACGAGTGCTAAAACGATCCCTTTTATCCAAAAGTTCGATTGCTAAAAACGTGGAGTCAGATAATTCAACCTCAGATGTCCCCGAATCAATGTAGATACTAGAAAGGATAGAAACAAAAACCTATCTACGAAAAAAATTCGTAACAAAAACAGAAAAATTAATAGAAACTAGTCAAGGCGGGCGTCCAGGATAGTGGGCGGGCGTCTGCTGAAGTTGAAGTGGGCGGGCGTTTGGCAATCCAGGCGCTCGTCCAAAGAGGATAAAACAAAGCAGAGCTGTCGATTTCCAGACAGACGGGCGTCCACTATTCAAGACGCCCGTTTGAGTGCAGAAAAACGGGAAACAGATGCACGAAAGAGCGAGAAAACTAAAAGGGAGAACAGCTAAACCTAGGGAAATTGATAACTATAAAATTTAACTACGAACAGCCCTAATAACCTAAACTATAATCTACCTATAAAAAAATTGTAACAAAAATAGAAACTAGAAAGGATAGAAACAAAAACCTATCTACGAAAAAAATTCGTAACAAAAACAGAAAAATTAAGAGAAACTAGTCAAGACGGGCGTCCAGATGACTGGACGGGCGTCTGCCTGAAGGTTGAAGTGGACGGGCGTTTGGCAATCCAGACGCTCGTCGATAGAGATAAAACAAAGCGGAGCCGCCGATTTCCAGGCAGACGGACGTCCACTATTCAAGGCGCCCGTTTGAGTGCGAAAAAAAGCGGGAAAGCAGACAGACGAAAGAAGCGAGAAAACTAAAGGGAAACAATAAACCTAGAAAATTGATAACTATAAAAGTTAACTACGAAACGACCCTAATAACCTAAACTATAATCTACCTATAAAAAAATTGTAACAAAAATAGAAAAATTAATAAAACTAGACAACCGTACCGATTCCCCGGCAACGGCGCCAAAAACTTGTCTCGGATTTTATCTAATGAAAAATAACAAGTAATAAATTTAAAAATCCGGTATTCCCCAAGTGTAGGGATCGTAGTATAGCGATTAATACCGGAGTCGGTCACAGGGAATCGGGTATCTAGTTCATTAATTCTCCTAAGGTTGATACAATTATTCCTAAACCTAAACTAAAACGGAAAACAAAGTGACAGGATTGTCACCCAAAGCCAGGAGAATATCGTTGCGAACAAAAGCAAATAAAATAAAACTACACCTAAGAAAACAATAAAACTAACTATCATGATAATGACTGAAGCAAATCAACATAGAACAAACATGATCCACCATCCCGCAACCCTTAATTCTTCCCTAGATTATCTTATGATGATTCAATCAAAGTTGTGGTTCACCTAATCAAATGTATGAATTCCTACTTCCGTAAGTAATCCGTCTATCAATCTCATCATCTTCCGATCTATAGAGATTAACGCTCTCAAAACAAGGTGCAAGATTTATTAGATCTAACAACCTAGAAATCTAACCTATCAACTTCCGTTATGTCAAGGTTAAAAGTCTAATCTTTCCTATGGTGATCTAAGGTTTACACCGATTTCCATCATACGGTAAACATCAAATTGCAATACATCTTCCGATATCGATTGCATAAACAAATAAACAAAGGAAAGAAACAAACTTTAAATTAAACTCACAAAATCATCCAAAGAAAGAATAAAAACGCTGCTGGAAAATCTCCCATGGCTGCTCCAAGTTCACAGCTTCAAGCCATCATCAAGATCGAACAAGAAAAGAAAACGAAAATAAAAACCTAATTAATCCGCAACCCCAGCCTCCCCAAAGGGGGCTGGGGCCGCCTAGGGTTTTCCTCTTATGAATATGTATCAATAAGAGTCAATAATGTGTGAAAATCTGATGTGATTAGGGTTGGGGCGCAGCTGCTATTTATAGAAAACTAGGTCGGCTGCTGCTATGTCGGTTTTGGACGCCCGTCCAAGGATTCTGGACGCCAGTCTGGTCTTGTTGGACGCCAGTCCACTCCAGCGTCCAAACTCTCTGTTCAACTTTTTCCTCCTGGGCGCTTGATCCATATCTTTGGGCCTTGATCCACCACAGACGTCGCGTTCAGCTCTTTTTCTTCCAAACTCATCTTGATCTTCATTCTAACTTCATCTCTGTCTCTTTCCTTCCATGCAAATCCTCACTTGAACATCTTTTAAGCTCCTTTCATCCCTCTCCATGACATGTAAATGTACCTTCAAAACCATAAGAACACGCAAAGTGTAAAACCATAGATAACTACCAATAAAATCACGAAATTAGCTCAAGTTTACACTTAAAGACTTTTAAAACCCATTTGCTCAATATTTCAATATAAAGCTCGATTTCTATGAGAAACATACGAATATGAGGGAAATTGATATAAAATATATCCTTATAAAACGTATAAAATCACCCTTAACAAGGCGTATAGGGGAAGACGGACTCATCGAAAACCACATGGCGAGCAACATAGATGCAGCAATAGGAAAGGTCCAGACACTTATAACCGTGGTGGGAAGTACTATAGCCGAGAAAGATGCAAGTTTTGAACCGGAAGCCAGTTTTGTGATGGTTGTAGGGACGTAGATATGGCCAGCACACACAGCCAAACACGCGCAAGAAAGTATAGTCTAAGGATCTCTGGTAACCCATTTCGAAGGGAGACTTACCTTTGAGGACTCTGGTGGAAAAACGGTTGATGATGTAAGTGGCGGTGATGAAGGCATCTTCCTAATAAGGAAGTGGAAGGTTAGATATATTGGGCAAGAAGGGAGAGGCCGTCTTCAACAATTTGGCAGTGGCGGTGCTCAATGGAACCAACTTGTTCATGGGTGTGGGGACAAGAAAGGCAATGACGGATGCCAAGAGAGGTAAGAAGTGTAGAAACGCGACGGTACTTACCACCCCAGTCAATTTGGATGGATTTCAGTTTGGTATTAAACTGGCGTTCAATCCTAGCAAGAAAGTCAGGGAAGATAGTTTCAACATCAGATTTATGTTTCAGGGGACAGAGAGGTACTTTGTGAAGTCATCCAGAAAGCTGACATAATAATGGGAACCGTAAATCGAGGGTTCAGAACTGGGGCCCCAAACATTTGAGTAGATCAGGTTCAAATGAACGGTAGATGTGAATTCAGAAGTGTATAATGAGAAGCGGTGGCTTTTAGCCAACTGACAAGGGGCACAAACATGAGGCGAAGGCTTAGTAGGAGTGAAGGTAGGAAGACATTTTAAGGCTTGACGGAGTACAGGATAAGAACAATGACCCAGAGGCTGATGCCACGTGGTGGAAGAGGTCAGAGAGGAGGCCGGAGCTTGCCAGGAGCAGGGTGAAACGGGGTGGAGAAGTGATATAGGCCATCTTTTACAAATCCCCTAAGGTGGGTATGACCGAAGTAATCTTTGACAAGGAAGTAAGACCAATGAAATTCAAAATAGACGGAATTATCCGAAGCAAATTTATGTACAGAAATGAGGTTTCTATTGATGGAAGGCGTAACAAGAATATTAGATAAATGAAAATACTAGGAAGGTAAATATATAGAAAAAGAACCGTAATGAGTAATAGGTAAACATGAACCGTCGCCTACATGAACTTTGTCAGGCCCGGCATACGGTATAGACGAAAGAGTGAGACGACGAAGATCATGAGAGAGATGATGAGTTGCCCCTGTATCAAGAGATCGCGTTTGCCTATGGTGGTGGCTGAGGTGACTAGATGGGAGAGGAGCCGTAGTGATAGGGACATGACGGAGCAGTATGGTTAGCCTGATAGCAAATTTGGCAAGACACAGCAGCAAGATGGTTGCCACGCCCCCGCGAAAAATTGGAGCTGCGGTTTGTTAGGCCCCTAGGTCACCGGGGCTAGGGTTACGAAAATATAAGAAGAACAGAGAGGAAAATAGAAAGAAGAAGGAGAAGTTTTATTAATCACAAATCAGGTAAGTCTGTTACAACCTATTCTCCGCTATTTATACTCTAAGTACCCAAAATTAACAACTCGTAACTAAGAGTTCCTGACATCACTCCCCCCTTGAAAGCTTCCTTGACCCCAAGGAAGAGGGAAATCTGGGAATTGTGCCAAGATGTAGTCTGCATCTTCCCATGAGGCCTGATCTTCATCAAGGTTGACCCACTGCATCTTCCATCAAACCACAGCCTGGTTATTATGCTTCACTGTTCTGATATCCAGTATTTTGTCTGGATAGATGACCATCTGACCATCATCGGTAGTGATAGGTAGAGATGAGGAGGCAACCACTTGTGCTCCAACAAATTTCTTAAGCATAGATACATGAAAAACAGGATGAATCCGAGATCCCTGGGGCAGCTGCAACTGATAAGCAACCTCATTAATCTTGGCAATGATCTTGTAGTGCCCAAAATATCTAGCTGATAGTTTCAAATTTCTTCTCAATGCCACTGTGTTCTGCCTGTAAGGCTGTAATTTCAAAAACACTCTATCTCCCACTTCAAAAGATTTTTCCTTTCGGTTCTTATCTGCATAGTATTTCATACGGGACTGAGCTATCTCCAAATGACTTCTCAATTCCTTGATCATAACCTGTTTATGACGGAGGAATTCATCGACACTTCCAAATGGTACTTGAGCAAAACTCCCAAGAGGTAGAGGTACAAGAGGATACCCATATAAAGCCTCAAAAGGGGTGAGTTTGAGAGATGTATGGTAGTTAGTATTATACCGGAATTCAGCCATGGGCAACCACTTCAGCCAATTCTTGGGTCTTTGGAAAGTCATACATCTCAATTACATTTCCAAACATTGGTTAACTCTCTCTGTTTGACCATCTGACTGGGGATGGTAAGCTGTGCTATGGGAGAGCTTAACCCCTGCCAATTTCATGAGTTGCTGCCAAAAATCTGCCATGAACACTTTGTCCCTATCACTTACCACAGTAGTTGGTAACCCATGTAACCTGTAGACCTCAGCAAAAAAATAACTGCCACTATTTCAGATGTATAGCCTTGTGCCAATCCCATAAAATGACTATACTTAGTAAGTTTGTCTACCACCACTAGAATTACCTCCTTCCCCTCAGATTTTGGTAATCCCTCCACAAAATCCATGCTAATCTGTGACCATGCTTGCTCAGGGACAGGTAGGGGTTGTAACAACCCATAAGGGTGTTCATGAGGCACCTTACATTGCTGACAATCAATGCATTGTTTCACCATCTCCTGGACATCCCTTTTAAGATTCTTCCAATAAAATAGCCTTTTAATTCTGCTGTAGCAGGCTCTTACCCCAGAATGCCCTCCCATGGGGCTGGAATGAAGCTGCTGGAGGAGTTAGGATCTTAAAGGTCCATGGGTGCCCACATAGATCCTACCCTTGTATTTGAGAACCCTTTTATGAATGCTATACAGCGGGTTAGGCTGGGAGGCAATGTACATGCTTCTGAATTGGTCTTGCACCCAGTCATCATGCTTGTAACTGTCCAATACCTGTTGTATCCAAGATGGTGGGACGGTACTGATAGCAAGGATTTGGCCCCTTTGTACTTCCTTGTGATTTTTCCTAGACAAGGCATCCGCAACAATATTCTCACTGCCCTTCTTATATTCAATAGTAAAATTTAGGCCCAGCAACTTAGTAATCCCCTTCTGTTGTAAAGTGGTGTTAGCCTTCTGCTCCAACAGAAATTTTAGACTTTGTTGATCTGTTTTTATAACAAAATGCCTCCCTTGGATGTAAGGTCTCCATTTAGTGACTGCCATCAAGACTGCCAATAGTTCTTTTTCATAAATTGATAGCCCAAGCTCTTTAGAATTGAAGGCCCTGCTCAAATAAGCCACTAGTTTCTTGTTCTGGTGCAGCACGGCCCCTAATCCAAGGTCACATGCATCAGTTTCAATGCAGAATAGTATGTTGAAATCAGGCAAGGTAAGAACAGGAAAGCTACTCATAGTCTTTTTCAACTTTATGAATGCAGCTTCAGCACTAGGGTTCCAACTAAACCCTCCCTTTTTAAGCAAATCATTTAGAGGACTTGTAATCACCCCATAATAAGGAACAAACCTTCTGTAGAACCCTGTTAACCCCAAGAATCCCCTCAGTTCTATGATGTTCTGAGGTGAGGGCCAGTCCATCATGGCTTGGATTTTCTAGGGATCAACATGTACCTCCCCATCTTGGTTGACATGTCCTAAGTATTCCACTTTGGACTGTCCAAATGAGCATTTGGACATCTTGGCATAGTATTTGGTGGACCTTAAGGCTTCCAAAACCTCCCTCAAATGCTGTTTGTGTGAGGCCATGTCTGGACTGAAAATAAGGATGTCGTCAAAAAATACCAACACAAATTTCCTCAAATATGGCCTGAGCATCTCATTCATAATCTTCTGGAATGTAGCTGGGGCATTTGTCAGACCAAAGGGCATGACCCTAAACTCAAAGTGACCATGATGTGTCACAAAAGCAGTTTTCTGAACATCAGCCTCTGCCATTAGAATCTGGTGGAATCCAGACCTAAGGTCTATTTTGGAGAAGACCCTAGCTGATCCTAATTCATCCAAGAGCTCACCAATTATAGGGATAGGGTATCTGTCTTTCACAGTCAACTCATTAAGTCTCCTGTAGTCGACACAACACCTCCAAGTACCGTCTTTCTTCTTGACTATCAATAAGGGTGATGAAAAGGGGCTCTTGCTGTGCTGTATAATACCCTGCTCAAGCATTTGATCCACTAATTGCTCAATCTCATCCTTTTGCACATGAGCATATTTGTAAGGTTTGAGCCTAACAGGTTCAGCTCCCTCTTTAAGGGTAATGGGATGCTCATACCCCATCTTAGGTGGTAGCCCTTTAGGCTCGTCAAAGACATCAATGAATTCATTAAGTAGGTCAGACAACTCATTTGATGCTTCTGAAAGTGTCTGTGCATGAATCATGTTCAAACAACCCATCAGTCCATAAGTTACCTTCTTGAATTTTTTTGTCAAATTCTTGCAGCTGATCATTTTCTGTTGGGCCTCCTCAACATGCCCTCTCAACTTAACCGAATCTCCATATTTAGTGAAAGTGAGTTCCATTTTGTTAAAGTCAAATGTCATGGGGATGTGCATTTGCATCCAATCCACTCCCAGCACCATATCACACCCTCTTAATTTGATGAGCCTCACATCTTGCTTGAATCTGAGTCCCCATGGACCATGGCACCCAGGGCACTTGAGTTCACCGAGCATTTTATTCCCATCGACTCTGATAGAGAATCAACATGGGGTGTGTGGGTTCGATGATGCATTGGACTTCCTTGGCTACTTGTTTATCCAAGAATGTATGGGAAGCCCCACTGTCTATAAGAATAGAGATTGGTCTCTTCTTTAGATGGCCCTTAATTTTGATGGTATTTGCCGATACTTGCCCGAAAATGGTGTACATAGATAGTGAGTGGCCTCAAAGAGGTCCCCATCCCAAATCGATCTTGATGTGCATCAGATTCCTTAACAATCTCACCAAAAACTTCATCTTCCTCATTAACATGAAATGAATGTGTTTACATTTACAAACATGCCCTGTAAGTATTTCTCGTCACATATGAAACAGGCCCCTTAGCTCTATTTTCTTGGAGCTCTTTAGGTGATATGGCTCTTTGTATCATTGATTTCGGCTCAGATCATCGATATCGATATCTTTTCGGATGTCTTGTTAGGAAAGGGTGAATATCTGGACAATGTCTCATCTTTGGTGCCCCATACGGTTTAGAACGGCTTAGAATGTAGGGAATGTATAACCTCTTCCCCGTCCCTAGCAAAGATCAATTGCCTCGACAAGTCTTTGAGGCTTCATAAGCCTCACCATAGATCTAACCTCGAGTTTTAATCCCTCACAAAATCTGTTTTAGAAAGTGTTGTTCGGTGAGTAGAGGTCCCGCAAATCTATACCGAGCATGCCAATTCTTCAAAAATGGCCAAGTATCGTCCACGGTACCAACTTGTGTGAGTTGGTGGAACTCATCTACTCTTTGCTTGTAATGATCTCGCCTACAAAATGCTTCATGACTTCTTCCCTAAGCACAAAGCCAGGACAAAGAAGGCATTCTCATTCTTAGTGAACCAAACCAAACATCGACATGTCCTCTCAAATGCATCTCACTAGCCCAACCTTCTAATCATCTTCAATCTTATGCATTTGGAAAACGTTCACACCTTTCATAGCAATCCTTAGGAGAATCTCCTTGAATAAAGGAAAATCAACCACAGGAATCTTAACACCAGTTTGAACCTCTCATTTCACACCACTTGATAGGAACATCCTCTTTAGGAGGTAAAGGATCTGTTCGAGTAGGAGTGGGAAGGAGGCCTTCGTGTCTGGGAACTCGGAGTCCATTTCAGGTGTTAGTAGCTTGCACAACAGTGTTCGAGAAATGCCTCACTCACTGATCGATTTCTGCAACCATCCTTGTAACATGGTCGTCGAGCTTCCATCCGAGACTTCATAGTGGTCAGTGTTGCCGAGAATGATCGAAACTCTGCATATCTTGAGTCAATTTTAAGTATTACACCCATGCACTCCTTCCATGCAACGATGAACATCATCTCCCAAAGCTTGTTATGGCTTTTCCACACTCGTCCATGTTCTTAGAATGTGTTGATTCTCCCATGACTGATCCATAAGGAAGGATACGATCTACGATACGATGTTAGGCCCCTAGGTCACCGGGCTAGGAGTTCTGAAATAGAAGAGTGGGGAGAGAAGAACAGAGAGGAAAATAGAAAGAAGAAGGAGAAGTTTTATTAATCACAAATCAGGTAAGTCTGTTACAACCTATTCTCCCAGAATTAACAACTCGTAACTAAGAGTTCCTAACACGGTGATGTGCCACGGGGGTGGTGAAGGCGGCTGTTGACGGCGATGGATGGGGTGAAGCAAACGAAAGTCGGGGAGTAGTAGATCCGGTTGGTGGCTGATTTAGAGGTGGGTGCGGCTGGTGGGTGAGAGAGAGTACGCCACTTCTTTGTTGTTGTTGTGGTTGGGGAAGGTGGGCTGCGGCGGACGGTGGTGATTATATTAGGCTCTTTGGTTTGGAGAAACAGGGCGCCGAATAGATGGAAGAGGTCGACGAGAGGTGGGTTAATTGGGGACGAGGTTGAAACTATCTCGATGAAGATGAAGCCAACGAGATGGCATAGCGGGCGGAGGAGATGGCGGAGCGAGGTGTGTTGTGGGAACATAAATTGAATCAATTTCCGCGGACGGGGTGTTGTATAGACGAAGTGTTGTATAGGGCGGTGGTTTGCAAGAATGCGGGTGACTACCAAGTTTGAACGGACATGGCGGTTAAATTTTGTGTGTATCGATTAATTGCTTACCGGAGATGGTCACGCTAGAATAAGGAGGTGCAATCGGAGAAGCACAGGCGGTTTGTAATTGTGTTTTTTTAGAGAAAAAAGGTTAGAGTTTAGGGAAGAATTGACATAACCAGGGGCGGAACTAAGTGAGGGGTGGGGTGGTCTCAAGCCCCCTCCCCCCAAATTTTGAAAAAAAAAATTTATTTTTATTATTGTATTAGTAGTATTGTTAATATTAGTATGTTATGTGTCTCTTTCTTGAACAAAAAGCCTTATATCCTAGTGGTTTAAGAACAAATTCTTTTTAGTCTCCATAATTCTAGGTTGTAAGTTCAAATCCCACTATCAACATATTTTTTTTCGGATTTTTTTTAGCTTTATAGTCTATACACCAAGACCACCCCATATTTCTTTCCCGGATTTCTTTTAGCTTTGCAGTTTATATACCAAGACCACCCCGAATTTTTTTTTCTGGTTCCGCCACTGGACGTAACGAGAGAGAGAATCGACGTACTCCGATACCATAACAACATTTAGATTAATCGTTATTTCCCTGGTTTAACCGAATAGTGTAGATACAAAAATATAGGTCAAAGCTGACTTGGCCTACAAGACATAAATAATAAATTATAAATAATAATATTTAAGTCACAAAGAATTAATAACACCAATCATATAATTAAAAGAAATTAATTATTTGTCCTATTCATTATCCTGGTGACCTATATATATATAGATTCACACTTCTGACTTCACCATGCAGATACAATAAAATTATTGAAAAAAGCATTAAGCCTGCATTTTATACTCAGACAAATATAATTACAGCTGCAGATACTTTCTGATTCCAAAATGGTGGTTTTGTTCACTACTCATTTTGTTGCTGTTTACTGGCTTTATGAGAACACTGTGGCGGCGGCGGCAAATACGGGACATGTTGATGATGATTCAAATGGTGACGTCCTAGAATGCACCGGTATGGATACGGGATATGTGGATATGGAATACATAGATACGTAATTTTACAAAAATATAGAATACGGATACGGGGTGTATTTGTAAATAATAAAAATATAAAGACTAAACCGTAAATAATTAAAATAAAATGACTATATATGAATATGTATATATGGATGTACGTATATATATACATATAAATATGTGTGTATTTTTTTTTTTAATGCAAACTTTATTTTATTGATAAACCAAATAAAGAAATTACAAAATTCATTCACCATATCTGGCCCTTGCAAGTTTACGTGATAGAGTGCATCAGCGTGGCCTCCTTAAACCCTATGTGTGGCAAACCCAGAGTAGGAAAATCCATCACATAGGAAAGAGTACTCGCTCTATGCACTCCCAATAAAATCCTCCGCCCCATAGATAATTACATCGATGGAAATCAAAGTGGAATAAATGTTGTAACTTTGTCGTGCGCATCGTGTATACGATCGAAGGAGATAAAGTCAAAGATCGCTCCGCACCCTCATCCGAACTTGCACGAGCAATGAGAGAGAATTGTGGTCCTTCCTAGTGAAATTCCGACATGACCGGTCCGTAAAGTGAGCAGCAAATTACACCCATATCGGAAAATTCGTACCAAGTAAATAAAGGGGTAGATCAAATACTAGAAAAATCTGAGCACAACGTTTGACAAAAAAAGCAACAAAGACACTGGATTGCACCCCAGCAATGCGGTAGGGTGCGCCCAAAGGTAGGCACGATCGTGTCGCCATGTCCATGAGTGAGCGTCGAGGCAAATCGCGCGCTATAATCTTTAGTGAGCTTCATCGATCGCACAAAGTGTGATACACGATATATGGAGTGCAATTGGTGAAAGCGGAAAAGTAGGTGAAAAGAACGATCGACTGGTTTGCACCTTTCACAAGTGAAGAGTGCTTCCCGGATTATCGATGATTTATCGAGATATGAGTCGGGCCATGTAGATCATCATGGATTAAATTCAATATGTGGGGTGGGACATCCTCCGGCGAATAAAAATGTGATCATCCCTTCCACGCCGCTAGGGCGTCTGCGACCTGTTGCACTCCTATGAGGCGTGAGAAATAGTAAATGACAATGGTCAAGGATAGCACAAATCGAGTGACGGAGAGGCACAGGCCATCCCCACTACTAGCTCCGGACACCATACGATACCATGCAGAGAGAATCCGACTCGATATCCACGGCTGTGCATAAGTGCGCGTCACGAAGACCAAACAATGAGCTTTAACCTCAGCATCCACCACCGTCCCCTGCCCAAAACACGAATGAAAAGCCATTATAAACCCGCCGTCAGATCTAGTCCCTGAGGATACCTCCACCATAAGCAATTCCATTCCTGACACTCCCGTCCACGTTCAATTTGACATTGCCAGAACGTGGGGGCGTCCATCTCAGGTAAGTCACTTTCCGCTTAGCGGTCGATTTGAACTTGAAGGGTTGGAAGAAAGGAGTGCCTCTGTCGGATCCCAAGAGTTTGGCTTCCAGTTCCTTCTGAAAAAATATGTGTATATATATCTATATATGTATATGTGTGCGATGGCGGATCCAGGAATAAATTTCATTAAATTACCGAGAGTCTAAAAGCTACATATTTTATCCAAAAAAATTTCGATTAAATCACCGTCTAAAAATCAATTTTATCTACAAATGACACTTTTTAACAACAAAACTACATAGTTTTAACACTAAAAAAAAATTTTTTTTTAATTCCAGATGGGGTCACGTGCCCTCCCTGAGAATGCGTGGGTCCAGGGTCGCCCTATCACAAGCCAGGCCAGAGCGATCGGCTTGGCCCGAATGAATCCCGATAGGCCCAATCGATACATGTTTTGCTTATCCAAAATTTTTTATAGAGTTAATCAGATTGATTTATAAAAAATCGTATATTAAAAAGCGGATTCTTTAAAAAAAAATACCCAACCATAAAAAAATTTATATATAGGTCCGATTCTTTAAAAAAATATCCAACCCAATAAAACAATTTATATATTACTTAAATGTTCTTACAAGAAAAAGTAGCGAGATAAAAAGAATTGAAAAAAAATTGAGTAATGCTTTATAAATTGTATTTTAAATTCGATTTTTTTGTGTCATATGCTTCATTTTTTTTTTTTAACCATTGCACTTAAAAGCGTAGGACCGCCCTGCGTGGGTCCGCCTGTATGTGTGTGTATGCATGTACGTATATTAAGGTTCAAACTAATTTTTAAACATCATGTTTTTGAATACCAGTATCTGTAATCGTGATACGTATATTCGATAAAATCCAACTTTTGAAAATTACAATTAAATGCCAAATCGTATTCAACGGATCCGTGGAGTATCGGTGGATCGTAGGTGACGTCACTGAAATTGGACAGAAGATGATGAATCTGCAGCTGCAATATTTCAATAACAATAACAACAACTTGAAGAATCGCAAACCGATACGGCCCTCCACATTTTTTTTTTTTTTTTTTTGCTTTACATAATTGACTATATATTTGACTATGTGGTATGTACCGACTACCTCATTAAACCTGAAAATAATTGCTACATACATTTATTTACAAATACCCAAAACTACACAGTAGAAGCTCGCCTCCACATTAATAACACAATAAAAATAAATAAAAATGAAAAAAATTATGTGATGGTTCACTAACCGTCCTTGGCTGATCATGTTTATGTTTTGATTTATCGTAGAAATCATGTTGATATTTGTTTCTTGTTAATGACATTTTTTTAACTTTTTTGTAATAAGGAAATAGTCCTCGATCGACAGTCCCTTATGAAATTAATAATTTATTGAATATCGAGGACACCAAATTTGATTGTATGATAATACCTATCATGGGTCGAATAAGTACATTTATTTATTTATTTCTAGGGAAAATTAGGTCTTAGTCTATTTTCCGTACTGTATATAAATTTTAATCCAGTTTGTATTTTTTTTTTTTTTTTTGTTGATTTAAGGACAAAATATTTTCCTTCGGACTATTTTAGCATTTCTTTTAATCCCAATCAAAATTTAATCGACATCGGCCCTCTCTTTTCTCGCCATTCTCTTCTTACCAAGCTCCTCTCTCTTTCTGATAAATCCGGTGATTTTGCCGGCACCACATTTGCTGCATCTCATTTCCGATATATACTCACCGGCGCGTAGCAAAATGGCTCAAGACGATCAAGAAAGCTTCTCCGATTCTGCTTCGGATTCTGAGCAGAGGAAAATAGTGATGGTGTTGATCGGAGTCCTCCGCTATTTCGTCTCCAAAATGTTGCGCTCCACCCCTGTTCCTGATCTTAAACTCATCAAAGAAGGGTAATAATTTATTTTTTTACTTTTTATTATTGTTGTTTGGATCTGAGATTGCTTTCGCTTCTTGTCTTTCTGATTTGTAATTGTGCCTGTCTATGCTTTGTATTTTGTAATTGTTATTGTTGTTTTTTACATTGAAATTGCAGCCGAGAAACTTGGGCTTCCATTGATAAAACCTTATCCCGCAAAAGGAAAAGAAAATAAAAGAGAATTCGGAAAATGAGTGAATTTTGCAGTACTAGGAGCTACAGCACTTGATATTCCTTCTTTAGAGAATGAGGAATCCATAATCCATTCACCAATGTATCTTTAGGAACTCAATTGCATTGGTTCAAACAGATGTTGGCATCGGAATCTTCAGGTAAACAACACTAATTATCTAATTGGAAAAGAAAAAAAAATCCGATGTTCGAATCCTGTATTTCTATGATTGGCTGTTTTATAGAAACATATGTTGGCATTGTGTATTTGATGATAGTTTGTGTTATCTCGTTTATTAAACATGATTTTTTTTTTGTTCGTTTATTAAACGAATGATGACAAACAAGCTTGGCTTGAGACCTAAACGAACAAGAGTTTGAACAACACAAGATCTTAGCATTTGCTCTTACCTTTAACTAGGGAAAGGGTTGCAAGATATAGATTACGTTTTCTGAAAATTTGAAGCATTGGTAGATCAATGATAGGCTTAATGAAGGCCTTGTGTTTTGAAAACTATTTGTATTGCAATTTGCAAGTCAGTTTTATTGTGGAAGCATCTTTTGCCATTTTATACAGACGCCTATATTGTATCTTACTGAATGATTTTCTGAAATGAATAAGTGGTTTCTGATGAAGGTTGATTAGCACTAGCAATCCATTTGTCGTGGTTGACCACCATTTTCAACGGGCATTAGACTAGTGTGTTACTTTGTTAGTGTGTTACTTTGTTGAGAACAAAAATAGACTAGTGTGTTACTTTGTTGGTGTGTTACTTTGTTGGTGTATTACTTTGTTGAGAACAAAAATAGACTAGTGTGTTACTTTGTTGGTGTGTTACTTTGTTGGTTACTTTGTTGGTGTGTTACTTTGTTGAGAACAAAACTAGACTAGTGTGTTACTTTGTTAGTGTGTTATTTGGTTGGTGTGTTACTTTGTTGAGAACAAAAATAGACTAGTGTGTTACTTTGTTGAGAACAAAACTAGACTAGTGTGTTACTTTGTTGGTGTGTTACTTTGTTTGTGTGTTTTTTGGTTGGTGTGTTACTTTGTTGGTGTGTTACTTGGTTGAGAACAAAAATAAACTAGTGTGTTACTTTGTTGGTGTTGGTGTTACTTTGTTGAGAACAAAAATAGACTAGTGTGTTACTTTGTTGGTGTGTTACTTTGTTGAGAACAAAAATAGACTAGTGTGTTACTTTGTTGGTGTGTTACTTTGTTGGTGTGTTACTTTGTTGATTCAAATGGTTATGTTTGTGTTTTTTTGTCTTTAGAAAATTGGAGGAGCCTAGATTCTCTATTGATGAAGCCGAGCCGATGTTATTTGATGTATTTTCTGCTTCATACATCTTTCATGGAGTTTGATGTGGTGCCGGTTTGAAGGATGAAGGTCCATAGATGGTAAAACATGCTGCTTTTGTCTTCAAGAACATGAAGAATATTTTAGTTTCATTAATATGCTTTTTGATTACATCCAATAGTATTAGGTTTTTATTCTCTTGATTCCCCCGGAGTTGCATTTTCATAATGTTTTCATAGATTGTTTCATTAGTATATGAAGCATTTTTTTTGATAGATTGTTGTATTATGCAATGCTAATGGTGATATTTTGGATGTTAATAAAACGTGTCACTGTTGTTGTGCCATCATTCTTGTATTCTTGTGTCACTTTATTCATGTATTCTTGTGAAAATTCTGCGATAAAATTCGAACCAAATACTACGTCGAAAAGGTATCAAACGCGTCTCAAAATGAAGATAAATAAAAAAATATGAACTTTGGTGAAACAATTTTGATGATCGGTGTTAAAATCAAAAGTTACGATCGTTTATAAGAAAAATAGTCCGGTCAATGCACATATTTTTTCGAATTTCAAAATTTACTTCTGAAGGGTATCGTATTTGGGCTCAAATTAAAGAGCAAAAAAATATATGAATATTGGTGAAAAAATTTCGATGATCGGAGTTTTAAATCAAAAGTTACGGTTGTTTGAAAAAAAAAAAAAAAAAAAAAAAAAAATACCTGAAGCGTATGAAAGTAAATGAAAGTAAGAAACTGAAACGCGCGTTCATTTAATATAGTGTATTTTTGTCCATCTGAAATTATTTTGTCCTTTTTACAACTAAATAAAGGAGTGTGTCCTATTTATTCATTTTATAAATATTTTTGTCATTTTCCCTCAATCCCTCTTATTTCTATGTAATAGCCTATATGCCTTGCTAACTTTCTGGCGGATAAAACAATTATTGGCATTTGCATATGTGCATAATTTTTTTGTTTTCTTTTTCGTATTACATGATTGACTATACACAAATTTTACAGTGGAATGAGGGAGAATGACAAAAATATTTTATCAATTGAGTAGAAGGACAGTCTTTTGAAACTTTTGCATAAATGACAAAACTATTTAATCACTGTCGAAATTCACTGTCGAAATTCACTAATTTTCAAAATTCATTGTCGAAATTCATTGATTTTCGGGATTCACTGTCGAAATTCACTGATTTCGGGATTCACTGAGGAGATTCACTAATTTTCGGGATTCACTGTTTGTCATTCTCGCTATAAAAAATTATCATGGTTGTCCTTCTCCTATAAAAATATGTAGTTGTCATATTCTTAAAAATATTCCGTTGTGTCATTTATCCCTAATTTTCCAAAATTTTATTACGGTCCAGGCCAAAATCCTCTTGGTGTCTTGTGCCAATATGATTTCAAAGATTTTCAGTGGACCCTATGTGTATAAAAACAAGGGGTAATGGCAAATATAATCTCTTTTGGAAAAGAAATGGTTGATATAATCACATTCTTGTTTGTACTTAAAAAAAAAAAGTTTGACCGCGATTTTCTCCCATTTTTTTCACAAATGTGCACGATCTTAAGGTCCTCAAATCCCTATTGGGGTTCACCTTCCCAATTAGGGTTTAGTTTGGTACCAAAAACACCTAAAACGCGAAAATTTGACGTGAGAAAATGGTCTAAAAAGATTGTTTAGACCATTTTCTTAGAAGAAAAGACTAAATAAGCCATTTCTTTAGTCAACAAGACTAAATAAGCCGGCGCCCCTAAAAACAATCCTCCAATAAAATTTTTCCGAAGTGATGACATGGTGGTCCAAAAACTTGGTCCGGGACCACCATAAAACTACTGTTGGCTATATAAGAGGATCCGACTACCTCGTTGGACTAGAAAATAGGGGGAAAGGACCAGAAGGACATGAAATATCAAAAATTAGGATTCAACGACATCTCTCGTTTTGAATGATTAAAAAGGACAAAATGAAAATAGATGGACCGAAATACCATGTTGTTTTTTTTGTTTTTTTGTGTGTGCAAATTGGTGTAACTACGCCAATAAATGCGAGAATCATTATTTGGATTTATTGCAGTAATAAATATTTTTGACTAATTAAATCTACAATCTAAAATACGAAAAAGAAAGGAAATTTAATGATAACAATGATGTAGTCACATCAAAAAAATGTAATTACACATGAAAAGTGTACTCACAACCTAAATAAATGCAGTAACATATAAAGAAATAATAACAATCAATTAAATATAGTTACGATAAAAAATGTAGTTACACGTTAAACATATAGTAACACTAGAAAAAAATGTAGTAACATATACAATAAAGTAGTTACAATATTGTATGTTGGAAATGATCATTCTTATTGCATTGTTACTTCACGTGTTACTGTTACTTCACTCGTAATTTTTACTATATGTTGGAAATTACCATTCTTAATGCATTGTTACTTCACGTGTTAGTGTTATTTCACTCATAATTTTTACTACATGTTGGAAATTATCATTCTTGTTGTATTGTTACTTCACGTGTTACTGCTACTTCACTCGTGCTCCATTTTAAATTTTAATTTATTGAACAACAATCCATTTTATTAAAGATCAAAAAACCACAAACAACAAAAACAATTGTTTTATTTATTTACTAGGGAAGAGGCCAGAAGGACAAAGAATGTCATAAATGGGGATGAAAAGACAACTTTCATTTTGTGTCATTAAAAAATATAGATTTATGATAAATGGACCGAAATACCTATATATATATATATATTTTTTTTTGGAAAAGTTGGAGTAATGTCGTGTAATAAATTGGAGTAAATGTCGTGTCTGAAAATGTGGAGAGTGAACCTGCTAAATCAATTTATTCAATATAGTTACACAGTAACATAAAAAAATAAAAAAAAAATCAATAAAATATAGTTACAGTAAAAAAATGTATTAACACAAAAAAAATATAGTAACATATGAAAAGAAGTAGTTACAACCAATGACATAAAGTTACAACAAAAAAGATATAGTAACACTCGAGAAACAAGTAGTAACAGCCAATAAAATAGATATAGTTACTTGCAAAAAGATATAGTAACATTGAAAAAGTAGTAGTAACAACCGATAAAATAGATGTAATTCTGAAAAAAAATAGTAATGTATTTGATATGAATCGAGTAACAGAAGATCGTAATTTAGTAACCGTAATTTACGAAATCTAGTAGCATTGGTGTTTTCCTTTTTTGGGTATAAAAGCATTAAATGATAGATTTTTATGGATCGTAACCGAATTTAAAGGAGTATTTGACATTTCATCTTTTCTTTTATGGTATAAAAGAATTAAATCGCAGATTTTTAAGTGTGAAAGAGATCAGGCGCATATGAGGACTCTTTTTTTAAAAATTAATAAAAAAAGGTGTATCGTTTAAAGTTTACACTATTTTTGTCCTGATTATAGTATCACCCAAAATTACATAGTAGTACAACATAGTTGGCCGCCACAATGGAATGAATAATATAATAACATAATAAAAAAAATGAAAACAGAGAAAGAAGATCTTGTGCATAAGGTATCTTTGAGATAACAACACAAATCATATAATTATATATATATATATATATATGTAAAATGAGTTAATATATCATCTATATGATCCAATGCTTTACAAATACATACTACTAAAATAGTGCATCGATCACTATTTTTAGTGCACTCTGCTATTGTTTGAGTGCACCTAGTTAATGAAGCGGAAATCTGCTATTAGGTAATACTAAACCTAACTAAAACATAACTTCCTCAATTTGTAGTTGCAGACCAAAACAATAATTCAGGTCTTACTAAAATAGTGATCGATCTGACTATTTTAGTAGTATGTATCTTGATAAGATGGATAGTATATGGTATGTAGAGAGCGACTATATATATATATATATATATATATATATATATATATAAAAATTAAAAGAAACATATTAATTAGTTGTCCTATTCTTTATCTTGGTGACCTATATATATAGATTCACACTTCACCAAGCAGATACAATAAAATTATTGAAAAAGCATTAATTTAAGCTTGCAGTTGCTACTTAGACAAATATAATTACAGCGCGCTGCGGGTACTCTCTGATTCCAGAATGGTGAAGAAGTTTATGATCCTATTTGTTGCTGTTTACTGGCTTTCAGAGAACACCTTGGCGGCGGCGAAGAATACGGGACATGTTGATGATGATGATTCAAATGGTGGTGACGTCACTGAAATTGGACAGAAGATGATGAACCTGCAGCTGCTGCAATATTTCAACAACAACTTGAAGAATCGCAAACTGATAGATGCCGATGCCCAATGTGCAAGGTGTCGTAGCGACGAATGCAAAGATCCAGGGTTTTTTTGTGGATTTACGAGTACAGGTTGTTCTAAACCGGGCGATTGTGATCCGGCATGCATCGACTGCTCCTTTTGTGGTGAACATCAAGGTGATTGCGACAACTGCTCCTATTGTATGTGATTAATTAGAATATAATACGTACATGACATTCATGATTATGGTAAATGTTTGTTTCATGACATTCAACAGATCGACTTTTTTACGTTATTATCATTATGGGACCCATATAAATTGTGTGTTGTGAAACTATCGTTACTCATGATTATTTGTCGGACCGATCCACCTGGTGGTAGGTAATTAAGAGCTCAAGTTCTTCTTCTTCAGCTTTTCTATATATTATCAAATTCAGATGATGTAAAAGTAAAACATCAATTTCAGCTTCGATGAAAGATCTTCTTCTTGTTTCATGCATGTTCTATTCTCTTCGATTCGACTTTTCTTGTTTGATTTTTTTCACTTTATTTTGGCCATAACGATGTCGTTTTGACTTTTTACCCGTCACAGAACAGTAAAGTCACATTAGAGGACTCGAACTCGGTCTTTTCTGTCTCTGTGTGTGTATTTATTTCTTTTTTTAATTGTGTTAGCTAGTTCCACTTTCACAACAAATTATTACCATTTCACACTATGATCATAGTGATTTATTGATCGAAACGAGCTCTATCATTATCAATGATTTAAAAATATGTTGTGCCTAAATGGTATAAATTTATGTTATAGTGATCTTACATATATCCTGATAAATAGTATTAAATTGTGTGATGTCATCTATTGTATCACAAACGTTGTGGGTCAACATTTTCCTTATGATAATTTTAATTTATTCTGGAATTAGCATTTATATATGTTTTTCCCTCTGTGACAAAATGTTTGGTTTGTCACTTTGATGGAAGAAGGTTAAGTGTTTCTTGATGGCCTGAAGATGGCAATCCAAACCTTAATCGATAGAGTAGCTGATTGGATGTACTACGATGACAAGCAATGTCGTATCCCTTGAGTAATCAATCAAGTACCGAAATCATTCTCGTACTTAGATTGGGTTAACCATGGGTGGAAAGTGTGATTACTTGAAACTATGGCTGTAAATGAGTTGAAATTTCTTTCGTGAAATTTCTCGTCACTTCGACTTCAAAGAGAGTTTGACTCAATTCAGTTTTTTTTCGAATTCGAGCTCGATTCAAGCTACTCGAATAATTAACCGAGCCGAGCTCGAGTTTTAAAATATGGTAACCGAGTAGCTCGCGAGCTTATCGAGCTTAATTAAATAATTATTTATTTAATTAAATTTATTAATTATTTTTATAATTCAAAATATCTTGCCTTATTTTATTAAAAATTAAATGAATTCTAAGAAAATAATCGAGCTTACTATTGGAGATATATTTAGATTTATATTATATTATTTTATATTATGCATTTATGGTTATGTAATCTATATCATTATAGTTATTATTATGTTCACATTATGGCTATTAGTATAAATAGCCTCTTATTATATTCAATCAAAGAACGCAATACAATATCTTTTGTATTATTCACACAGATCGTGTTCTCTGAATAACGTCTTTCGATCCCGAGCAAGATCTACGAAAAAGAATGCCGGGTGGGGGGTTTGTGACATCAATATGATCAAACCTCACCCTCCCAATTTTTTTTTTTTTTTTTTTTTTTTTTTCACGTTGCATTTTTTTTTTTTTTTTTAATAGTTAATATCCAGATTTTTTTTTATTGAATAAAACCAGCCCGCCACCGGCACCATCGCCCGGCATCAATGGCTACTGGCGCCATGGCTAGCCCCCACCTCCTTCTCATCGCAAAGAATAAAGAATAAGCCGGCCGCCGACGGATCTCCTTCTCCGGCAACTCGGCGCCGTCGGACTCTTTGCATCTCTCGGCGCCGCCTTCACACTCCACGTGTCCTCACTTTCGGCCGGTGCCCACTCCGCTCAGCCTCCCTCCACCACCGCTCTTCTTCTCTCGATTCAGCGACCCACTTTGTCACACCCTTGGCCCAACAAAATCTCGGCAAACCACAAATAATGGGAGGTAAAGGTTTGGGGTACGAG
Source organism: Gentiana macrophylla (assembly GCA_026214975.1). Classification (NCBI taxonomy): domain Eukaryota; kingdom Viridiplantae; phylum Streptophyta; class Magnoliopsida; order Gentianales; family Gentianaceae; genus Gentiana; species Gentiana macrophylla. Next base: position 22,534,883 of record CM047805.1, read on the forward strand.
AAATTTTTGAACGATTTTAGGGTATATCCCTCCACTTTTAAAATTTTCTACCAGGGTATATCCCTACACTTTTACTTTTCTCGCTAGGGTATATCCTCCCCTCCTGTTAACACGGGTTGATTTTATTTTCTGCAAGGGTAAATCCCTACAAAATTTATTTTCTGTATGGGTATATCCCAAAATATTTTATTTTCTCGCAAGGTATATCCCTCCTCCTGCTCACACAGGTTGATCATCATCGGTTCTCTTTAGGGTATATCCTACAATTAAGTCCCCCAGATTTTATTCCTCCACCACCCACTCCTTCCTCCCGATTCTTGTTTGAAGATGCCTCCGATCCATCAACGCTTACTGGGTTTCAAGCTTCATGTATAACTGCTGCTCCCATGAGCTTGAGGGGCTATTGGAGATATATTTAGATTTATATTATATTATTTTATATTATGCATTTATGGTTATGTAATCAATCTCATTATGGTTATTATTATGTTCACATTATGGCTATTAGTATAAATAGCCTACTATTGTATTCAATCAAAGCAACGCAATACAATATCTTTTTGTATTATTCTGTCACTTACGGGCCGAGTCGAGCTATATCTTGTACTTAGCGAGGTGAGTACGATCTTGCCTTTTTCGAGCCCAACTTTTTTATTCGAGTCGAGCTCGAGCCCTAGGTAGTATCGACTTGACTCGGCTCGATTACTCCCTATAAACGATATCAAAATGAGCTAAGAACAATAAAAAGCAGAACATAGCCAATTCATCATTCAATTGACTAATTTCACCCCTCTAATCGAATACCAAGAATGAGCTTGAACCAACCAACCATTATAAGATAAACAATTAACAAGTAAACAAACACAAAAACAAGAAGAACACAGATTTAACGTGGTTTCCGACAATGTGCCGATTACTCCGCGGACAAACGAGGATATTTTATTATCACGAAAAAGTTACAAGTTACAATTAATACAGACGGTATTTATAGCCTCGGGAATCCAACACTAACCGACTAAACAGCCAAACTAGACAATGACTGAAATACTCTAGAAGTAACTTTATCCAAAGCGGAAAACCATGCAGATGTGCTCTCCAAGTAACACCGAGAACCAACTCAGCAGACTCATGACTCAACAGGTTGATCAACCCTGCTGATGTCCCAGTTGAACAGCAGATGCTACATGCATTGTTGACCAGACCATAGTTTCCACACAGATTCAGCAGCATAGTTTAAGTCACCATTACATTATCAATAAAATTAATTAATTATGCTTAAATATTTTCTTAAACTGTATAAAATGTTTAAATAAATTTATTTTTTGGGACGATGACGGAGTACATAATTGACTATATAGGTATCCGACTACTTCATTTGACCTGAAAATAATAGCTTCACTAATTTATTTATGATTACTCAAAACTACATCGATCGTACAAGCTGGACGGCACAATAGAATGAGTAATATACTAACAAACGAAAGAAGAAAAAGATGATTGTATCTTGTGAGATGGTTCATTAATCATATAATTAAAATTGTCCTATTCTCCGTAAATATATCGTTTTATGTTTATGAATTAGTCAGCACATTGTTGAATACCAAATTAAAGTCCGTGTTTCTTAATTTCTTGTTTTTGTTTGATTTAAGGATTTATTGCTTCTCTAATTTCGTGTTCTTCTTGCAATCGGTTACAACACTTGTTAATGATATTTTTAGCTTTTTTCGTTATAAGGACATCGTCCTTGATAGTCCCTTATGAAATTGGTAATTTATTGAGTATCGAGTACACCAAATCTAATTGTATGATAATACCTATACATCATGGTTGAATAAATCTATGGTTGAATCTCATTTAATATTTATCCGACATCGTTTTTTAGGTAATTTTCATAAAAAAAAATAGTGAAACATTAAAACAAAAGAATAATTGATTTAGGATTCTATTCCAAACAGAAAACTCTGTAGTTAACGGTGGATTTAGAGTCTATTCACAAATAATTTTTGTTTTGTTTATCTATATCTTGGTAGATAAGTCTTTGTTTAACACCTAATTGCTATTAAAAAAATTTGACTTTTTTTTATTGGGATCCGACTACCTCATTAGACCTCAAAATGACTTAGTACAAGCTGGCCACCACAATGGAATGTATAACACAATAACGCAATAAAAATTTTGAAAAAAAGAAAAGAAATAAGATTTTGTGTTTAAGCTATCTATGAGATAATATAACTAATCATATAATTATAAAGAATTGATTATTGGCTTCATTGTGTAAAATTATAATCTGGAAATATATATATGCAATAAGGATAGTGGATTTTTTTTTTTATTTTGAGTGACTGAGAATAAAGGACATAAAAGAGGAAAAAAATACTCCATCCGTTCTATTTTATTTGTTCACGTTTTTTTTTTTTTGGTTTGTCCCAAAATAAGTATCCACTTTGTGTATTAATTTTCAAATTTCATCAAATGCCCCTGCCTCTTTACAATATTTACAATAATAAAATGTGTGTAGAATTAAATGCTCCAACAACTACTTAGAGGGCATAAATGTAAAAATATTGGATCATTTAATGAAATTCAAAGTATTAACTACATTTTTTTTAATTTGTGTGAAAAGTCAAGCGGGACAAATAAAATGGGACGGAGGGAGTAGAAATCATGATAGTGAAAATGAAAATTGGGTGATAATGACAATTCCACTGTTCGGTACAGTGGAATTGATAATGACAATTCCACTGTTCGGTACAGTGAAAATTGGGTGATAATGAAAATTGGCCCCGTTTGGTTTCAGACTGGACTGGATCCATTTGAATCCAACTTAATATTTTATTCACTCACTATCTTATTTACTATTATTTTATTAATTTTATTATTTTATAAATATTTCTCTCACCAATCATTTCACCATCAACAAATTAAATAATATTAATCAATTCATTTTATTCACCACCTACACTATTCAACCATTATTTTATCAATATAATATTTCATTAAAATTTCTCTCACCAATCATTTCTTCATCAACACAAATTTTAATACAAACATTTCAACCTTATAATCATTACTTTACATTATTTTATTTTATTTTTTCTCTCATGACTCAATCCAACCCCAATCCAACCCGAAACCAAACAGACTAATCGATGTTATCTGAAATACTTCACTAAAACCCCAATGTTTTATTGATCTATAAGTAAATGTACATTTCTACATTATTGATTTGTTAAAGAAATTACAACATTTAAGAATACCGCAAATTTAACTAGCTAAAAGAAATGCATAGAGTGTTCTTGGTCATATCGTGCCATGAGTTTTATGAGCTACACCTTTTAACCAATCTCGTCGGTTACCTTTCTTTCTTTTCTCTGTATGCATGCACTACCCTATTTATTTATAAAAGAAAATGAAAACAAACCAACAAAAGAACAAAACGAAAAGAAAGAGAGGCATTAGCAAAAGACTGGTATGAGCCGTGTGAGAGTGTTATATTTAAAAACAACTTTATAGTATATATATATATATATGTACCTTTTCACATTTAGAAATATTAATGTCATTTATATATATAAGCAAAAGTTTACTTGTTCAAGATCATTTGTGCATTATTTACCAATCAAGCAAGAACAGGAAAGTCTGTCAATTCCTCAAATTCCTTTACTAGACATCGATACAGCTGATACGATAGTCTCTGCCTTATGACTCCTATTTCACGCATCTTATATCCATAACAACTATTTTTTATAGTGGAGTCTGTCCTTTCGACACCAAATCTCCTGAGGCTTCCAGAGAGTTCACTTGCCTCGGATCCCACAACCGCGGTCACAGGCCCGACGCGCAGCTAACCCTACTGTGAAACCCTCGTCAGGCCCATCAAGCAAGCAAGCAAACAAGAGTGTTCAATAATCCCATCATGTCCATCCTGCCCCTGTGTTATACCCGTCCCCACTTGTCCTTGTGGCATCCTAGGCCCTGCTTGCCCTGTGGTTGCTCCGCCCCCGTATGCCCATGTTGCTGCCTTGACTCAAAGTACCCATGTGCCTATATATGGATGTGACCACACTTCCCGCAACATCATCTCATGCCACACCGACTGCATTTCGTGATATTGCCTATGATGTAGAGTTGCGTAAATTAATTGATGTTTAAGGGTAGAGATCAGAAATGGTGCAAGTGTAGCCATGGAAAAGGCTCGAGCTGAGCGAAATGAGCGACGAGACATATAGCTAAGCATACTCAAGGAACAGTTTGAGGCATTTAAAGAAGCAAATCGGTGGGAGCTTTATGCAATTAGAGAAGAAGTAACTGCACAAAATCGTAACATATTGGATTTAATGAGGGCGGTCTGTAACCGTGACGGCGTACCGATTGTAAGATAATTAGGTCACAAGGATAATTTCTTCTTCATATTAAAATTATTAATCAAAGATTTTGGTTCAGGGATCCAATGGTTTTTATGTTGTCCCACAACCACCTCCTCATGAAGAGGGCGAGTCGGTGTACCGGAGCGAGCTTCAACCGGCTTATCGACGTGGTTGCAACAGCGAAAGCACCAACATCAACGTAATGTGATCAATGAAGTTGCGAGGGTGTTGAATCAACACAAGTCCAACGCGTTGTAATATATGTTTACAAGTTTTTATCTAAGCATTATACCATAACTTACCCTTGTTACATTGATGTTAGCACTAATGGTGTACTTTTAAATTGTGTACGTCGATATTTCACAGCTATCTGAAAGAAATAGGACGGAGTGGATGAAAGAGGGAATAGAAGAGCCTTATAATGACGTCAATGCTGTAACAGACATGGATGCAACTTCTTTATCCGGTTAGCTGCGTTTTATTTTATTAATGGTATTAATTTCCTTATATTTAAAAGGACAAAAAAGAGGGGGAAATTAAATAGAAATCAGGATAGTGAAAATTTAAAATGGGTGATAAGGACAAATCCACTGTTCATAACCCAAATCCATCAAGTTTACGCAGTGAAACCTACGCCAAATCTAATGTTTACTTATCACGTGGAATAAGGGCGACACGTTTGTTTACCCGGAAAAAATTCTATTGTCCTCATTGTATATTTCTAGGTTTAAATTGTCATTTTTAACGATAAACCTTTTATTTAATAGTGATCACATGAATTATTTTGTTTAGGAGCTGTGGGACAGGAAATAAAGGGAAAACGGCAGCACGAAATGGTCGAGACGGGTGAATCCCCGGACGCTAAATGGGTGAGGGTGGAAGCTGGGTGCAGCCTTAAAGAACGGATTTGTAAATTAAGGAGCTGGATGAACTCCTCCAATTCGAAGACAATATCAATTCCAACTGGCGTTGGATTAAGAGGTTCAGTTTCCAATGCTATCGTGGGTCCGGATTGGTTTAAAGAGATTTTGAGTCTAAAGAGAAATATCAGCGGGCTAGTAATAAATATGAATGTAATTATGCTTACGATAAAATAACGAATGCTTTCAAAGTAATTATATAATCCATTTTATGCATTGTTTTATGCAGCACGTCGATTGTTATATGAACATGTTGAAGCGGCATATGTTGGGATATCCTGCAGCGTTCAAGCCGGGTTCCATTTTTAAGTAAAACAATTAGACTGGGTATATAATTATACGAATTATTTTTACGCTAACTAATTTAAGTAAAAAAAATTGTAGTGGTGATTGTGTTGTGTACGCGATTAAATACAATAAAGAGTTGGCAACATGAGGCAACATAAAGCGTGTTTCAGATCAAAATATGATTGATTTAAGAACACATATATGCGCAGATCTGTATTGTCAGTACATGAGTGTTTAGTGAAAGAGACGATTGTAATAGCACGAATTATATTTTTATTGCGCACTGTGTTGTGACTAATTTTTTTTTTTATATAAAACTATCACTACTCTTGTTTATTGATGTAATCATCCCATCTTGTGTATTCCATCAACGCTTCAGTATCCTTAAATTAGTATACAACGAATTTATTTAAATTTGTATGTTTATGTTTGTATGTTTGTTTATATTTGTATTCCATCAGCGCCTATAATTTGTATGTTTGTTTACATAAAAAAAAAAAATCATCGTTAAGTGGTTAAGTGGTCAACTAGTATATCTTTATATGTTTGTTTGTTTGTTTTTTTTATATCTATTATTTTCTCTTGTGTCTTTTTCCAGCCCAAAAAGAAACTTGTTTGACGTATTGTAGAGATGTGAACAAAATCTCTATGAGTGTAGTCTTACTTTTGTATCAATGACTGCACTGTCCTAAGACTTTTCAAGTACATTAGTTTGACAAAAGATTACAACATGTGTAGTATCAACTCTTGACTAGCTTGTTTGTGTTTACACTTTGTGTATTTGACTGTAAATAGCCATCTTCACCACGTTATTGTATCAACTAGAGTGAGAAGCTTAAGAACAAAGCTTTCTAACACAAAGTGTGTCTTTATGTGTGTTGAATTGGTATCAGAGATAGGTTGAGCCATTACCTCCAACGGAGATTGTTTTTCCAGTGATGTTTCTCAAAAAAAGTTGCAGACAAATTTTTTTTTGCAGCTTGCATTCCATTCAAGCTGTCATCTTTAATGAGACAGGATTTTGTGCTGTTGGCGGGATTCTCCCAATGTGGGTTTCTTTTGTTTTCTTTAATATATTTGTATCCAGTAGTTTGCTGGTGGTAGACCAGTGTTATTTCCGGAGGGCATCCGGTTGTAATCTTTGTTTCGGTGTTTTAATGTTTTATCTTTCGTTTCAGAGAAAAGATGTTGTTTTGATGCGTTTCGGTTTTTTTTAGTTCAGATCAAAACAACGTCGTTTTGATGTTTTACCATTTACAAAATGGTACAATTGGATCAGAGGATCTTAACCCTTTTTTTTTTTGGGTGTGCGTTTTTTTTTTTCTTTTTCCTTTTCTTCAGGTTGTGCTAGTTCCACACTAAATGTGGTTATAAAAGGTTTTCTTACAAAATGATCACAGTGACTTATTAATTAATATGACTTTCAACGTGAACAATGATGTAAAACTGTGTTGTAGTCATTAATTAGGATAAAAATGATTCTACTACCGAAATGATTGTACCACGACAGACAAAGCATATTTATGCACTTTTGATTATGATAGGCTTACATTATGATCAGGTTATATATAATGATAAATAATATGTGAAAGATTAATGATAGAAACGCAATCAATTCGTCACAACGAGTGACAACCTAATCATCTACCCTCTTCGAGGTTTCAAGGACCTTGTTTGCCTTTCATTTCCTTGGTACAAAGTAACAAACATCTCAGGTTTTTCGCTCATCAATTGTTCAGCAATCTACAACATAGCTTAAGCAATATCTGATTGCTTAGTTGTTTGGTTTTGCAGGTTGGTTCCTGCTTCATCTTGTACATTGGGGATAAACAAATGGCCCCGTACATTGGGTATATATTATCCCTCCACCTTCCTGAAGAGAGTTTGCATTACTCACTCCTTCAACATTTTTGTTTTTGTTGGAAAAATTATCAATCTAGCATGCTGTTTAACACGAAATTCAATCACAAACGAAAACAAAAAATAGGACGTACAGAAAACTTATTGGTGATCGACGAGTCTGCAACACTCTCTGTCCCCAAGACGCGTTTTGCCTCGATTACGCGTTACACCGCAGTAATGACAATCGCCTCCCAAGATACAAACGATCATACCTTCTTCGAATTGTTGCAGACTTCAACGGTAGAAATACTACAACGATCATGTTCTGCAAATCTCTTCTTGACTTGAAAATATATGTAAGGTTTATTTTTGGATGCCATGAAAAACATAAGAAGCCGAGGAATGAATTTCTTATGAAAAAATTGCTAAAGCCCTCTAGTTTATTTGTTTATTCTTTATTTTTATTTTTACCAATTATCTAGCTAATTTTTTTTAGACTGTATCATCTAGCTATTTGAATGGAAGAATATCCATATTAAGGAATCTCAAAACATACGAACTAAAAAAAAAATATATATTTTGATCAAATTTTGATATTTTAAGAAAAGAAGAAATTTAACAAAACAGAAAACTGTTATTTGCATAGTATATATATCATACATTAAGTCTCAAAAAAAAAAATCAGCTGATCATATATATATATATATAGACTTGCGGATCATATTCTGAAAGCCCCCGAATGTAAATACTAGAAGCAATATTAGTTGATATCACATAAATAAAGCATATTTGATGTGTTGACATTGTTGTAAAAAAAATTATGGTGGACTTTCTAAAAAAATGGTGGGCTGATTAGTTTTATAACATGGGCTGTTGGGTGGGCTTAGCCCCCCTCAGTCCTGTTATTGGCTCCGTCCCTGTAATTATGGAACCGTTGTGAGATCATGTGTTATTATTCTTGCTGATCGTAAAAGCTGTTGGCTGGCGTCGATGACGACTTATACTGAGTTGAGGTGGACATGCACTATGTCGGTAGTATGAATTGAGGGACATCTTATGTCGAGCTAACCGTAGAAAACATAGGACGACATGCGCCGTGTCAGACAGAGGACGACACGCGTCCTTTCGAATTATTATGGGTGACCTGCGTTGTATGAAAACCAGCTTCGCTGAGATCTATACATGTTCAAGACCCACTAATGAGTTAAGCCCATTCGATCCATGTACTTTGAAGATCCGTATTAGGTGATTTAGCTTCATGTGTATGAGGTTAGAACATACTCATGCATGTCATTCTCATATTGAGATCTCAATTTCTATAAGTTGTCCTAAAATTTTAATAATCTTTTTTTATGCTTAAATTTATAATAATCTTTTAAGAAGAAATGAAGAATGAACCAAAAAATATCAAATCAAAGCATAAGATAAACTTGTTTTAATTGGATTTGAGACTTTTTCGTTAGTCCAATGCTAATTCTATAGAAATATCAAATATATACACACTAAAAAAAACATAATATCATGTTTCCATTTCATCACACTCCCACTAGTCACCAAATGAATATAAATGCCCTCAATATATTCTCTTAAGTCACTTTCTCCTCTGAGAATCGGATCTAACCTAGTGCTACAAACTATTACGTTTCTAATGAGAACAGTGTTCGAGTTTTATCTCACCCCCCAATATATTAAAATCATCTTCATAAGAAAAATTATATGCACACATTAGGTTTGTTGCTTTTGAGGGTTGGTAAACTCCACATAACCACATCCATCTAATACCCAACTACTATCTTCATATTTGTCAACAAACCATCATATGAATTCATAAAATAAAATAAAAAAATAACAATAAGAATAATAAAAGCCAAGCAAGGCCTTAAGTCTGTCCTAATAAATAAATGAGAAATAAAAAGGTAATAGAAAAGTTAAATAAAAGTCAAGCTAAAAAGTGAGGAAGACATCTCAACTCACACCACTACCTCTCTTTACTTCTCTTCTCATCTAAGCATACACTCCTAATCTCAACCCCCCACTCCTAACCCCCACCCCCACCCCTAACCCATATCATCAATCTTGAGCAGAATTTGGTGTCCCAAAACAATTTTAGGACATGGGTTCTGTGGGAAGTCCTCTAAAATCAAGGACACCATATGAAGCATACAAAGATTGTGCACAAGGCATCTGCAACATATATTGTTCTCAATGGTGCAATTATCCACCTCCCCTTGACTCTGGTGATGATTCTGGCACATCTTTTTCCCCTTTAATTATCGCGGTTATCGGTATCTTAGCAAGTGCATTTCTTTTAGTATGTTACTATGCAATTATCACTAAATATTGCAGGAGAAGAAGGGGAAATAGGAGGAATCATAATAATTTTGAAAGTGAATTACAATTGAATCTTGATCAATTGCAAGTGAATTCAAATGGTGGATTAGATGAAGGGTTGATTAAATCCATCACTGTTTTTCAGTACAAGAAAGGTGCTGGATTAGTTGAAGGCACAGAATGCTCTGTTTGCTTGAATGAATTTCAAGAAAATGAGAATCTAAGATTATTGCCTAAATGTTGCCATGCTTTTCATCTTCCATGTATTGATATTTGGCTTAAATCTCACTCGAATTGTCCGTTATGCCGCGCAAATGCTGCTCCAAATGAAACTCCTCCTTCTAATGCAAATGCAACTCAAAGTTCATCAGTTCTTAATATATCTGCAATGGAAAGTCATAGACCAAATGACTTGGTATTTGTTATTGATGATAATCATCAAGAAGAAGAATTTGTTGAGAATCAAGAAGTTTGTGTAAATGGGGTCTCTGATTTTCTTTCAAAGAATCAACAACAAGAACCTTCAATTAGAAAAGAGAAGATCTATCATCAAGATGAATCTAGGGGTGGCTTAAGGATTGCTGATGTTTTGGAAATGAATGAAGATGAGGAAATAAAAGTGGAAATTCAGCAGAAATTAGAGATTAAGATTATGGGTTCTTCAGAAAGGGGTTGAAGATTAAGAAAGCAAGTGAATCAATGGAGATTCAGAATTTCCCCATTTTTATCCAGGTGGTGTGGATTTATTTTCACTATATCTGATTAAAGGAAGAAATTAATTAATACAAAATATAGATTTTTAATTTTGGATTTCTTTTGCATATAAAACAATTGACAATGTAAAGAATTTGCATATAGTTAACAACATGTAAAAGTAATTTGATGAGCTGTTATTTTCTTGTGTGTGAGATAAGATTGTTGTTTATTGTTGATGATTTGTGTCAAAGTGTGACATTCATATATGGTTTCAAGGATATATGCATTAAATTTTATACAATGAGATGAGGCAGTGTGTAACGTCTCGGATCGCAAGTCTAGCGTCGTTGCATTAGGCATTATAAAACTAATAACCGCTTAAGTTTATCGTATTTGCTTAAAGACGACTAGTCAAACAAAGTTATCAAATCTATTACGTTTTACATTATATACTTACATCAAGTTATCAAGTCAATTGCGTGTCAATATTATTGAATATTACACTAATATCATTCTATCAAGTCCTTTGGTAAGGTCCGGCTAGGCCAGAACCCTACCAAATGATTTTTTTTTTTGCTCCGCTACCAAAGGATTTTAGACTTTACACTAATTAATTTTTTTAATTTAATTTTTTTTTGAATCTCAATAGAAAAACAGACCCCAACCTTAGCAATATAACTATGTACGTCCGCCCCTGATAAGGCCCTTCAAGAGGAGATACATATTTTTAGAGTTTTTTAATTTTATTTTATATGTTAGTAGCTATTTTAGGTCTATTTTTTAATCAAACTTAGATTTGTAAAACCAAAATCAATACACGTATTAAGTTAAAATAATCTAATCAGCATATCTACAATTTTTTATACATATTTTCACCTTGTTTACCTGAAAAATAACTGTTACACCGTAATTATTTATAAAATCAAGGACCGGCGACGCATAAATTATTCGCCCGAACAGGGGATCAACTACCTGATTGGTTCATAAGCATTGTTTGGGAGTCGTCTTAGCCGGCTATGTATGATATTCATGTTCTATCTTCAAAGGGAGTGTAAGAAATAAAATATAAATCTTTAAGCTTGCGCAATTAGGGGTAAGTGTCGGCTAAGTTGTTCTAGTGTTTATGTCTTCGGCAGCAAATTGTCATAGTCCCTAAGAAATAGAATTCTGAAAAAAACTCTGTATAAATTAAGAGTCTTTATTTGCACTGTTAAATTGTCTCACATTAGACACTTGTAATTGTTTCACCCACCATATTAAGAGATGGACTTCCCTAACCTCATAACGTAGGTTTTGAGGATGAGGTATATCCTCTTATATGGGTTTGGGTCAAGTGCTACATGGTATCAGAGTCACGCATGTATTATGCAAGTGTTGTAGCCTCTTTGCTGGTCTTATAGTGCTCTTTATGTAATAAGACTGTGTAGTCCAGATTTCTTCACAGGTCTTGTCACCACAAGTGGAGTCACCACCTAAAAATCTTTTAAAAATGCCAACTAAGGGGTTGAATTTTCAACTAAAGAAATAAGCAAGTAGCACTAAACTACTAATAAACCCAAACTAAAGAAAATTGTGTCACTTCTCTTTGCCGTTTACTAAACCTTTGAAACATTTTTCTCCCCTTCTTCTGACCAAATAACAGAGCAAATTGGAGCAACTAATAATGGCCCAAAATCCCACAAACTACCCAATCAAAACCATTGTGGTTTTGGTCCAAGAAAACCGATCATTCGACCACATGTTAGGATGGATGAAATCAATCAACCCGGAAATCGACGGCGTAACCGGACAAGAATCCAACCCACTCTCCACTTCCCAACCAGACTCAAACCGGGTTTATTACTCCAACCAATCAGCCAACGTTGAACCGGACCCAGGTCACTCATTCGAAGCAACATACGAGCAAATCTTTGGCAAACAATGGAGTAATAATTCATCCTCTTCTCAAGATCTTCTAACTCCAACAATGGAGGGTTTTGCTCAACAAGCAGAGACTATTCAAAAAGGGATGTCAGATATCGTTATGAACGGATTTAAACCGGACTCATTGCCGGTTTATAAGGAACTGGTTAAGGAATTCGCGGTTTGTGATCGATGGTTTTCGTCGATTCCAACGTTGACTCAACCGAACCGGTTGTTTATACATTCAGCTACATCATATGGGGCTACTGCAAATGATAATAAAATGATGGTTGAAGGTTACCCACAAAAAACCATTTTTGAATCACTTGATGAAGAAGGTTTTAGCTTTGGAATTTATTACACTTATCCTCCTGCAACTCTTTTCTACAGGTACCAAATTATTTTCATTATTTTTTTCTTTGTGAATTTGATTTGCATGTGGGGAGTGCCGGCGGACCCACCCTATGCACGGGGTGGTCTCAAGCCCCCAAATGGTCACAAACCCCCTATATGGTAGTCCTGCAAATTTATTTTTATTATTGTAGTAGTAGTGTTAATATTAGTATCTTTATGTCTTTTCTTAAACAAAAACCTTATATCCTGTAGTGGTTTAGAACAAACTCTTCTAAGCTCCATAATTACAGGTTGTAAGTTCAAATCCCACTACTAACATTTTTTATTTTTTTCCCTGATTTTTTTAGGCTGCGGTTTATATACCAAGACCACCCCGAAAATTTTTCCTGGTTCCGCCACGGGGGAGTGGATTCTCTGTTGTGACCGGTTGTTGTGATGAGTCGTTGAATAACTTCACTTTAATTTGTGTATTATCGCAAAGTAAACTTACTTTAAGTTTTATATTTCATTCTTAATAAAGTAAGTTTAATGTGTATGAAATAAATTTTCTTGCCTCTTAAACTTTTTTAAGGATCTCACGTCCCGAGGGATCGGATAGGGTGAGCTAAGGTAGAGTAGCAAAACTTCCACGTAAAGCCTAATTTATTATAAAAGTAGAGTAATGTTAATGTGTCAATCACTCTAAAATAATAAATATTACTGTGTTGATAAGATAATGATGTGGCAGTAGAAACTTAAAAAAATGAGATGACATCTATTTAAAGGGGTCCATTGTCGTAAGATGAGTGATCCATGCACACGTTAAATTATGGTATTTGTAATGTCTGAGTTGTTAGATGATACAATCATTATTTGTGAGAGTATTATACACTCCGAGAAATCTTTGTACTCCAATATTCGTTCATACTCCTTTGGTCTCAATTAATCTGATGTAGGTTCCAAAATCGAGAAAATATGAAATCAGATCCATAAGGGACCTGTATTATTTTTCAGGCTGTGTAAGGACTTGATATTTTTTTTTTCAAGTCATCCGTGGAAATTTACATGTTTTGAAGCCAACCAATGTAAATTCCCACGTTGTGAAAAGAAGCCACGTGAAAAATAAAAAAAATGGTATAAATCCCTTGAAAACGTGGAAATTTCCACCTTTTATATCTCAGCCTGTGGATTTTTCCAGGGTTTGTAGGGATTTTGCCATTTTTTAATTTCAATGGGCTTAGGCCTAAAAAATGGAAATTTAAAATGTTGAAATTTTCGAGGAGTCAATAGTAAGAATGGTCTCACATCTTTATCGAAAGTTGTGTCTTAGCTCTTTTCTTTTATTTTTGTTTGATCAGTCCCCCATGTTTAAATTTTTTTTTTTTGTTGCAAGAATCATCCCTCATCTCTACTGGAAAGTTGTGATTTAGCACACTTCTTTTGTTTAGGTGTGAGCAGTCCCTCACCTTTCATTCTTTTTGCAACTTTGGTCCATTTAACTTAAAGCTTTTCTATGAAGATTGAGGACCATTCTTGTAAAAAAAAAATAAAAGATGGAGACTGGTCAAGTCAAACCAAAGACGAAAAAAAGAGGTCAAGTCACAATATTTCGGTAAAGATGGGTACCATTCTTGCAAAAAAATGTAACATGATGGACTAGTCAAACCAAAACGAAAGAAGACGACTAAGTCACAGCTTTCGATAAAGATGAGAGATCATTCTTGCTATTAGCTCAATTTTCGAGCATTGATATCAACTTTTATTTTAGTTGAAACCAGCACAGCAATGTGATTCTATGGCCTGCACTTTAGCCTTAATTTAATGGATAAATAATTGAAAAAACAGGTGAATTATTGAGACACTTGGTGAAAATCATTGACCTTTTAGCCCCATGTGCTTTGCATATCGAATCTCTGCTGTTTATTTTGTGGGGTTTATGATAATATTATCAAAGACTATATTGGTAAAGTGAAAAGAGTCTATTGCCTTAGTATTTTTTTTTCATTTGATTATCATTAGTTACTTGTTTATGATTAAACACAGGAGGCATTTATTTGCATCATCGCGGTTTTATCGATGCACCACATTATCTGTACATCACATTGAACCGGTCGACTTTTGAAAAGTTGATTTTAGTCAAAGAATTAATCTAGATCGTGAGGCTTGATCGACCTTTTCAAAGTTGTTTTTAAACAACTTGGGCATCCTTTATGATACAAATTTTAAACAAATTGGGCATCTTCTTAGCTAAGTAGTTAACCTTTTATATTATAATTGTTTAAATGCCCCAACATCACAAATATCATGAGATAATTACACTTTTAGTTCCTCGTATTTCTTTATTTTCTCAAAAATAATATCTACCAAATTTTTCATTCTTACGATAAACACCTTTACGTATTTGTTTTATTCACGATAAACACCTCAATGTTTTACCGTTACGATAAGCATCTCTATTTTTTTTTTTGTTACGTACGATAAACACTCATATATTTATGTTTTTGTTTCGATAAACACCCCGTTATTTATGTGTCTCATATATAACTGTAACAAAAACAAATATTTATATCCACAATATATTACACACAGGAATCTGAGAAAGCTGAAGTACATAAACAATTTCCACCAATACAATCTAGACTTCAAACGCCATTGTCAAGAAGGGAAGCTACCTAACTATGTAGTAATTGAACAAAGGTATTTTGAGACAAAACTTTTGTTAGGAAATGATGATCATCCACCACATGATGTATCTGAAGGCCAAAGATTTATTAAAGAAGTTTATGAAGCATTAAGATCAAGCCCACAATGGGATGAGATTTTGTTCATAATTATATATGATGAACATGGTGGATTTTATGATCATGTACCTACCCCTGTTAATGGTGTCCCTAGCCCTGATGGGATAGTTGGTCCTGAGCCTTATAAGTTTGGGTTTGATAGACTTGGTGTTAGGGTTCCTGCAATTCTTGTTTCTCCTTGGATACAACGCGGAACGGGTACGTTTTGTTTTTTTTTTTTTCCTTCCTTTGAGTAATGCTAGTTTCACGACAAAATTACATAACAGGTAGTGATATAAGGGAAGTTCTTGGGTGGTTGGTGTCTCCACTTACAGTGAAGTGACACTTAAACAAATTTGGACCACACAGTTTGAATCCAAATTAGAAGCATACGGTTGAGATTACGCCACACGGTTTCACTCCGTATACAGCGAGTGCACCCAAGAACTTTCCATGATATAATTACATAACGGGCAGTGATATATTCACTACAGTCTCCATATATATCCTCACCTCACATTCTTATCACTATTGATCATGATGAGATCCATATCAACTAATTAATGAATCCTACAATTTGATCAATGGTGATAAACATGGACGTGAATATATAATTTTCCGTTACATAATATATATTTACACCATAAATCATGATATGAGACGTATTGGTTGATATTGATAATCTTATAATTAATAGTGTAAATATCTATTGTGTAGTACATTTCTTTCTGTTTATTGACATGAGACGTATCACAACGATGTGTCAATGGTTCTATCATCACAACCACTCACACACAACAAATAAGCTGATACGATTTGTTAGTAAGACCTTTTTTGAATGAAAAACTTTATATCAATAGAGTTTCACCGTAATCGACCACTCATGATATCATGTCACATCATGAATGATCAAATGGTCACATCATGTTATGATATTTGTTGATTTAATTATATATAATGGTCGTGAGAGTAGCATAAATTACTCTTTTATTGGTTATGTATACCAATGGATAATATTTATGCACAACATTCAGACACAACCAAATAATATCACAACATAATATGTCATTGAGAGGTCTCACAAACGACATAATGTTGTGGCACTTGTTGTCTCTGAAGTTGCGTTGTGACAGTGACATTATAAATTACCCTTTTTTCTTTAACGTTTCTTGTTTTCAAAAGAGTTGCTACTATATCATGTTATCAGAGCAAGAGATCTAATTTCTATGTCACATCGATTTACGTGTCTGAAAATCATTTCGGGTTACGATAAAATTAATTATGATGAAAATGCAGTGTTACATGGGCCTCAAGGGCCATATCCATCATCAGAGTTTGAGCATTCATCAATTCCTGCAACAGTGAAAAAGATATTCAATCTAAAAAAGTTCTTGACTAAGAGAGATGAATGGGCTGGAACTTTAGATTGTGTTTTTATGGGTACAAATTCTCCAAGAACTGATTGCCCAGGTGACTTTTTATTGTCTTCTTCAGTTTATATATTAGTTCAGAAGAAGAAAAAAACGAACATCTTTTCTGCAATAACAATTATTCTCGACTCTGGTTCGAACGAGATTTTAAATGGTTTTCATACTCAATTCGGTCATAAAGAATTTCCGACTAATATTGCGCCCTGAAAACATCCAAAATTTTGTCGAGCATTGGGTCAGAATCAACAAGTCCAAAAGAAAAAGGATACACTTGAACGGCAAAAGTGAAAACAAAAAAGTCCGAAAAATTATGATTATTCTGACTCAATTTGAGTCACATTTCAAGTGTTTTACCTTATACCGGGTCCGAAAGACTTCCACTCTAAAAGTGAGTCCGAAACTTCCAAAATTCTATCGAAAATTCGATCAGAATTAATCAACGAGTACGGAAAAATTATATATCTGAAAGACAAAAATTAAGATTATTTTTTTTAGGTGTAAAAAGACGATCACCGAAAAAATGCAATACTATTGTGACTTATATTCAAACTATTACCACAATATATATATATATATATATATATATAGTGAGAGAGAGAGAGAGCATTTTTACACCTTATTTTGATATTATTTGCATATCAACAATATATTTGATGATTATATATAATTAATCTAAAATTTCTTGACTATATAACACAGTGACATTACCGGAGCCCATAAAACTGCGTGAAAAAGAACCAGATGAAGATTCAAAACTAAGTGAATTTCAAGAAGAATTAGTGCAATTGGCTGCTGTGTTAAATGGTGATCATTTAAAGGACATTTTTCCACACAAATTAGTGGAAAACATGAAAGTTAAAGATGCAGCAAATTATATTGAAGGTTCATTTCAGAAGTTTCTAGAAGAAGCTAAAAATGCTTTGGATAAAGGGGCTGATGAATCTCATGTTTTTTCTGCAGCTGAGCCACTTAAGAAGAATACATTGAAATCTTTTTCTCAGAAAGTGTTTTCTTGCCTTATTTGTGACCATTGATCATTTTGTTTGAGGGGCTGTTAAATGCACCATATCTAATTTACCGCAACACCATATTTCGGGTTTTTGTTCGACTTTATTTGCAGGAATTGAATATAGATATTTGATTTTTGTTCCACTTTTTAAAAGCGAATCGCCATTTTGATCTGGCTTAAAATGGCATCCGCTTCGTGGGGATAGAACGGACTCTGCACCGCACGCTAAGCAATATCTATGAGGTCTTTAATTAGCATTACTTTATCTTTGTGTAGTCCATAATGAATCACTCCCTCCAAAAATATGATCGTAGTCGAGTAATGATCACGACGATCAATCGATCGTTGTATGTATCAAACCAGGTGAAGCAATTCATTATCATCTGTCATCAGATTGATCATGATGAATCTAATTAAATTGATCATGATCAATTGTGCAGATGACCGTACGTTGTGTCGTTGGTTGTGACACAACGGTTGCACTCGTATTATTACTCATTGTATTAGTATAGAGTAATGATACGCGCACAACTATGGCGTCACAACGTGTTGAAATGTGTAAGATGTTAATTATTAACCTCTTTATCAGATTAAGTTTTTGTGAGACATAATAGCTCAACATGGTATCAGAACGAAAGAACATGGGCTCAATCATCATATTGCTAACATCGCATGCGACTGCTAATCAATCGATAGCGGGCGCGATTTTTTACTTGAGATGGGTAATGGATTATATCGAATTCGTCGGGTGAGCTTCATTCAGAATATTATATGGATCAAACTGTACTACATATAATATTTTTTTGTCTGGGTGAGTTTAGCCCCCTCAAATCATACATGCCTCCGTCCTTGCCGTTAATAATGATAAATTTATATTATGATCAATTTCGACATATCATGATCAACGATATACATGACGGTTGTGTAATCGTTGTGACACAATGGTTGCACGTATCATTACTATTTCATATGCAAATTGAAAAGTTAATCTATGATAGATACGTAGGTTTCTCCTGCATCAAGAGAACATGATCGATGAGCCCACGTTGTATGCATAAGAATAACGAATATGACCCAAAGAATATCAGAAAATCCCAGTGGCTAACAAGAATATTCGTTCTTAAGAGAACCATTTACGTTACAGTTCAAATAAAAATTAAAAAAAACACACATTACTTAATATTAATTAGGTGAAGTATTGTACATTTCATTATACAAGTTAAGATCAAATAAGTTACGAAATGAATTCAGTTCATTTGGTGAAAAACATAAATAAAAATATTCTTCTTCCTTCTTGTTGTATAAATGCCTTCTATATAAAAAATGGGGCATTTATTTTGTGAAGACATTGTTTTTTGTTTTTTGGTATTTTTTTTAATTTTTTTTTTGAGAAACGATCAAATTTATTGCTTTAGCATGTAATTCTTACAAGTAGATCAAAAAACCAAAAAATAATAGCAAGCACCGGAGCTACACCACGCACACTACAAACCTCATGCAATTTTTAAATTCCTAACATTACTTTCCACACTTGACACAAAAATATGAATCGACGTACGGTGATGATGAACCAACTGATTTCTCCAAATCCATAAGCCGTTGACAACTTCACGGAAATAATCGCCAATCTCTCACAGTATGAACCCCTGTAATATTGGCCTTTTTGTTTTTCTGTTTGATGTATAATGTATATAATGGGGATGTACAAAACAAAACAAAAACAAAAATTCTCAAAAATAAAAATAAAAAATTGATTACAAGAAAATTTAAATAAAATAAATCTGAAGGATAAGATTATTATTGTTTTTATGGAAAATTAGAGATAAGACACAATCTAAAATATTATTAAGCGACATGTAACTACATATTTTTTATAGGGAGAAGACAATTGCATAATTTTATAATGGTAAGACAAACAGTGAATCCCAAAATCGGTGAATCTCCTTAGTGAATCCCAAATCAGTGAATTTCGATAGTGAATTTTACAGATGAATCTCAAAATCAAATGAATTCAAACAATGAATTTTGAAAATTAGTGAATTTCGACAGTGAATTTCGGCAGTGAATTTAAACAGTGAATTTCGATAGTAGATAAATAGTTTTGTCCTTTATGCAAAAGTTTCAAAAGACTATCCTTCTACTCAATTAATGAAATATTTTTGTCCTTCTCCCTCATTCCCCCTTGTTTTTATTGAAAAAAATCTTAGAAAAAATATCTGAAATTTGAAATCCACACATAATGTACAAGTATGGAGGGATAACAACTAAGCTATTTTTCTGCCTGATTTCTCAACGTTTCCGTGTGCTTTCAAACTCTCCCATTATCTCAAGCAACCTCCATAATCTTCCACACAACACCAAACACAATATATATATATATATATATATATATATATATATATATATATATATATATAGAAATGAGTTAATATATCATCACACCTATTGATCCACGCTATCAGAATACATACTACTAAAATAGTGCGTCGATCACTATTTTAGTGCAAGACTTGCTTATTGTTTGAGTGCACACTCAGTTAATGAAGCGGGAAATCTGCTTTATTAGGTAATACTAAAACCTAACTAAACATAACGCTCTCTCAATTTGTAGTTAGACCAAACAATAATTGAGTGTCACTAAAATAGTGATCGATCTTACTATTTTTTAGAAGTATGTCTTGATAGCATGATAGATATGATATGTATGAGGGAACCCAACTCCTATATATATATATATATATATATATATCCCATTACATTATACATCAAACACAAAAACAAAAGGCAAACAAAATAAGACAACCCCACAAAAAAAAACAATGTCTTCACAAAATTCAAGTCCATTTCCCATCAAAACAATTGTAGTTCTAGTCCAAGAAAACCGTTCCTTTGATCACATGTTAGGTTGGATGAAAACCCTAAATCAAGAAATCGACGGCGTCACCGGAACCGAATCAAACCCGATCTCCACCTCCAAACCGGACTCGAACCGCGTATTCTTCGGCGACCAATCCGTTTACGTCGACCCGGATCCAGGACATTCTATCCAAGACATCTATGAGCAAGTCTTTGGTGTACCATGGAGTACTACTCCTCAAGACGACTTGTCCAACAAGCAACAACAACTTGTTCCCACCATGCAAGGGTTTGCTCAAAATGCTGAAAGGAATAAAAAAGGGATGTCGGAGACGGTGATGAACGGTTTCAAACCGGAGGATGTCCCGGTTTATAAAGAACTCGTGGCAGAGTTCGGGTTGTGCGACCGGTGGTTCGCAGCGGTGCCGGCGTCGACGCAGCCGAATAGATTGTTTGTACATTCAGCTACTTCTCATGGTTTAGCAAGTAATGTAACAGAGATTTTGATTGAAGGGCTACCACAAAAAACTATTTTTCAGTCATTGGAAGAGTCTGGATATACATTTGGAATATACTATCAGTATCCTCCGGCTACACTTTTCTACAGGTTTTTTTTTTTCTTCAATTTTTTTTATTTTTTTTGCTACGTTATTCAATTTTTTTTTTGAGGGGCTACGTTATTCATTATTTTTTGTGTGTTTAAATTCGTATAAACAGATACTTTATGTGAAATTATTATTCAGTTATTCAAATATGCGTGAATGCAGCTTATTTTTTGGGAAAAAAAATTATGTGAAAGAATTCAGTGGAATGGTGACAAACCAAATTATTAAATTTTCTCTGGGTCTAATTCATAATATTATTGGTGAGAAATTCTTTGGGGTGATTATGAGTGGAATAGGAAAAAAATATATATTTTTAGAGCTAAAAAAATAAATAAAATAAAATTAAACATTATATTGAATTGTGATAAAAACTCTTTAATTTACTAATAGCCTAACTAATATTACCAATGGGAGGCTAGTATCTCGTTAAAATGATGAAACATTTGTATTTACAAAAAGACCGGTCCAATGAAAGATTTTATAATACAACTATTCTTAACATATATTTGAATAATGATACATTTGTACATGTACACACGGTCTAGTGAAAGATTTTATAGTTTAATTATTTGAAACATATATTTAAACTATTTCAAGATTACACGCATATTATGTGCAAGACGAGTAATATGTAAAAGAAAATGAGGATTCTTATATATTTTGTTCCGGTGGTCACAATTCTTTCATCATGAATTGTATGTAAAAATACATAAATATTTACCTCTAAACAACTAATTTTTAACACATACCACATGAATTATATATATATATATATATATATATATATATATATATATATATATATATATATATATATATATATATATATATATATATATATATTGAAGAACATGAATATTATTTAATTGTTATATGGTATGGTATCTCCATACATACTTTAGGTTTTTTTGTATTATAGCTAACGAAATTATTGTTACAATGATGTTATATATTATGTGAGATTGCGTGTCTTAAAGTCGATTTTTTTTTTTTTTTTTTTTTTTTTTTTTTTGGCAAAGTTAAATCTTTCACAACTCACCAACCACTCAACATCAATCTAGTTTTGTGTAGAAACGTACGTTAAAACATTAATAGCAGTTTCTTGTTCAACTTTTCTTCCTTTATTGTTTCTTCATTTCATCATTAATTACTTGTAATTCATTTTGTCGTAAATGTTTACATAACGTCAAAATATAGTTTTACTTTAGTTTTTTTTTTTTTTTTTTGAACGGGTGAGACAAAATCAATCAATCCAAACCAAATAAAAAACCAAATCGATCCAATGTGAAACTATCAAATCAAATTAAAACTGGTATTTTTTGGTATGGGTTTAAACCAAACTGAAACTCTATTAGTTTGGCAATGCCTACGCATTGACTCATTAATAATTACTACCGCGTGGCCTTGCTTCGGAGTATTCGAGTTCGAGTTAGCCCGCGAGACAAAATGTGCATTCGGATATTTTGTTTCTAAAAGAAAAAAAAATCTATTAGTTTGGATTGGTTTTCCCATAGTCTTAACCAGACCAAATCGAACCAACCCAAATACGGGCGTCCGGTGTGCGGTTTAAAGACAAACATCAAGCAAGCGTCGTGCGTATAGCCGACGGCTGGCGGGCGTGTTTGTTTTTAATGTGTGTGCACGGGCGGATGTACATTGATATTGGGGAGGGGGCAGGTATGTTGTGTATTTTTTTTGCCCCTCTTAAAAATTTACATTTGCCCATAGTATCACCCCCTCACCCGGGATCATGCGTCCGCCCCTGTGTATGTATATCCTCCAAAAATGTATATGACCACTTGCAAACAAAACCAAACCGAACAAATTCAAAATCAAATCGATCCAAACCATCGGTTTTTGTTAGGGAATTAAAAACAACGCCAAACGATAGCTTTTAAATCGATAACACAAAATAATAACTAACGGAAAGAAAAATACAAAACACCAAATATAACGTGGTTCCATCAAATGACCTACATCCACATGCAAAAGGGAACAATTATCACTATAGCATAGAATTGGCCAACCTATATGGGCAAAAATGAACAAATATCACTATAATTGAGAATACTTAATTAATTATAAAACTCTTCTGGAACCTAAGTAACAATAGCCTAAACATTAGGTTAGGACAGTAGAGTTTGTCATTAATCATATTTCTTAATAATACACTTTAAAGTAACAGGCTAATCCTATTATAAAAACGGTTAAACCCTAACCGTGAGGCCTCGGCTAATCCTATTATATATACTATACTAAGTCTGGCTACTACAAATCTTGTAGCCAATGTCGGGACATAAGAGAACAATTGGCCTAGTACCAAATAATCTAACAGTTTTCATAGTGTATTGGTTTGGGTTACTTTTATGACCAAGTACGTCCAATTCAAAACAGTACCATAATAATAGAAAAAAAAAAAAAAAAGAGAAAATAAATGATTACATGAGAACATTACATTTTTGGTATAACTTCTTCTTGTTGTTGTAATCTTGAACTTGTCCACTAATGCCCCTGTTGAACTTCGAAATTGCTATGTTGCCCCCGTGAATTTTGTTTTCCATTTTCTGATCCTCCATTGAACACCGACACATGATATTATTTGACAGGAACCTCAGAAAGCTGAAATACATAGACAACTTCCATCAATTCGACCTCGAATTCAAATCAGATTGCAAGAAAGGAAAGCTACCAAACTATGTAGTAATCGAACAAAGATACTTCGACCTCAAAATACTTCCTGGGAACGATGATCATCCGTCACACGACGTCGCGGAAGGGCAGAAATTCGTTAAAGAAGTGTATGAAGCTCTAAGATCAAGCCCTCAATGGAATGAGATGTTGTTTATAATTGTTTACGACGAACATGGCGGGTTTTTCGATCATGTTCCGACCCCGGTTAGTGGTGTTCCTAGCCCTGATGGTCTTGTTGGTGGAGAGCCTTATGAGTTTAAGTTTGATCGTTTGGGTGTTAGGGTTCCTGCTCTGTTTATTTCTCCTTGGATTGAAAAAGGAACAGGTATATATGTACATATACGTATTTTAGATTAATTTAAATTTGTCCCCTTACTTTAGATCTTGTTACATACTACGTCGTGTCACTGCACATACGTCCATCATTGGTTATGATCTACATGGGAGAAACATTATATCTTTATAAGTGTGAAACCTCAGACCCTTTTTGACCAAGCGTGAACGACGGTCTAAATAGTTAACCGGGTACATTAAGGCTCACGTAGCGCTACCCGACAGAGGCGTTATAGTTGATATCAGAGCCGACTACCGGACGGAACTATGAGCGATAGCCTCTAGTTACCTATACTTAGAATATTAGGATTAGAATAAACTGATATTCATGGATTAATTGTGTTCCACCATTACACACATATATCAAAGAGATCTCTAACAAACTTGATCTTATCTAGAGTGTAGACCATACACTTGTCATACACTTGTCACTAATCTAGATAATTAACACAACTCAACTCATAATACATATTTAGCTCAACTCATACATATTTAGCTCAACTCATACATTAACCCTTAAGCCTTAACAGCCCCCCTCAAACTAAATGGGGAGTAGCCCACATTGAGTTTGGTCCTTGATGTAGTAAATCTAGTCATTCCATGGATGAGCTTGGTAAAACGGTCAGCCAGTTGGTCATATGTTGAAACATGGTGAACTTGAAGATGCCCAACTAGAACATGATGTCTGATGAAGTGGACATCTATCTATATATGCTTTGTTCTTGCATGGAAAATGAGATACGTGCCAAAGATTCAAAGACTATGTTTGTCACCAGTAAAGACAGGGTTGTGTAGGCAAGCTAACATGCATTTCTGTTAGTAAGGACTGCAACCAAAGCACTTCAGCAGCAAGATGAGCAAGAGCTCTATACTCAGATTCAGTGCTTGAGCGGGATACAACCTGCTGCTTCTTAGAAGACCATGAAATGAGAGAATCTCCCAAAAAAACACAGTACCCAGCTACTGACTTCCTATCAAAAGGATTACAGCCCCAATCAGCATCAGCAAAACCCTGGATCTGTAGCCTTTCTGTAGCTTTAAAGGTCAGGCCTAGATGAATTGTTCCTTTGATGTACCTCAACACTCTTTGGAGAGCCTTCTAGTGCTCCTCTGTAAGTGAGTGCATAAACTGTGATAGCGTATTGACTGCAAAGGACAGGTCTGGCCTAGTGAATGTCAGATATTGGAAGCCACCAATGGCACTTCTATAAGGAGTAGGATTTTGAAGAGGAGTGCCTTCATCAGGCCTGAGAATCTTACCAGATATCATTGGTGTAGGACAAGGTTTCACATTGGACATGTTCATTTTGTCAAGTAACTGCAGGGCATATTGCTTATGAGACAGCATGAGAACATCACTTGTCATGTAAACCTCTATACCCAGAAAATGGGAGATTGGACCAAGATCCTTCAGTGGAAATCTTGAGTTCAGGACTTTAACAAACCTTTTTATGGCTTCAGCTGAATTACCTTTGATGATAAAATCATCTACATATACCAAGACATACACTAGGGTAGTGTCATACTTTAAAACAAAAAGAGAGGAATCTGATATGGACTTTTTAAAACCCCACCTGAGGAGTTGTGTCCCCATTTCATCAAACCAAGCCCTGGGGGCCTATTTCAGTCCATACAAAGCTTTATTCAGACGGCAGACATGAGTAGGTTTTGTGGGATCAACAAACCCCTTTGGTTGTGACATAAAGACAGTCTCATGAAGAGTGCCATTTAAAAAGGCATTGTTTATATCTACCTGTTGAATAGGCCAGTGCTTCTGAACTGCCAGAGACAATATAAATCTGATTATGGAAGACTTTGCTACAAGACTGAATGGCTTTGTATAATCCACTCCAGGTTGTCGATGAAAACCCTCTGCCACCAGTCTGGCCTTATGTTTCATGACACTACCATCTGGCTTCAACTTCAACTTGTACACCCATTTGTTCCCCACTATGTGTTGTGAGGGATCTGCTGGGACCAGATCCCAAGTATGATTGTCACATAGGGCCTTATACTCCTCCTGTATAGCTTTTGACCACTGTGGATCTACTAGGGCATCAACAACTTTTGTAGGTTCACTATGACTCTCCTGTTTCTGTGCTAGACCACTGAACCGTTTTGGTTTGAAAATCCCACTCTTTGACCTTGTCTGCATTTGATGAACAGGCTGAACTTGATGAACATGTGCCTTTTGGGAACTTGTCTAAACTTGTTCATGCTGGGATTCAATGTTTGGTGAACTTTCACTAGAAGGTGGAGATGCAAGTGCAGTAGGAAAACTGGGGGAAGGTGAAGTATGTGTGTGTTCATCATTCCCTGTATCCTCTGCCGGTGAAGACTCCAGATGGTCTGTATCAGGGTCAAAAAAGGACAGAACATGGTTGACGATGGTGAAAATAGACCTGGCCACGTGTCACTCTTATAACATCCCAAGATTGAGAGAGAAAGATAAGAGGGAAGCATTTAGGGCGAGGAGCCCCACACCAGTAAGACCCTACCCAGGAGGAGGTGCATCCACATGACCCTCCCGACTACCGCCTTTGCAGATCTGGCTCGGTCTAGTCTGGAGGCAGGATATGCAGATCAGGTCGAGCTGGCCTGAGGAGCCCATCGAAGGCCGACTGGCTCTTTCCTTAAGTGATAAAGAACACATGTGCCTATATTATAAGAGAATCCCTGGATTACCGGAAGAAAATCCCGTAATTGGAATATGATCATAATTATCTTTTGCTAGGATTAAACACGTGATGATCCTTAGGGTTTAAGGATGACACGACTTGTTTGACAAGAAAAGAGGTAAGACGCCTCCCTATATAAACAACCCTAAGGAACTACGAATGACTTGATTCCAATTCAACTATTGGATACGTAGGCAACTTGAGAGAAACTAACTCTCGTGCTCGGTCTTAATCATACCAAATCACGATCCCCATTGTTTCGTTCTTGTTTGAATCGTCCCAGAGGTTATTTGGACCCGTAGGTGATATTCGACATCATCAATTGGCGCTAGAAGGAGGGCCCTTTTGTTACGATTTGATCAAGAAACAGTGATGGTACCACCAAAAAATACAGGAAAAAGGACCCAAACGGCGGCAGCTAGAGACGCCGGAGAAGTAGACCCCACGGCAACTACTAGCCAACCTCAAATCAACCCAGAGGAGCAGAGTGGTAACCGGGCACCGACCAGCACAGACTCAGGAAAGAGACAAAGGTTGTCCGGGGAGGTCGTTTATGGCCCTCGCGATCCTCTCCCCCTTGTCAGCAATAATGAAGGCTTGGTTATCGAGGCGGTAATCAATAAACATACGATGAAGCGTATTTGTGTAGACACCGGAAGTGCAGTCAATGTGCTGTACTACAATGTGTTTCAAACCATGAAGTTAAAAGATGCGAGCTAGCCCTCAGTATCATCCCCGCTGCTCGGGTTTGCGGGCCACCACCCACCCACCACGGGTATGATCACCTTACCAACTACTTTTGGGAAAGCACCTCGGGGCAGATCCTTATGGTGAGCTATGTGGTAGTCGGGCCCCATCACCTATAATGTTATCATGGGGCGACCTGCCCTAATAGATCTGCGAGCGGTGATCTCTCCGGCTCACATTAGTTTGAAGTTCCCGACCTGGGAGGGGACAACAGAGGTCAAAGGTGACGTCGAAACAGCCAGGAGCTGTTACACGGCCACTGTAAACGGAAGAATGATGGTACAACAGGTATCTGTGGAAGAGTTGCTCCCAGAGGAAGAGGAAAGTTGGTCATCAGATGATAAAATCGAGGTAGTGAATTTGGGAAAGGAACAAGAAAGCTTGTCAGTCAACATAGGATCATGGATCCCAGATCGGTTTAAAACAGAGCTCGTTGAGATCTTAAAGGAGTTTAAAGACGTGTTTGCATGGAAGACGGATGACATGCCAAAGCTTGTCCCCCGCCGCTCTCGCACAAAGTTGCACGTGGACCCAGCCCGGAAACCGATTAGGCAAAAGAAAAGACAGTTTGCAAAAGACCGAATGGAGGCCATTCAAAGGGAAGTTGAGAAGTTATTACAGGCCGGGATCATACGTGAAGTATTTTACCCGACCTGGCTCGCCAACCCAGTCCTAGTAAAAAAGCCAGACGGGAGCTGGCGAATGTGCGTAGATTTTACCGACCTGAACAGAGCATGTCCCAAAGATTGTTACCCCCTGCCTAAGATCGACAGGTTAGTTGACTCAACAGTTGGGTTTGAAATCTTCGCATTTCTAGATGCATACAAAGGCTACCACCAGATTGCCATGGACCCGGACGATGCAGAGAAGACGGCATTCATCACAGAAGAAGGAACTTTCTGTTACGTCACTATGCCGTTTGGATTAAAAAACGCGGGCGCCACTTATCAAAGAGCAGTGAATAAAATCTTCGAGAAACAAATTGGGAAGTGCATGGAAGTCTATGTGGATGATCTCTTGATCAAGAGCAGGTCTCTAGATCAGTACATGACCGACGTCCGAGAAGTGTTTGGGGTACTCAGGCAGACCCAAATGAAATTAAACCCCAAAAAGTGCATGTTTGGGGTCAGGTCAGGTAAATTCATGGGTTACATGATTTCAAAGGAAGGAATTAAAGCCAACCCGGATAAGGTCGAGGCCTTAAGGATGATGCCACCACCCAGAAGCATCAAAGAGGTACAAAGGTTAACAGGCCGCATGGCCGCCCGAAAGCGTTTCTATCCAAGTCGGCACAAACGTGCTTTACCATTCTTTAGAATCCTGAGGAAAGCAAGTCCCTTCCAGTTGGAATGAGGACGTTCGAAAGGCATTTGACGATCTGAAGGAGTATTTGGCCAAGTTACCAACCCTGACGTCTCCTCGGGAAGGGGAAACTCTGTTTCTATACTTAGCAGTAATTGATGAGGCAATCAGTGCGGTCCTAATCAGAGAAGAAGGGAATATACAAACACCCGTGTTTTATGTGAGCCGGCTTTACATGGACGAGCTCGGTACACCAACGCGGAGAAGCTAGCTCTTGCTCTAGTCCATGCCTCTGAAAGTTACGACCGTACTTTCAGGCACATTCAATCATTGTGGTTTCTGATCAACCCTCTGCGTCGAGATCTTGGCGAGACCGGACACCTCGGAAGATTAGCGGATGGGTTATCGAGTGGCAGAGTATGACTGGACTACCAACCCAGATGCGGTCAAAGCCAGCGTTAGGACTTCCTGGTGAAGGGCTTCAAGTCGAGACACATAAAGAAACGACAAGTAGGCGGTCGATACATGGACCCTTTTGTGGATGGAGCATCGGGAAAGAAGGAGCGAGGCGGTGTCTCTTGCTCCTCACCGATCGAAGGGAAGAATTTCCGTATGCACTGCGCGTTTCAACTTTGGCTACAAATAACGAGGCGAGAATATGAGGCTTTAACTCATCGGGCTCCGATTAGCCAACAAGCTAGTCAGCGAGATAACTCCGCACGTATTCGATGACTCCAGTTGGTGGTTAACCACATTAAGGGTGAGTATGAAGCAAAGGAGGAATCAATGAAGAAATACTTGGCGACCGCCAGATTTGGTTGAAGAACTTCAAGTCGGTTCATATAAGCGAGTCTCTCGGTCCAGAACAAAAGGCGATGCCCTATCGAAACGGCATCCAATTTCTTCTCAGATAAAAGAGTTCTGGTAGAGCGGCTGGCCGAGCGAAGTTATGTCTTGAATGAAGTTCAACCGATTTGCCAACAGGCCACCTGGATGGATCCCATAACGTCCTATCTAAAACACGGTGTTCTACCAACCGACAAGGTTCAATCCAGGAAGATAAAGTGCAAGCCGGCCAGTGCGCACTTTTGATGACGTCCCGTCTGCATTTATCATTCATATCACCATGGCTTAGGTGTGCTACCAGGAGGAAGGAAACTATCTACTTAGGAAATCCACCTCGGCATTTGTGGTAATCACGCAGAGCTCGGACAACGGCTCGTAAATGCCGATTGTTTGGATATTATCGGCCAACCATGCAAAACGATGCGAACGAGCCGGTCATGAGAGGTGCAAATCATGCCAGGTGCATGATAACTTGTCTCACCACCAACACGGACATGATTCCTTTGGTCTCTCCTTGGCCCTTTTATCAGTGGGGGGCAGATCTGGTTGGACCCCTTCCTCGTGCCCCAGGCAACTTACAGTATCTGGTCGTGGCCATCGACTATTTTACTAAGTGGGTGGAGGCCGAGGCCTTGACCACCATCACAGGGAAGGCCATACAGAAATTTGTGTGGAAGAACATCGTCTGTCGCTTCGGGATACCCAAAATCCTGGTCTCGGACAATGGAACGCAGTTTGAAGACATGATACCAAGTCGTGGTGTCTTTGAGTTGGGTATAGTCCAACATTTCACCTCTGTTGGATACCTCGGGCCAATGGCGGTGTAGAGCAAGCGAATAGGCAGCTCAAGGTTGGATTGAAAAAGAGGTTGGAAGAAGAGGGGCAAGCATGGGTCGAACATTTGCCTAACGTCCTTTGGGCATATAGAACGACTCCTAACTCGGCTACAAAAGAAACTCCATTTGCCTTAGCCTATGGTTGTGAAGCAGTAATTCCGGCCGAAATAGGGCTCCTTCCCCGAGGACCGAGCTCCATGCAACTACAGATCAGGACATTGAGCTCCGACACGCCAAGGACGACTTGGAAGAGGCGAGGGAAGTGGCCTACATCCGGATGGCAAAGTACAAGCAAAGAATATCCCAGTATTACAACTCTAAAGTTAAGCATTCGTACTTCAAAGAAGGAGACTTGGTACTAAGAAAGAACGAGGTCAGCAAGCAAATTCCCCAGGGGAAGCTTAACCCGAACTGGGAAGGTCCATACAAGGTAGTAAAAGTTCATGGCAAAGGTGCTTACCAGCTAGCAGATGCAAGTGGTCAGACCATACCAAGAAGCTGGAATGCCAGCAACCTTAGGAAATTTTACGCCTGAGACGAATCCAGGCCTGATTCTATCTATTTATTTTATGTTGTCTTTTTCAATAAAGTGTTATCAAACAGCTTTGATTTCTAATAAAATATGATTTCTTCGTGTTATATATTGTCATACTCCATAAAGCGATTACTTTTTTTTAACCGAGTCAGGTTATACTCAGAAGGTTTGCAAAAGTCAAACCTCCTAAGTCTGCAGTCGGCGAGACTTTAATCGAGTCTCGCAGTCGGACTCGTAAAGCTTGAATACCACAAGCATCCCGAGTCCTCAAGCCGGATGGGGTTTTAATCGAGTCGTTATACTCGGAAGGTTTGCAAAGTCAAACCTCCTAAGTCCGCAGTCGAGCCGAGAATTAATCGAGTCTCTCGCAGTCGACTCGTAAAGATTGAATACCACAAGCTTCCCGAGTCCTCAAGCCGGAGATGTGGTTTTAATCGAGTCAGTTATACTCGTAAGGTTTGCAAAAGTCAAACCTCCTAAGTCCGCAGTCGGGCCGAATTTAATGAGTCTGCAGTCGGACTCGAAAGCTTGAATACCACAAGCTTCCCGAGTCCTCGCCAGGACATGGTTTTAATCGAGTCAGTTATACTCGGAAGGTTTGCAAAAGTCAAACCTCCTAAGTCTGCAGTCGGGCCGAGAATTTAATCGAGTCTCGCAGTCGGGCTCGAAAGCTTGAATACCACAAGCTTCCCGCCAGACGGGGTTTTAATCGAGTCAGTTATACTCGGAAGGTTTGCAAAAGTCAAACCTCCTAAG
Source organism: Gentiana macrophylla (assembly GCA_026214975.1). Taxonomy (NCBI): domain Eukaryota; kingdom Viridiplantae; phylum Streptophyta; class Magnoliopsida; order Gentianales; family Gentianaceae; genus Gentiana; species Gentiana macrophylla. The sequence goes on from CM047805.1 coordinate 22,566,966, forward strand.
TCCGCAGTCGGGGCCGAATTTAATCGAGTCCTGCAGTCGGGCTCGAAGCTTGAATACCACAAGCTTCCCGAGTCCTCAAGCCAGAGACAAGGTTTTAACCGAGTCGTTATACTCGGAAAGGTTTGCAAAAGCCAAACCTCCCGTGTCTGCAGTCGAGCCTGAATTTTATCAAGACTCAATGATGTCATCCAAACCATCACCATGCAAGCCATACTTGGGGGAGAAGGGGCATCCATAAGACAAAATTCGGACCCAAAATAAACCAGATGAAGCCAAAGTACAAAACATAGTGGGCAGGGCACCACAAAGTGTAAATAAAATACATAAACTTGGCCAAAGTACAAAACATAGTGGACAGGGCACCACAAAGTGTAAATAAAATACATAAACTTGGACAACAAAAAAGTTTCAAAGTTTTCAGAAAAATGAACAGTCAGGTCTGGGTTCTAGGATTCTGCTCTGTCGAAGATGGAGTGGGCACAGTACCCTGAGGAGTGGGACGACGTCGGGCGTATTTGGCACCAATGTCTTCGCCTGCTTTAAACTCACTCAGCCGGGCATCATAGATCTGACCTGCTCCTTCCTTGTACATGGAACGATAATGCACAAGGTCGGAGGATCATCACCAGACGTTGTTCCTTCGCCTCGTCTACACCCGTGGTATACCCATGTTGCATGACAGGGTTCAGCAAGACCTTCAGAGCTCCGGCTAGATGATCGGAGGACTTATACTCATGCACAACTCGGGCATCCCGAGCTGGAAGAGAAGCTTCCAGAGTAGTGAGGTCAGCCCGGACCTTGGCCAGCGCCTGCCCGAGCTCAGAGTTCTCCGCTACATACTCGTCGTGCTTGGCCTGGAGTTCAGCAGTGCACTTGGCCTTAGTCTCGACCAGTTCCTTCTTCAGAGCCGCAATCTCCTGGTCCTTAGTCTTGGAGGCTTCTCTGTGCCTGTCACGACTCGCTCGGAGCTCCTCAATTGTTCCCTGCAGAGCCTCCTTGCTCGCCGCTTGAGACTCGACAAAGCGATCCAGAACTCCCGACCGACCTGAGCTCCCGCAAAGGACAAAGAAAAAGTCAAGAGGAAGAAAGACAAACAAGAAAGATGACATATTTATTCAAGAGCTTACCACTCGCAGCGGCAAGGTCTTGGTCCGACAACTTCGTATAACCGATTATGTCACAGGGAAGGTTGCTCCTCAGGAGAGTCTTCGACATTCTCAACGGTCTGCCGACCCGCTTTTCTTTTCTTGGATCGACTCTTCCGACCAGAGGAAGAGACTATCTTCTTCTTCCGGCTAGGCTCGATCGCATCCTCTCTTGTCTCCTGATCTTCATCCACATTTATCCTCTCCACTTCCCCGGATGAGTCATCCGGTTGTGCAGACAGGAGTTGGGTGAGGTAGGGTCGGGGGCAGTCCAAAGACTCGGAGATGCCCCGGCTCTATACTTTCCTGCTGCTCAGACTCCTGGTTAGGCTCTTCAAGGTTAACAGGAGGAACCACTTCGTCATTCACATCCTCCAAGAGATCAGCGAAGGAAGACACTGCCAGAATAAGTAATAAGAAATGTTAGAAGACATTTTGCAAATAGCAAAGTATGGTAAGGAATAGACATTAAAGCCCTATATATCTTGTACTCTTCCTTATCTAACTCCTTGTACGGGTCAGGGCCCGCAGTAGGCAACTGGGCAGCCAAGATCATCTCAGAAGAGTACTTTTTCTCTCTGATATAAACCCCACTTTTGCGAATGTCGTCTAGCAGTTTCTGATCCACGTCAGTTGGTCGCGGATCGCTGTCCAGGTCAGAGGAGTTCCACCTGCCCAGGTTCCGAGTCACCTCTGGACATATGAAGAAGAATCTGGTCTTCCAACCTTTATATGAAGTATCTCCCGGCTCCGTAAATTGAACGTCAGGCATGAAATCCCCCCGACGAGGGAAGCAGTAGTACCCAGCCTGCCCAGGCACTTGTTTGCGCTGAAAGAACAGTCGAAATGTTTGAACTTTGAAGGGATGCAGCACATCCGCACTAAATGGCAAAACCCACTATTGCCCTTATTCCGTTGGGCACGATCTGGCCCAACCCTAGTCGTAATGCTCCGTGACCAGACAAAATGGCGGGCGATATAGGGAACCGTAAACCGCATAAAAGCTGCTCCCTATACACAGCGCAGTACCCTGCCGGAGCTTGATAAGCGTAAACACCGGGAGCCGGGATAATGGGTTTGAAAAGTGGATTTGTTAGGTTGTATTGTTTACAGATGCGGGTCAAATCTGTGGGAGTTATTTTGGTATCGATGCCATGGCAGGCCGCCTGTGATTTCAGAGCCATAAAGGCTTTAAGGGAAAGGACGAATCTAGAAGATGAGGAAGAAGGGGGAGGATTGAAAAAAGAAAGGGCAGGTCTCTCGATATTGACCCCGGTAGTGGTGATTTCTTCCTCCAATTCCGGCTCCGACTCAAATAACGCCTCAATGGAACTATCAGTAAGAATTATAGGCTCGCTCATTAACAACGAAAAAGACTTAGAAGAATAAGAAAAGAAAGAAAGCTTACTTGAGAAATCGAAGAAATGGAAGAATGGAATGGCAACCGTCCCGACTTCACACTTGATTTAAAGAGTAACGTCTGAAAGGATTGATGAGACTAGGAGTTATAAAACCCCAAAAAGAAGCCTTGGAATAACCGCCCCATTATTGTGTCACGACGCTTCGTTTCTCGCACTCAATGCGGCAGTCTAAACGGTAGCAAGGACACGTGTCATGGTAAGCATGTTATCTTGGAACGTCCGAACTGATCTCAGGTCTACCCAGCTCCTAGGTAGTCTGGCCAGACCTGGGGGGCTTATGACGATGGTGAAAATAGACCTGGCCACGTGTCACTCTTATAACATCCCAAGATTGAGAGAGAAAGATAAGAGGGAAGCATTTAGGGCCAGGAGCCCCACACCAGTAAGACCCTACCCCAGGAGGGAGGTCTGTACATGACCCTCCCGACTACCGCCTTCTGCATCGCGGCACTCGGTCTAGTCTGGAGGCAGGATATGCAGATCAGGTCGAGCTGGCCTGAGGAGCCCATCGAAGGCCGACTGGCTCTTTCCTTAAGTGATAAAGAACACATGTGCATATATTATAAGAGAATCCCTGGATTACCGGAAGAAAATCCCGTAATTGGAATATGATCATAATTATCTTTTGCTAGGATTAAACACGTGATGATCCTTAGGGTTTAAGGATGACACGACTTGTTTGACAAGAAAAGAGGTAAGACGCCTCCCTATATAAACAACCCTAAGGAACTACGAATGACTTGATTCCAATTCAACTATTGGATACGTAGGCAACTTGAGAGAAACTAACTCTCAGGCTCAGTCTTAATCATACCAAATCACGATCCCCATTGTTTCTGTTCTTGTTTGAATCGTCCTAGAGGTTATTTGGACCCGTAGGTGATATTCGACATCATCAATGGTATTGGTTGAGGGAAAACTAGGTTTCATGGTGTTTTTGGAGACATCAGGAGTAGTAGATTCTTGACAGGTGGTATGTGTGTTTATGAGGGAAGACAGCTTCATTGAAAGTAACATCCCTGGAGATATAAATGCGGCCTGAGGGATCTAGACATATGTAACCTTTGTGGTGAGTACTCAGACCAAGATAGGTACACTGCTGTGAGTGGTACTGGAATTTATATGAGTGATAAGTTCTTAAGAGAGGGTAGCAAGCACTCCCAAAGATTCTACAGTTTTGATAGGCTGGGACCCTGTTATGCAAGGTTTCAAAAGGAGATTTGTGTTGTAGGACAGGAGTTGGGAGGATGTTGATAAGATGGACAACATGTTCAAAACTATGCCACCAGTATTTCATTGGAAGATTGGCTTGAGCTAAAAGAGTTAGGCCTGTTTCAGTGATGTGTCTATGTTTTCTTTCAATGGTGCCATTCTGAGGTGTGTGTGTGGACATGGATGTCTAAAATGAATGACAGACTGATTGAGGTGAGGTTCAAAAGACCTAAACTCCCCCCAGTCAAACTGTAGTTGCTTGATTTTAAGGCTGGACTGATTTTCAACAAGAATCTTAAACTTGAGAAAAGCATCTAGGGCTTCAAACTTGTACTTTAGTGGGTATATCCAGGTGAGCCTACTATAATTGTCAACAAAGGAGATATGATAAGAGAAGCCATTGACAGACTTAACAGGTGAGGGACCCCATAAGTCTGTATGAATCAACTCAAGAGGAACATTAGACACAGTAGTGGAGTTAGAATAAGGTAAAGAATGCAGTTTCCCTAATTGACAGGCTTCACAAAAAGGAAATTTTTTATTAACACTGATTACAAGATTTCAGAACATTTTGCAAAACCCTCACAGAGGGGTGGCCTAATCTTCTATGCCATAGTTCTAAGGACTTGGCAGGACTAGCTAAAAAACTAGATTTAGGAATGGAAGTCACTTGGCTTGACTGAAGAGACTTGACTGGACTTGGTAGACCTTGAACTTCATACAGACCATCTTTAAGAAGACCTTCCAATAGAGTAGTTCTGGTTCCCTTGTCCTTAACACAATAACCAGTGTTAGAGAATTCAATATAGACATTATTATCAACAAGCAGTTGAGAAATACTGAGTAGATTTTTTGCTATATGAGGCACACACAACATATTTTTCAAAAACAGGGTGGTGTTAGTGTGTGGTAAATGAATGCAACTGGAACTAGTGTGTGTAATGCACAATCTTTCACCATTACCTACTACCAGACCATATGACCCCTCATAAGGAGTATTGAGACTCAAATTGTTCAAATCTGAGGCTATGTGATTACTTGTTCCACTGCCAAGGTACCAGGATGGATCAGGAACAGTTTCTGGGGATGCAAGAGAAGCAGAGACTTGTTTTGTTGGTGCTTGATTAGTCTGTGAGGGCACAAAATCGTTTTCAAACCTGTGCCAACACTCAGATGCTATATGACCAGATTTTAGACAGATTTGACAGGTAGGTCGAGGATTCTGCCCCTGATTGCCTGTCTGAACATTTCCTCTTCCACTCGACCTACCTCTTCCTTTTCCACCTCTATAGGATCCCCTTTCTCTGTTGGGTGTTCCTTGTGGTCTAGGTTGATTACGAGCTGTATTTGGTTGTGTAAAAGCAACATTAGCAATATGATTACCCAGATTAGCAGCATGAGTATTGTATCTAGAGATTAAACGTTCAAGGGTTAACAGTTGGGCCTGAACTTCCGGCCACGAGAGTGAGTAACTCTGGAGGTGATGTTGACCACAACAGATTCATAATCTCTGGGCAAACCTCCAAGTGTAGCAAGTACCAGTTCAGAATTAGAAATGGGAAGACCAGCTGCAGCTAAATTGTCAAAATAACTCTTCATTAGGGCTAGATAGTCCGCCATACTCTTTGTACCTTTTTCGTCTTAGTTAGAGCATCTTTGTATTCCGAGTCGAGCTTGGGCACCGGCTATTGTAGAGTGTCTTTAAAGTTTTCCAGACTTCAAAGGTCGTACCACATCCTATGACCTCTGTCGCTGCTTGTTCATTATCGAGCCCAATAGCCAACCCAATAGAAGGCGATCGGTGGTGGTTCATGCTTCAAACGCTGGATTTGGTTCCAGAGTAGATCCCCGTTGGGAGAATCGGTGGTGGTGGTGCCAAGGTCCCAACAAGTGACCATCTAACTTGTATCCACGAATCACCGGAGAATAGAGTACTTCCAGAGAGATAGTTTTTCCGATCCGGTTTCACCGCAAGCGTGCTTGATTAAGTGTTCCTCCAAACGGAGGAGAAGTATGGGTTGGAGAAGGAAGAGCTCCGATCGATGGTATCTCGATCGGCAGAGAATTGGATCGGAATGGATCCAAAATTCGGAAAGAGGCTAGGATCAAAGACGAAGAAATGATGGGATAGATCTTTCAAGAATAACAGAGAGAGAGAATGGGAATAGATCTTTCAGTAGCAACAGAGAGAGGAATGGAAGTGGAATTAGCAACAGATATCCGGTCCGGTCTGTAATGGTGGAAACGGTGGAGATAGGTGGTGGCTCCACCGTGGAGGTTGGATCGCTAGTGGACATTCTTCCACCGGAATCGCTCCGATACCAACTTAGAATATTATGATTAGAATAAACTGATATTCATTGATTAATTGTGTTCCACCATTACACACATATATCAAAGAGATCTCTAACAAACTTGATCTTATCTAGAGTGTAGACCATACACTTGTCACTAATCTTGATAATTAACACAACTCAACTCATAATACATATTTAGCTCAACTCATACATTAACCCTTACACCTTAACACCTGTACTAGCCAGGGATGAATCATGGTGAGGACGGCGGTTGCTTCTATTGCGGCTAGCAGCGCTTCTTCGGCCGGAATGGATCTTGTAGCTCATCGTCCACGTTTAGCCTAAACCTATTAATCCAATTTACTAAGTTCATTTTTCTCAATTTTTTCTTCTTTCTGATTTTTCAACATGGGATATTACGTAAATGGTGTAACCAATTTGTTGGATTCTCCTTGTACTGGATGTTTTTGTACATCATATTGTTTTAGGGTCATAGATCTAGGAATATTGAAGGTTTTTAATTAATAGGCTTTATTTGATTGATTTAATAAGTGTATGTATGTGTTACTTTTTGCAGTAATACATGGACCATCAGGGCCATATCCAACCTCAGAATTTGAACATTCTTCAATATGTGCAACTGTCAAAAAGGTATTCAATTTGAAAGAGTTTCTTACAAAACGTGATGCTTGGGCTGGAACTTTTGAATCTTTGATAAGCAGAACCACTCCAAGACCTGATTGTCCAGGTATATTAATTATATAATGTTAGTATATCGAAGAAATTATTCTATGGTGTATCGACACCGTGCAGATAAACATTATGTGCTGTATCTCAATGTGGATACACCTAAGAAAAATTTACGGCATGCGTGTATCACTTTTAGTATGTTGTCGTGATATCACGTGTGCTGATATTCGAGAGCATATATATATATATATATATATATATATATATATATATATATAAAATCTAGGTTGCACGTCTACAAATACGTAGACATTTGTTTTATAGTGATTATGGATCATCATGTCATAATTGTTTCATCAATCAAAAAAATTAAAGATTGGGAAATTAAAAATATGGAAAATTAGGGATAAGGACACAATCAAATATTTTTAAGAATGGAGACAAATGTGATATTTTTATAGGGAGAAGAACAATCGCATAATTTTATAATAAAAAGAATGAACAATGAATCCCGAAATCAATGAATTTCTCAATGAATCCCAAATCAAATTAATTTTGATGAAATAATTTTGATAATGAATCCCGAAAATTAGTGAATTTCGATTTATGAATTTTGAAAATTAGTGAATTTAACGGTGAATTTCACAAATGAATTTAAACAATGAATTTCGAACACAAGTGAATTTCGACGAATGAATAAATAGTTTTGTCTTTTATGCAAAAGTTTAAAAAAGCTGTCTTCTACTCAATTGATGAAATATTTCTGTCCTTCTCCCTCATTCCCCCTAAAAAATATAGGGATATATTATACAAATAAGAGGTGGATACTGTTGAATTATCATCTATAGCTCCCAAAAGATTAAGTTGATGGATAGATATATAATTATCATTATATATATACATTTAACAGGGTATATGTGTAAATATAAATAATATTGGTTCCTTTTTTGTTGTAGTTTTTGGTCATTTGGACATATTTTCATTCATTATCAAGCGAGATTTTAAAAATGGTTCTTCATTTCACATATCTAAGTTGAGAATATGTATGAATCATATATCCAACTTTTAAAATTATAAATTCATCCCAGGACATATATCTTAAATATCAGTGTGCATGGCGGATCCGGAAAAATTTTCTGTTGAGGATCGAACAAATTTAAAGATCGAGTGGGACATTAATAATGCTTTTATATTTTTTTACCAACAAATATACATCGCTTTTTTCGGATCTCATCGGAAACCTACCCCCCACCTTTATGCATATGGGTCCGCCCGTCGATGTGTATCATTGTCATTCGAGAGACTTTATACAAGCAATGTTTGTAAGAAGGTTATGATAAGTGGCATACATTGTAGCCTCTCCTCTCATTTTTACTCTCTTCACATAATACACTTTTATCGCAAGCATGAGAGGTTAGAAATGAATTCGGTTGTAATGTATGCCACTTTGCACAACCTCTCTACAACAATTTGTATTATAAAATTTGTTTGTCTGATACATATCGTGTACAAGACGTACGTATTACCTAATAGAAGTATCTATGCATCATAGTTAGGGCAGTGCATTGCACCTTTTGAAGGGTGGGGCAGCACCCGTTGAGAAAAATTGCACCACAAGCATTAACCTACTAATTTTTATATATTGATTCATTGACCTACAATATGTATAAATCTAAGTATAAATTTCTGACTCGTATCTATATATTCCTAGAGCCGCCTTAATCATAGTATAGAATTGTTTCTGTCCGGACTATACAACCTAAGACGGTAATATGATTAAACCCACGCTATATCCACGCTTACATGGATCACATAGCGAAAGCTAATTATAATTTATGCTTACATTTAGGTATTTATCGACGCCCAATATAAGATAAATTTTAAAATGAGAAAAAAAATGACACGGTTGTTGTAACTTGTATGCAGAGACGTTACCAGAACCGAAGAAATTAAGGCCGACCGAGGCGAATGAGCATGCAAATTTAAGCGATTTTCAGAAAGAATTGGTTCAAATGGCAGCAGTGTTATGTGGAGATCATAAAAAGGACACATATCCACACAAATTGGTGGAAAATATGACTGTTATTGAAGCAGTGGATTATGTTAAAAAAGCACTTGATAAATTCTTTGAAGAATGCCAGAGATTAAAGCAAAGTGGTGCAGATGAAGATACAGTTTGTGTGCTTTCACATGATCCAAATAATAATAATAAATCTTCAAAGTCAAATTCATTTGTTTCAAAGTTCATTTCTTGTATTGTTTGTGGTCGTCATTGAATTTAGAAAAAAATAAAATGAAAAGACAATGTGTGTGAAATATAATATGGACTTTGATTAAATGTGTGTGTATTAGTTATTTCATGAACTTGATTTTATTCTACTCATCATCATAAAGTTATACCATCATTAATGTGTTTTACATTATTATCAATGAATAAAGATACGACCAGTGATACAACGGTTATCTACATCGTTGAATATGAACGGTTATCTGTACTGTTGATCATGATGTAGACTCTTATCATGATCAATACTACAGATTAATATTGTGTCATAGGTGAACAACAATGCAGATTAATATTCTGTCACTAATTGTGTCCGTATTATTATCCATCATCAATATTGTAAAATCAGGTTGTGTCACTTTGCGTTGTTTTTTTTTTTTTTTTTTTTGAAGGAGCTTGTTTGTGTTAGTGACATTACCTTATTTGTAATGATACGAGCACCGGCTCAACGAGTGACACAACTGTAATCTGCACCGTTGATCGTTATAAAATGGTACATCATAATTAATTTAGGTTGTGTCATTCGTTGTGGCAAAACCGTTGTGCTCGTAGGATTAGTCTTGCCTTATCTTCTGTCATCGTTTAAGGAACGTTGGTAGTAGCTGAACTACATTCATGGTGCTGTTATAATGAGCTTTTCAATCATTTCTTTACATCCTTCATCAAACCACAATTTCCCTTGGGAAGATTTTCCCTTGACTTCCCAAAAGGATTTCGATTTTTCATCCTTCACCAAACTCCATTCTTGCAAATCTATCAATGAATTAAAGCAAATCCATTCTCTTATCCTAAAATCAGGCCAATCTCTTCAAACCCAGCAGCTCCTTTACACCAAAATCCTGTCTTCATGTGCAACGATTGTTGATTCTACAATTGACTTCAGCTATATCCACACACTGTTCACTCAATTGCATGATATTGACGTCAGTTCTTTCAACAGTGTAATTCGATACTTTTTGGGTTTTAAAAGCAGGTCTAATGCGATGATTGTGTTGTTGTTTTACTGGGTTTTGGTTGAGAAAGGATTAAGTGGTGATTCCTATACATACCCTTTTGTATTTAAAGCGTGTACGCAATTATGTGATTTAAGAGTAGGGAACATGGTCCATGCTCATGTGGTGAAAAATGGGTTTGTGTTGAATTTGTATGTTGTTAATACGTTATTGCGTTTTTATTGTGTATGTGGAGTTCTTGAGGATGCAAGGAAGGTGCTTGATGAAACTCCTCACAGAGATGTGGTGTCGTGGACGACATTGATCCAAGGTTATGTGGACAATGGATACTTGAGAAAGGGGATGGATGTGTTTTTTGCTATGTGTGAATTAGGATATAGGGCTGACGAGAAGACGATGGTGGTTGTGATTTCGGCTTGTGCAAAGTTGAGGGATTTGAGTATGGGCAGGAAGTTACATGACTATGTTTCCAATGAATTTAGATGTTTTGATGTGTTTGTTGGGAATGCCTTGGTTGATATGTACTTAAAATGTGGCGATACGTTTTCAGCTAGTAAGGTGTTTGATGAAATGCCGGTAAAGAACGTGGTTTCTTGGAACTCCATGATTTCTGGGCTAGCTCAGAAAGGAGACTACAATGAAGCCTTGGACGTGTTCAGAAAGATGCAGGGCAAAGGTGTTAAGTTGGATGATGTAACTTTAGTAGCTGTTTTAAACTCATGTAGCAATCTAGGAATGCTTGAAATCGGAAAATGGGTTCATGCCTACCTAAACAAGAACGAAATCGAAGTAGATGGGATTATTGGAAACGCGTTGATAGATTTATACGCGAAATGTGGAAACATAGCTGGTGCATTAGGTGTTTATGAAGAAATGAAGTTCAGGGACGTGTACACGTACACTGCCATGATCGTAGGGTTGGCAATACATGGGGAAGGATTTAAAGCCCTTGAACTTTTCAGTGACATGCTTGAAATCGGCATTGAACCAAATGAAGTGACATTTGTTGGTATATTGACAGCATGCTCGCATACAGGACTCGTGGAACAAGGCCGGAAATTCTTTTCAGACATGTCAATCGTGTACGATATGAAACCTCAAATGGAGCATTACGGATGCATGGTTGATCTTTTTAGTCGTGCAGGGCTCGTTAATGAAGCGTTGTTGTTTATCGAAAGCATGCCATTTGAGCCTGATGCCCTTATCTGGGGAGCATTGTTAGGAGGTTGTAGGATCCATGGTAAAGTTGAGTTCGGTGAAAGTGCGTTAAATCAGCTTGCGGAAATTGCGCCTGATGAAGACGGGGCTCGTGTTCTTATGGCGAATATATACGCGTCTGCTAATAAATGGAAGGAATCAAATGAGTTAAGGAAGTTTATGAAAAGGAAGAAATTGAGAAAAAGTCCTGGATGCAGTTCTATTGAATTGGATGGTGTAGTTCATGAATTCCAGAAGGGCAATAAAGGAAACTCAAATAGTGAAGGCTTGTATATGGCATCGGATAAGATGTTAGGTCATGTAGTTGATAATGCATAGGGCTGTAAGTGTGTCGTTATTCTTTCGTGAGTAGTTTGAGATCGAGCTATTGAGTGAAATCGATTCGACTCGACTTACACCAACTCGAACTCGAAATCGACTCACTCAAAATTAAACGAATGCTATGCCATCTTATTCAATTTGAAACTCTGCGATAGTGGTTTTGGTCTTATGTGTTTATATATACACACAGGGTTCTATTGACATCTGTTTTTTGCTTCGAGCACCAGGAATACTTAACACATCTAAAAAAATTACTTAAAAAATCATGATTATTTTTTTCAAAAAGGAACTTCACTACTTCAGACGTTCTTTTTCGTACGAAACATCATCGATGGCGATGGCATTTATTCGAGAGATGATGGTGGGTAATTTTGGCGAAGAACGTTCTAACAACGCCAATGCGTTGACATTCCTAACATGTGCGGTCTTTGAAGTAATTTTACTGTTTCATGAAAAGAAGAGAAAATAAAAAAGGAAAAATGCAGCCTTTACCTTAGCGTCGCTTGGCTTTCAAAAAGGTTAACTAAAATTATCAAATTCAATTTGTCTCGGTTTTATATCATGTAAGTTCTTATCAGGATTTTACCAATGGATTTTAAATGTGATCCCCACCATCTTTATGGCGTGGCACTTAATCCTATATGATATCTTGCTCTTATACTACATATAACGCCTCAAAGCTCGAACATAACGATGCTATTTGAAAGTTGTGACATAATTAATTCTGTAAATACTAAGACCATCGTCATCGCTTTGCATAAAATAATTAATCATGTTACGAAATTCATTATACCTAACCTCATACATCATGCTAATGCTTCTTTTACTTTTCAACGTACGTATGATATATTGCATGAAAATACATAAAACTTTTTCCTTTGTATTAGGTTATTTATTTTAATTAAATATATACATTACAAACACTTTTTTCTAAATAACCTTGCAATTCACCAGACGGTTAATTTTTGGTTAACCGCCTAATTCAAAATCCGTATATACACAAGTCAATTCATATTCAAGCGGTTAATCAATCGCATACGCTTCTTTGAACCACCGATTCAGAAACTACCAAAAACAGGTTAAAACCGACCGTACACCATTTTTGAAGCAATCCGTTGGCCGGTCTAGTTGTAAATGTGTTATTTAAAAAATGTTATTATCACTTAGTGATTTTATGATGGTCTAGAACCATTATTTCATCACATCCTCCGCAGATCACATATTTTAGAATATGTGTTTTTTTTAAACATATGAAACCAACACAAGATCATTAACTGATTGGTCCGGAACCAACAAGCCGTACGTGTGGCCCAATCACCATAGAATTTGCCCAAATCCCTAAAAAAAAAAAAAAAAAATTAAATAAGTTTTATTTTTGAATTTTAGAAACATTAATGCAACCCCTTTTAACCGGAAATTAATTTTCCCGCACAACGTGTTAAAATTACCGGCAAAAGTAACTACCAAAAGCTCTGTGTCAATTGCATTATATAATACAAGCTCCACCATCGCGCCACCGTCGGCCGCCGGCCTTTCTCCACTAACACCCATCGCAACCATGGAGGAATTCTTAGAATTGGAAACACAAGATGCAGTACGGATGCCATGGAACGTCTTGCCAGGAACAAAATCAGAGTCCGCTCAATGTGTGATCCCGATTTCAGCAATCTACACTCCTCTAAAGCCCTTACCTTCATCCACTCCGGTTCTGCCTTACTCTCCACTTCGGTGCCGGAGCTGCCGATCGGTGTTGAATCCGTTTGCCGTTGTGGATTTCTCTACCCTCACTAATAAATATTGGATCTGCTGCTTTTGCCACACGCGCAACCATTTCCCTCCGCATTATCAGGCCATTTCGGAAGCTAATTTGCCGGCGGAGCTTTTCCCTCAGTACACTACGATCGAGTATGAAGACCCGAGCGGCCAGGGCAGCGTTGCTACTCCTCCTGTGTATTTGTTCGTTGTTGATACTTGTGTTATTGAGGAGGAAATTGGATTCCTAAAATCTTCTTTGCAAAAGGTTACTGCCGATTTGTTCACTTTATAGTTTATTTTAGATAGATTTTCAGCTTTTGGTTTGTGAAATTCAGCTTAATTTGCATGGAATTTTGGATAATTTATGGGTTTAGTAATTGCGAATTGATGCGAAATACTGAAAGGAAGTGAACTATTGTTACAATCTTTTCATAAACTTTTTATGCGATCATGGACTATTTAGGAAGACTTTAGAATTGGTTTACAAGATGGTAAATGGACTTGATCCACCAATAAATGTTGATGGAAAGCTCATGAGGTCTCTCACTGTGGATAGCTACGAGTTAGCTCGTGGACGATTTTTTTGAGTTGTAGGATGGAGATGACGACTAATCTTTTATTCTTATACTAATTAGTGGATAGCCATTTGGGCTAGGTTCTTACCTAAATGAGCTTTTATCTTATATTGAGCTTAAGCTCCTTAGTTGGTAGGTCATATTATGTAATCAATATTCATCTTTTAAGAATGAAATAATCTTAGAGCTTGGATTTGCTCTTGTTTATCCTTATATATTGTTGATCTTCTACATCGCAAATGCTCCTTTGTTTAAAGTCACTGCTTTAGTTTTGGTTTTATTGAATCATAATTATTAGCTGGTCAAGTTGCTAAACACAAGTTTGTGTGATGGTTTTGTTAAGGGTCTTTTTATTTTATTTTTATTCTTATTCATTGCTGTTTGCAAACATGTTGGGTGTTCACTGTTTCAATCCTTCTTGCATGGGTAAGAAATTAATGTTATAATGTAGGTGTGCATCAAGTATTTTACAACCAGATTTTTGGCTTGCAGAATGTTGCATTTATTTGAAGTATGTCTGATCACAATGATGGATATGTTTATTTTAATTATTAATATTTGTAACTACGGTGTTTGGGGGACAGAATCAGCTGTCACGTGAGAGAAATATCATTACATAATTGATAATATGGACTTAAATGATTTGCATGGTTTTCTAGGAAGTACAAATTGTTGGATTGATCGACATAAAATGGAAAACTTAGGGTAGAAGTTCTTATGCATAGACTTGGACTATTTTCTTACATTGATAGTTGATGGTAGATAATGTGATTCTCCTTGAATTATAAACTTCTTTTGGCATAGCTGGTAATTTGTGGTGTAAGTTCATCCCCTTGACTTGACTTGACTTTGGACGTTATGGTAAAGTTTTAAAAAGTCCCAATTGCTTTTCGGTTCAGAGGGGAATTGATGCGTTTCTTGATTACAGGTAGTTGGGCTGGTACCTGAGAATTGTCTCATCGGTTTCATCACTTTCGGTTCCTATGTACATGTCCATGAACTGGGATTCGGGCAGATTCCAAAGGTTTATGTATTTAAAGGATCAAAGGAAGTTACTAAGGATCAGGTTTTGGAGCAGATGGGTTTTTTCGCGAAAAAGCCTCGGCCATCCATAGGAGTTATAGCTGGTGCAAGAGATGGGCTTTCTCAGGAAAGCATTTCAAGGTTTTTGTTACCTGCATCAGAGTGTGAATTTGTACTAAGCTCGGTATGCCAGTCACTTGATCTTTTTTGTTTGTTCATTGTACATAATGAATACTCCTTTGTTTTTGCATTTCTTTTGGCAAGCGTATATCGTTTCTGAGTTGTTTTTCTTTTTTCCTTCTAATTTGGTATGGTTTCTGTTGAGTTCATAGGAATTGGAGATGTGTGGTTGCCTGATTATGTGGTTTACCTTTTGTGTCGTGTGCGTGCTATTCCCTGTCATGTAAACTTTTATTAAGCTAATATGCATAAGAAGATTCCATGTGAAAGGAACTGCAGTTCATAGCTTGTTTTCTTTGGGTACACTATTATAATTCTATTAGCTTGAATTTGTGAAGTGAAGCCTTGGTTAGATGGTAAAAGTTTTTGCTTCGCGATATTGAGTCATGGATTAGAGTTGTTGAAGTAACCTAAGCCTGCATCAAGTATGTCCAGAGTAATTTAAGCCTGATCCCGACCTTATACTCTTGGATGTTTTTATTCATGAGGCTCTCCTACCAGTTCGAGAGTAACTTCTTGTTTGGCTTCATGACAAGGTCTGAGTTCTGATCTCCTTCACTCTTTTATTCTTTCTGTCTTCTTAAAGTATGCATTCTTTTTAGATATTGGAGGATCTCCAGAAAGATCCATGGCCAGTTCCAGCAGAACAGCGAGCTGCTAGATGCACAGGTACAGCCTTGAGTGTGGCTGCTCATTTGTTAGGAGTATGTGTTCCTGGTTCTGGGGCAAGAATTATGGCATTCTTAGGTGGGCCATCGACTGAAGGGCCTGGTGCGGTAAGTGCATTTGATAGTATTTATTCAATCTGTTTCTATCTCAAGTTTTACTAACTAGTGCAAGTGTATTTTCCTGTTTTCCATGTGACTAGAACGGTTATGTGTGAAATTGAGACTCATCGTTATTTTCTCTTTTATTGCGTATTTGTTTCTGGAGTATATGTGGAACTAGATGCTTTTTTGGTTAATGTATTTGTAATCAGTGTTTTGATGGTGCATGTTTTCATCTGTGTTGTTGAAAACAGAATGATATTGAACAGAAAATAACTTTTATTACTTTTCTCATGATTCTGTCTAGACTGAGTACACTGCGATTTACATAGGACTAAAACTCGGAGATAGCATAAGATAACAGCCTTATCAACTTCTACTTCAAACTAACTAACTAACTGTAATATAACTTCCTTATCTTAACCCTGGAAAGAAAAACACTTATCTACGGCTTCACCAGCTTTTGTCTCTCAACACTCCCCTCAAGTTGAGCATAGATATGGATCATGTTTGTATTTCTCACAAACACACCAGGGCTCTGTTTTATCAGGGCCTTAGTTAAGCCATTTAGTTGTCTGTCGAGTAGATGGGAGAAAGGGTATGCAAATAAGCTCATTCTCAAGTGGCAGTCTGATGTCTATATTAATCCAAAGCTATTGACAACTCCTAGGGCCATAGCCTCTGCACCTCTCCTAAACACCACCCCTTGTTTTTTTAATTCTCAAGGTTACCGAGGTACCCCAAATGAATGTACAGTAGCCTGAAGTTGACCTTCTCTCCTTTTGACCCAACCTAGCCAGAATCTGTATATGCCTCTATTCCTCTTATAACACTCCATTCCTAAACCTAAATTTACAGAATCCCCTTAGCGGCCAAAGTTACGAAAATCAAGAAAAAAGTTGAGAACAATGTTCCAGATAAGATTATTTTTCCTCACACTCAATTTCAAAACATAAAGCCTGATTGTATTTAGCATATGAGACTCGACCACAAAACAAGGAGGAGGAGTTTGCTGGAATATCATCTTGTTCCTTTCCATCCATGTCATGTAGATTAATGCCGAGAAATCAAGTTGTGGAATTTGAAGCTGGACCTTGTTGGTGAATATATGGTTGAGGGTAATAAAAAAATAGAGACAGTGTCTAGTTCATTTCACGGAAAGAAATAGTAAAACTTTCTGTTTTAATTATAAATTCAGTGTATTGCTTGGTCTTGATATGTGGTATTTTTCCTTTTTGATCTGAATCTTTTCAGATTGTGTCAAAAAATCTTTCTGAGCCTATACGTTCTCACAAGGACCTGGACAAAGATTCTGCACCATTTTATCATAAAGCAGTGAAGTTTTATGAAGTACTGTCAAAGCAGCTTGTTCATCAAGGACATGTATTAGATGTTTTTGCTGCTGCACTTGACCAGGTGTTGTAATCTGCTTTCTCTTTGGCATCTTAAGAGTTTTGAGTGCATACATATCTTCTTGCATAAAGTGACTGGTGTATTTGTTGTTAATATATAATGATCCATTACTTTTTTATGTAGACTGGTTCTCAGACCTGACTCCAAAATATTTGTCTGCCACTTTTGGCAGCAGCATGTCTAACTACTACCATACTCTTTTTAAAGCAGCCGTTGTTATTATACAAACACTGCCTAAATTCATCAATAGCTACAATCGCTTGTTTTCCTTAAAAATGTGGCAGCTGAGAATCTTAAATTGACTAACAACAAGTGAATTAGTAATGGTTCTTCTTACGGTAGAGTTCAATTTTCTATGTATCAACTCAAGAAATTGTTCTTTTAGACATTGTAATCGGGGAGCACGGAAAATGAACACTTCACCATGGACTTATTTTCTAATTTATTGAGCAGTTAAGTTTTGTCTTTCTCTATATTATTCTATTACATGGGATTAGACGTGTAACTAATCTTGAAACAGTGGTTAAATGGAATCCTGGATTTTTGCTGAGCAAGTACCGTTCCTTCTGAAATTTTCTCTATGACGGATTTAATCGCTTCTCATGCTATGGACGGATCTTTATCTTCATTATATGCATTATTTGCACCTCTCAGCTTTTGGTTTGAATTGTTGACAAATTTAGTTCACCCACCAATACAATCCCGACCTTTTAAATTTATTCTGTGCATAAACTGGATAAAAGTTTTAGAATACAGCGTTGAATTTCATTTTAGGAGTATATTATATTTTCAATTAAGATGGTTAGTGTAAATAGTTAAATTATCTATGGTAAAATTTAATAAACTACTACTTCTGTCTTGAAATATAGGTATCTTTGACTCTTCATTTTTGTCCCTTGATACAAGTCTTTTTAGAATACCAATACAACATTTTTGCATTTTTCCTTCATATTACCCCTATTTTATCATCCATCCAACTGCTTTTCATTACTTCACGTTTATTGCATACAGTAAAGGACATTTTAGACTTATTCGTCAAAAAATTGTGGCATCCACCCACTTTCCTAATCTATGAGAAAACTACTAAAAAGACCTATAGTTTGGGACGCAGGTAGTACTTATATCGTGAAAGGTGCAAGTAGAAAAACAGAATATATGTATGTTTGTGTATCTAATTATCTCTCTTTACCACATAAGATTACTTTATTACCTTTTTTAGTTTTTACACCCTATGTCAAGATCCCAGCTCCATCCTTAGATACAGTTGATGGAACACTTATGTAATATGTAATTGTGGTATGAGATTAACGAACGATATCTTTATAAACTATGCTACTTTTCTTAGTTTAGCAGCAATTTTTGAGTGGTTAAAGTGTAACTTGAAATTGTAAATGACACATTAAATCAGTGAATTGGTCCTCGTGAGACTGGTCTTTTTCTCTTGAGCCTGTCATTTGGACTTCTATACTTAAATAAAAACCAATTGCTTAATCTCTACTGGGCATTTATTGCCATTTATTGGTCGTTTAATGAAGAGACGACTCCATGCAATGTTTTGTCTGAGGTGTAGTATGTATGTGTGACAAGTACCAGCAAATATTTGCGGTGTTAAAACACTTTTTAACTGGAAATTACTATTCTGCAAATCTAGGTTGGGATAGCAGAACTCAAAGTAGCAGTTGAGAAAACAGGAGGTCTTGTTGTTCTTGCAGAAAGTTTTGGTCATTCGGTTTTCAAGGATTCCTTAGAACGTGTTTTTCATTCAGGAGAGCATGAGTTGGGGCTGTCTTCAAAGTAAGTCCTGATTTTGTGTTTATTGGGGTTGAGTTGCTTGATGGACAGGACCTGATTTCAGTTTTCCCTTTTAAATATATTGAAATGTTAGCATACTACTTATAGCAAGCATGACAAATCAGTATACTATCTGGATGGCTGCATCCCATATTATGACTCTTTTTAGCACATTTTTTATCATATATTATTAGTCCTCCTAAAATAATAAGATAGCATGTATATTTTTATTCTTCTCTTACTCTTAATTTTAAATTCATTCATCCCATTCTCTTTAAAACTCTTGCATTACTGATAGTCAAAGTATTTTAGACTTTTTATTTAATTATAAAATTTATGACATTTGCCCACACTTTTAATTTGTTTGGAAACCTCTAAAGACTTGTATATTTGGACGACGGTAGTAAATGTAAAGTATATAAATCTCTAAATTACTCACTTCTCCAACATCTTAAGCTTTTTAGAGAGATGATAATATAGTGTTGTATCTGATTCAGAGCACAATGGCATGAGTTTAACATTTCTGCAAACATTTTTACCCTATTTGTATTGTTCATGCATTGGTCCTCTTTATCTGGCGTTATGTGACTAATGATGGCCCAGCCCTTTATAAGCTCATTGTGTCCTTTAGCCAAGCTCTTTGTTTTAGTCCCACACTTGAATGGGCGTGCCAAAGTCTCTGAATGGCTAATTAGTTGTCTCTCCAATTGCTTTAGCTTTTGTAGAGATTGTAATTCAACAGTACTGTTCTGCTTTGGAATTTAACTTTTAGAGATATTGTAATCCAACGATATGTTCTGTTTTAGAGTAGCAAATACAGATACCAAAGTACCCTTCACTAATAGCTATTGCTTGGTAATCAAACTTCTAGACCATCTCTATTTATTCTTAACTTTTCATCCGTATTCCAGTTTCTTGTGACATGTACGTGCGAAAGAAATAAGCATATTAACTCCAGGTTTTAAGCATCTTTATGTAGTCATTTATTTGTTTTGGTGCCTTTTGCTCTAGACATCGTCTTATTCTCTTCTTGTGCATGTACAGTGGCATATTTGAGGTAAACTGCTCAAAAGATATTAAAATCCAGGGAATCCTCGGCCCTTGTGCATCCCTTGACAAGGTATTAAATGCTTTTATGTCCTCTATTATTGGAAGTCTTTCTTTGGATGTTCATTGCTTGTTGCTCTTGCTTGATGCAGAAGGGTCCTTTGGCCTCTGAAAATGTTATTGGTCAGGGAAACACAACGGCATGGAAGATGTGTGGTCTGGACAAAACTACATCCTTGTGTTTAATATTTGATATCACCAAGAAGGAGAATCCAGACGCCATTGGTCAATCAAACAACAGCCACTTCTTCCAATTTCTGACTTAGTATGCAAAGATGTTGACATTCTGCAATTTAAGACCCCTATTTTATAGATTTTAGTAATTTAATTTGGACTCACAGATATAATCTTCTCTAGTTATCAGCATAGCAGTGGACAAATGAGGCTACGTGCCACTACCTTTTCCAGAAGGTGGGTTGCTGGAGATGGAAGCATTCAGGTAAACATCAATTCAGCAGTCATGTTCCGTTTCATGATGGCCACTGGTGGTTTGATGAAATATGTCCTACTGCAGTCAATGTGTCCTCTTTGAATGAAACTTGCAAACCTGAGCTGCAAACACATAAATTGGGAGAAAAAAAAAGTCTGTTTTAAGCTTGGCTATCTCTCTTCCTTTCCTTCTCTGGTCTCTCGGCTAGTGTGGCATTACAACTATAGTGTGGAGGATCCAACGGTCTCCTTGTCTTCTAGACTTTTACATGGATCATATGTACTGTGGTGCTCTAGTGCGCTGAAATCTCCGTTATCCTTCTGTTGGCCATTTACCTTTATTGTTTGACGAGGCTGAGAAGATAGGGTATGTTTTGGCCTGATAACTTCAAGGCTTTGGTTTTGCAGTGTGCCCATTTTGAATGGTCACAAATTGTGGTCTTATGAATCAAATCCTGCCAATCTATTGGGTTAATCTGAAATAAGGGGCTTAAGTGATGTCATTTTGTGATGGGAACATATTATTATTATTATTATTATTATTATTATTTTTTTTTTTGTGGGTAAATGATTGGAACATATTGAGATCTGGTGAGTAGCATGTGAATAAATAACAGAGTTTTCATGTTAGAGGGATGCAAATTTCGTCAGTGGTAAGCGGCTGCACAACAGGATTAAGGTTGAATTGATAATTTTTCGACGCTAAGCTTCTATTCTGTATGATTTGTCACAATAAAACCTATGCTACTTATGTCCTAAATAAAGGTTATTTATGCACCTGTTAATTGGTTGTTAGATGTTATTTTTACATTGTAGGACCTGATTGCTGGATTTGACCAAGAAGCTGCTGCAGTGGTCATGGCTCGCCAAGTTTCTTTCAAGATGGAAACTGAGGTGATGCATTTGTTTTCCATTATTTTAAGGTCATTTCTAGAAAAACTTTGTGTGAATATGGATTTTTTTACTGCTAACATTAATCAGAGCTTGGTGCTTTGAAGTATGTGAACAAAAATTGTACATCCAAAGACTTAGTGGTGTATGTGAACAAAAACTTTACATCTATCAAATCTGACTATTGACTGATAGATAACAAATGACTAGAGATATGTAACATACAAAATAAATTCCCCAACCATTGCTGTAATCTCATATTTTCTTCAATCTTTATATTCTACACCATCAGTACCCATTTTGTGTTCAGGTTTGTCTTCTTGGCGTTCTTCTTGATACTAACTGTCATTGTTACTGAATAATGATATTTCTGCAGGCTGAATTTGACCCAATAAGATGGTTGGATAAATCTCTGATTCATATATGTTCACGGTTTGGTGACTACCAAAAAGACAACCCATCTACTTTCGCCTTATCTCCTCGCTTTTCGATTTTTCCTCAGTTCATTTTTCATTTACGGCGTTCTCAGTTTGTTCAGGTACATAATTATTAATTTTCTATGTTCTGAAGCTTCGGTTTATCTTTACGATACTAATATACATTCTTTTTTTTTGGTTTTTTTTTTCCATTTTGTTCTCTGCCTTAATTCAGGTATTTAACAATAGTCCAGATGAGACTGCTAATTTTAGAATGGTTCTGAACCGGGAGGATGTAGCTGATGCAGTGGTGATGATTCAACCATCTTTGATCTCCTACTCTTTTCATTCTGCTCCTGGACCAGTCCTCCTTGATGTTGCTGCCATTTCTGCTGATAGAATTCTTCTATTGGATTCATACTTTACCGTTGTCATTTTTCACGGGTCATCCATTGCTCAATGGAGAAAAGCTGGATACCATGATCAGCCTGAACATCAGGTAATCTTGCTTTAATTGAGCTCAGGAGTGAACAGGGTGAGTAGTTTTTTTTTTTTTTCCTCGTGTGAACAGAATGAAGTGATCTCATGCATACGTAAAACAACAGTATGTTGAAGAAAAAAAAAATATGTTGCACTACAAATCCCGTTTCTGTGTCCAGGAAGGATTTACTCTTTTCACGGGTTGATCTTTTAATAGTTTATCGTGTTGTGTCATTTGGTGACTAACTTGTTACTTCATTAATTAATATAGGATTTACGCTTGGTGATCTTGACATCATTTAGTTGAACTTGAAAATTGGTTTTCTAATCCTCTTGTTTGAGCCCTTCATTTAAGCTGTTGAGTCGTAAGATTCATCGGCATGATCAATTTTATCCGATTGATAAGCTGTAGCTAAATCTGGGAAAATGCAACTTTTGTGTGATCGATTCACTCAATATTTGCTATCTAAAAAACCTCCTTGCTAACAGGCATTTGCTCAATTACTGAAAGCTCCACGGGAAGACGCGGATGCTATAATCAAAGATAGGTTTCCGGTACCTCGCTTGGTTATCTGTGACCAGCATGGCTCCCAGGTAATCCTCATTTTTTTTATATATATTTTTACTTTTCTCCCCCGTATTAGTTTTATTTTTTATAACCACATCTAAAGTTGGACATGAAGTCAAGAATTCTCTCAAATTTTGACCAATTTTGAAGAATAAAAGAAACCAAAACTATTTGCTGTTTAGTGATCTTGAAAATTAGTACCGATATAGGACATAAAGTATCTCAATTGGGGATTGTCCTAAAAAAAAGGATTGAAAAGCGATTGCACGTTGTAATTCATGTTCTCATGGATTAGGAAACTTGTCTCTGTGTGTGCGCGCGCGCGTGTGTATTGATCTGGATGTGTGTTTGTGCATCTGGTATGAACCACATGGCAAGTGGAATGGATTAACATCTAATCCAGACAACTGTTGTATTTTGAGCTCGTCTATTTTTTTGTTCGTTTATAGACGTCGCTGTGAAGTTAAACTGTGATTAAAAAAAAAAAATTGGATTTCCGTAGGCTCGTTTTCTGCTGGCAAAGTTAAATCCTTCAGCAACATACAATACTGATGCCCCTGCACCTGGAGGAGACATAATATTCACAGATGACGTCAGCTTGGAGGTCTTCTTAGATCATCTCAGACGGCTCGTTGTGCAATAAGTTATTTTTCATTCAGAAATTAGGAAACTAGGCTGGGAAAAGGGGAAAAAAAAACAATTTTGTAAAAAAATAAAAAAAAAAATCATCACCATTATTTGTATAGTGAACTGAATCATATTAAAAAAATTACTATAGGGATTTTTCCTAAGACAGAGAGGTAGAGAACCATTGTTCCAATGAGGTTTCATATAATTTTGACTTCACTTATTTGAAATGCATTTTACTTAATATTTTGATGCCTTCTTGTAGAACTTGTAAAAGGTAATCTTTGTTATTCTTTTTTTTTTTGTGTGTGTGTGTGTGAAGATAATCTTTGTTATTCTTACTGATGCTCTCTTCAATAAGGACAGATGTTGGGCCCGTGGCCAGTTTGGCGGACGTGGCCCTTTCGATTTAACGTTTTTTTTTTAAAATAT
Organism: Gentiana macrophylla; assembly: GCA_026214975.1. NCBI lineage: Eukaryota > Viridiplantae > Streptophyta > Magnoliopsida > Gentianales > Gentianaceae > Gentiana > Gentiana macrophylla. The sequence continues at coordinate 22,590,961 of CM047805.1, forward strand.
TATTTATTAGTATTATTATTTGAATTTTTTATATTTTAAGTGGAGAAATAATCGTAAAGATAGTAACAAGAACATCTCATTATGAGTTTATAGTCATAATGACATGAAATAATCCTAAAATACAGTATAACCTCAATAAATGAATACCATCGGGACCAGAAAAAATGCATAACATATATAGATCATATATCCTTAATTACACAACCTTTGTTCATAGCTTTCATAGAAACACATATTCATGAAATCATAGGTAATTGACCTTCTCTTTATCCCTAGCTATTAGTCCGATTCCCTTTGAAATTTCACTTCCTCTTTTCTGGGAATTTTAAAGGTGGCACACATGTTTACTTCCACAATCCATCAACACATGATTCCGTGATAGCCAATAATCAACACATAATTAAGATGATGTCTAAATCCAAGAAGTCTGTCACTACAAAACTTGTAGTAAAATCCTTATCGAATAGCTAGGTCGTCACTACAACATTTAATACTCCCTAGCTAGGTTCCTTATTACTGGTTGAAATACTCTTTTAAATTTTTGACCTTTTGATATTTAGCATTAACAACATTTGTTGACAATCAGTTTTTCTCCATTTAGTAACTTATTATTGTCCTCTTGTGAACTGAGCTTGAAGAATCTTGCTACCCGGCATCAAATATTGGTTATTATAGATACTACCCGTCCCAATATAAATATATTTAATTTTCTTTTTGTTTTGTCTCATAACGTAAATCTATTTAGATAACCAATGAAATATTTATTATATTATTTTTCTTTTACCTTTCATTTATTATTTACCACCAACTTTTCACTACTTTGTATTAATAACATTCAACGTCCATTTTAGACATTTTCATCAAAATTAATAACACATAACCAATTTAACCAACTTTCTTAATTTTGGTGAAATACCCCAAATGGAATTACATTTTGGACGGGAGGTCAACCAAGAAATTAAAGAGAATAATGGGGGTGACAAATGAGTTTTGGGTGGCTGTGGTGCATCATATATGGTGGTGGAATGATATCCGGTATGCTCTACCGCTTGTTTTGCGGTGTTCCGGTGATGGTTTAAAGCTTCCTTTGGGTTGCATGGGTGTTCCGATTTTTGGAGAGATGCTTCATTTTCTTTATTATTTGAACTTCCTTCGCCGCCCCGATTACATCAATGTTAAACGACACAAGTAAGATGGTTACCACCTTTGTTTTATTCAAAAAGGGTAATGATACTCCAAAACCACTACAAAAAAAAATCTTTTCGTGTTGAAATACTTTCCAACTTTTATTAGTAAAAGTAATTGCGACGAAAACAATTCGTCACGTTGTTCGTTGCGTATGTGGCGACGCTAAAGGGTGTCGTGACAAGTTTAACATTCGTTCCATTTTTTTTAATTTTTTCACCAAAATTAACGTTTTCAAATGACCTTTTCGGTACTTCCCGTAAAAGAAGAAAAAAAAAACTAGCCTTTGTACTATGGTTGTGACCAAAGCTAATTAAAAACAACAATAAGAGATCGAACTTACGAGTCGAGTCGAGTACTTAGCGAGTCGGGTTCGATCTTATGCGTTTATGGCTCGATCGATCTCAAATAGAGTGTTAAGCTTGGGTTTTTTTAGCCGAGTCGAGCTCAAACTCTAAAAAGTATCGGCTTGACTCGGCTTGATTACACTCTGCTTGTCACAAAAGACGATACCAAAATATGTTATAATTCACTGCCAACAAAGTCATGATATTCGTGGCAAATCTGAAAAACTTGTGACAATATGGTCATGTTTTTACCGTAAATACATACAGGGGCGGCTACACTCGTTGACAATTGGATCACCCGACCGGCTAAAAAAATATTACATTTAGGAATTATGTTTAAGTACACATTTTATATGTGTCTCGACCTCCTTATTTTTATATATTGATTCCTATCAATTCGTATTAACTATAATATATAACATTGCCTTAATAATTGTAAAATATGATAAATTTCCAATTGTATCATTAAATTTCCTGAAATTACTGAATACATATATGATATATTTGTGGCAAATAAAGTTGTGGTCACAAACAACTATCATTTAAAATAGCATTTCAATGTTTTCATTTAATGATATTGGTAGACAAAAATAAAAGCAAATTATGATCAACAGTATATATATATCATAATCATACCATTTTACAACCAAGAAAAGAGAAAAGAATGGGGGTGACAATAGAGTTTTGGGTGGCTGTGGCCATAGGTATTGTACCAGTGGTTGGGTGCATCATATGGTGGTGGAATGATATCCGGTATGCTCTGCCGCTTGTTCTGCGGTGTTCCGGTGATGGTTTCAAGCTTCCTCCCGGCTACATGGGTGTTCCGGTCTTCGGAGAGATGCTTCGTTTTCTCTATTACTTCAAATTCCTTCGCCGTCCTGATGATTACATCAATGCTAAACGACACAAGTAAGCCGACATCCCTTTGTTTTATTGAGAAATATACTGTGTCTGAATTGTTGTTACAGTACTATATATATATATATATATATATATATATATATATATATATATATATTCTCTCCGTTCCTAAAGAATGTTAGTTTACATAAACAATGCATAATTTATTACCATTATTCCAAGTTATTGTGCAAAATCGAAATGTTTATTCCAAATCCAAACAATGACCGAAATCATATTGAATTTTGTTGAAATCAAATATGTTCCGGTTCTTCTTATTCCAAGAATTGTTTGAAATCAAATATATGGATGTGATAGCTTACAGTAACTACTATTGCTATTGTTCACCTTCCTAACCGTTAACGAAGGTACGGAGATAGGGCGGGATTATACCGAACACACCTTTTTGGTACACCGGCCATAATTGCTTGGACGCCCGAAGCAAACCGTTTCATTTTCAACTCGACGGGAGCAAACTTTTTGTTGGATTGGCCAACTGGTGAGATTATTGGGGTAAATTCGCTTGTTATGGTTCAAGGCGCGTCACACACACGAGTGAGAAATATGGTCGTAAAAGCCATTAATCAAACCGATCCTCTCCGAAGAATAGCTGCAATGGTGCAACCCCGTATCGTTGCTTCTCTTGAATCATGGGCACAAAAGGGAAGAGTGAATGCATATATTGAAGCCAAGAAGGTGCATGATTGATAAGACTTACTCACATACTATCTCGATATGTACCGTTTCTATATATACTAGAAAAAACCCGTGCATAATACATACATCACAGCAACTGGCGTGCCCTAGATATGCATATTAGAAAATGTCTACATATATTTGCAGGTAACCTTTGAGAATATTGGCAAGTATTTTGCGGGCTTAGAACCAGGACCTCGTTTGGATGAACTGGACAAGTATTTTGCAGGGATGCTAAAAGGAATCCGGTGTCATCCTATCAACCTTCCTGGAACTGCATACCGCCATGCCTTGCAGGTTTATAATCTTCGAGGATTTCAACAAATTTATCGTCGACATATATAACATCAATAGTTGAATTTAATATTTTTATAAAACAGTGTCGAAAGAAAGCCATGGAAATTTTCGGAGAAGTTATGGAAAAGCATAAGAATGGATGTGCTGAAGATGATTTACTTGGTGGACTAATGCGCCTTAGAGATGAACAAGGAGAAAAATTATCCAGTATAGAGGTCCTCGATAACATTGTTAGCCTCGTCGTTGCTGGTTATGAATCCACGTCGCTTTCGATTATGTGGGCTTTGTATTATCTTTCTCAATCTCCAAAGGCACTCGAAATGCTACGGGTACTTATACATATATAACAATAGAAAAACTAGCCAAAATATTTAATTAGAAACTTTAATTTTTTCTGACTTGTGGATTGAATTGCAGGAAGAACACATGCCTTATACGAAGAATAAACGTTACATTACAAGCGATGAAATTACAAAACTTCCTTATACCAAAAGGTTTCTGTTTCTGTACCTAAAAATATATACTTAAGCTTTTATTTGTAAAAATACTGGCAACTAATTTGTTATATAGCCAATAATATATATATATATATATATATATATATATATATATATATATATATATATATATATATATATATATATATGTGTGTGTGTGTGTGTGTGTGTGTGTGTGTGTGTGTGTGTGAAGGTGGTGGAAGAAACAATAAGACTGGCCAACATTTCTTCTTTCATGTTTCGTACTGCTGCAAAGGATGTCAATTACAAAGGTTAATGTATAAAAATTCAATCTCAATAATCGTATGACTTTTAATATATATATATATATATATATATATATATATATATATATATATATATATATATATATACCACAGAGTTGGGCGAGAAATACTCGTGAAAAATCCAGAATATTCTGATGATCCTATGACTTTTAATATGTGCAGTAATATTTTTGTAATAATTTTGCTGCAGGTTATGTAATTCCCAAAGGATGGAAAGTTATTTGTTGGATACGATATCTTCATACAAATACAGAATATTTCGATGATCCTATGATATTTAATCCCGATAGATGGAATGTAAGAAAATAAAACAAACAACGATCTTATAGTTAAATGTTATCGATTAATTGTCACATATTCTTAATACATACCTATTAATTACAAATTCAGGAAGAACCGAAGCTCGGAACATACGTAGCATTTGGAGGTGGTTCAAGAATGTGTGCTGGTAATATGCTTGCAAGATTGCAGGTTTCCATTTTCATTCACCATCTCGTTTCTCGCTACAGGTAATCAAAATAATATTCATCGATATGTGTGTGTGTGTGTATATATAGTTAAGGTCATAGTTACCTATTGTTTTCCTTGTTAATTTTCAGGTGGGAACTAGTGAATCCCAAAGCAGAAATGACTTACCTACCTTATCGAAAGCCCATTGATGGGGTGGAAATAAATATAACAAAAATATGAACAATTTTTTTTTGTTTTTAATAATGTCCACCTCGTAGGTAAGCAATCTAACGTAAATAAATCTCAATTTTTTTTATACCTAGCATGTTTCATGAATCTAATCATGTTTTATTTGTGTGTGTGTGTGTGTGTGTGGCTATTTTGTTGGCAAAGGTGAAGAAGAATGTTTGAAAATTAAATCTCATGTTATTTGGCATTATATGTATCTTAACGAATAGCGGTATGGTTTGTATTGTTAGTGTTTTTTGTTGGATAAATACAGCAGTAAAAAATGACCGAATAACACACAAAACATTCAGGCCACATTTGGCTAAGAAAAATCACTACAAAAAACATGTTTTTTTTAGCGGCGGATTTGTTTTCACCACGAAAGCTCATCATCTGCTGCTTAAGCTTTTTTGTGACGGTTTGATCCGCTGCTAAGTTCTTTTAGGTGTTTGTGGCGGTTTCTACCCGTTAATAATTAACTAACCATCCATTTTTAAAAAAACATTACTCCATCATAAGACAAACGGCCTGTAAAAATTATTTCAGCTAGAATATACAATCCGATTTAAGCATTCTTGGCACATATTATTGCCGCTTAAATATCTATAATCCGTCAGTAAAATACAATCTCAATAGCGCGTAAGTTGCCGCATGCATATAAACAATAGGAAGAAAAACATTTGCTCTGAAATTTATAGCCTAAAGGACACGCGCAATCTACAACAAAAATGAAATATGGATTTTCATTTTTTTTTAGTTCTTTCAAACCATTGACGTTTTCTCTCCTATCTTATTTTCAAACACCGATATATCTTGATCTATATTTCCAAAAGCGATAAAAATTTTCACCATTTTTTAATGCTTTCGTTTGAATTGCATCATTTTTCATGTGATTCATTGTCGAAATTAATACTCTCGGTGAATATCGACAATGAATTTCGAACAACAATGATTTTTTATGGTTGATTTCGAACAACAGTGAATTTTTCAAAAAAATATGCCAGAAGTGGGTCATTGTAGTCCTGAAATAAAGATCAGGTATAAATAAAAAATTGGTGAAAATTATCATTTTTGAGTTATAGAGTTAGAGAGGTAAGTGTTTAAAGAAAAATAACTGAAAGAATTGGAAATGGGTTTTCCGACCTCGCCAAAGGATTGGAATGACTGTTGAAGAGTATTACACTCAGTTTCGTGATTGGAAAGAGGAAATGATTAGCTTATCATTTCCAGCTGAAGAAGAGGATTACATTGATGGATTCATTGAAAATTTGAGGTGGGACATTCGATTGAGGTCATCTAACTACAGATCGACTAGGAGTGGATAGATTAATGCATTCTACAATGCAAATTTTGAGGAATCAATGATGTTTATTGACGAGAATCTCAAGAAGATCAAAGCAAACATGGTGTTTGAAGATATGCCCAGCCGAGTTCCTGCTGAAAAATTGTATATTATCTCAATGTTTTTTTTGCACGTCATTTCTTAAAATAATTTTGTTCTTTGTGCAAAAGTTTTGAGAAGATGCCATTTTCATAAATTTCAGTTCTTTTTTTTTGGTTCCATAAATCCCATTTTTTAAAGAGGGAAAGAGGGAAAAGTCCATTTTTTGGCTCAAAATAAATAAACAGGACACCCAATTTGAAAAGGTTGCAAAAAGGACAAACATTTACCCGACGGACAAAAATGCCCTTTTTGAAAAGAAAATGGAAATAGAAACTGAAGAAACCACATTCAATAGCAATTAAACCACAATTCCAACTGAAGAAAATAGTGCGATTCCACCGCAAATCAATCAAAAGTGAAGAAATCGGGGCGATTCGACCGGAAATCATTGCATTTGAAGCAAAAACGAGTAACATAGAAGATTTTCACAGCTTTTTACACAATGCCTAAAAGAAAAAGGAGCAATCAAAGCAACAACGACGAAGAAGAAACAAAACAAGGGTAAAGATCTAAGAACTGAAATACTATTGAATTCAGACTACTTCTGTCTTGATTATTTGCATTTGCAGTTATGTATTTCAAATTTGAACTATATTATACTAGTTATATGAACATGTTACTGCTAAATCACTAAATGCAACCCGTTTCTTAACTTTTATGTTGTTTAATTTCTATGAAACAGGAACATACGGAAGAAATGTTAGTTAGTATTCATAGTTCTAATCTTAATTGTATGTTGAGTAAGTGTTAATGTATGTGAATGTCCTGTATATACTAATTTGTCAATAATGTGATACTGATACTGTGTTACTGATACTGATATTGTGATACTGAGACTGTCCTATGAATTTTTAGTATCAGTCCTAGGAATACTGATACTGATACTGTGATACTAATACTGTGATTGTGATACTATCCTCTTTATTCTTACTCAATATGAATTTTTAGTATTCATGAAACTGGAACATACTGAAGAAATGTTAGTTAGTATTCAGAGTTCTAATCTTAATTGAATGTTAAGTTTACTGTATGTGAATGTCCTATATATATTAATTTGTCAATAATATGATATCGATCATCGATCTTCGTGTTCTCGATCATCGATATTGTGATACGAGATCATCAAGTATCGATTATGGATATGTTAGTAGTGAGAAATGATGTCATAATGCATATGAAAATCTACTCAATATGAATTTTTTAGTGTTAACATTCACATGTAGCTACAAATTATTTGAAATTGCAGTACACGCTTGCGATCTGAGTCAAATTTGAGAGCTATTCAAGAATTATTTGTGAAAATATGCAAAGATCTGAAAGAACCACACAAAGATGCAATCAACTGGACTCCATTCAGGCACATGTTGCATGCATTGAATAATTCTAAGGTCATCAATAGGAAGAAGAAGAATGACTTGATAGACGCATTTATAAACAGCTACGATAAACAGAAAAAAAATTCAACATTGGTGGAAAATCGTGCATGCCAACAATATTGGATATAAAGCTGATTTTCGGGATAGAGGATGGTGAACAAGCAGTTGGCAATATAAAAGCTCATAGAAGGGGTGAAACAGGGTTAGAAAAAAGGCACTTTATGAAAGCAAAAAGACTAAGTGCACACATATTCAAAACTAAAGTGAGGGAGCTAGTAAGAAAGAAGGACAAACAATCTATTGATGACTGTTCCAAGCTATTGTGTCTACTACTTCTCCACATAGTGTTGCTGCCAAATACAGAAGGGAATATAGCATGGGGTTTCCTATACTATGTTGATGACATAGAAAGATTAAATACTTTCAACTGGTCACAATATGTATTAGATCAACTGATTGATGGATTAAATCAGGATTATAACCATCCAACACAAGTGAATGGATGCACTATGTTGTTACCTGTAAGTTTCTTTCACTTTAATCCTACTTATCTTATGCAATAATCGTGTTAAATTACTAACATAAACTATATTCAATGCAATATTGGTTTTGTGAGCACTAAAATGCAATTAGACCAAGGGATACAAAGGGTAAACAAAAAGAACCACAACAGAAAGGGATAAAAGGACTTTCATCAAAGGGAATCCTAAGAATTACAAAATGGACACAGATGAACTTGAGAAAATGGTTGGTACCAAGCATGAAGGGACAACAAGAAATTCTAATCAAGAAGGATAAGAAATTGGTAAGATATCATACATACACACAACAGTTACACCACAGTTGCACATTATATAACATTATCACAATAATAGAATCACAGTAACACTAACAATTTAAACTAATAACCTACCATAACCTCTATTTGATGCATTATAGTTCAAAAGAAAAGAACGGATTCCTACAATTGCTGAAAGATACATGATTAAAGGCTTGAATGATGAAGAAGACATAGAAGAGGGACTAAAGCAAGAAGAGGAAGGATGAGAAGAAGAGGACAAGATGAGGAAGGGGAAGAAGAGGAAGGAGGGGAAGAAAAACAAGAACAAGAAGAAGGGGAAGAAGAGCAAGAAGATGAGGCAGGGGAAGAAGAGGAAGAAGATGAATCAGAGGATGAAGAGGAAGAAATGGAAGCAGAGGATGAAGATGATGAAACACTATATAGTTCGGAAGATGATGCAATGAACGATGATACAATGTATGATGATGGTTTAGGGGGAGGAGGGGAAGGAAGTGAAGATGGAAAGAAAAATCAAGGAACAGAAGAAAAGGAAGATGGACAAGAAAATCAAAGACCAAAACAGAGTGAAGGTACACAAGAAAATCAAAATCCACAACAAAGTGAAGGTGGAAAAGGAACTGAACGGGAAAATGTTGAAACTCAGTCTTATACATCGGAGATCCCTTCATTCTCACTAAAGATTTCACAAGCTTCAAGTGAGGTTGAAAAAAATGACCCCAAGCAGGTATGAATACATAATTCAAAACTACTTTATATTCACAGTATCAGTGTCAGTATCAGTATTAGTATCATTAACACAGTTCAACAACACAGTATCAATATCACAGCTTCAGTAACATAACTTATTTTTGCAAGGCAATGAACAATAAATATCCATGCTTCAAACAATGCTTGAAGGCAAAGAAAAAGAAATAAAAAGGCTTCAAGAGAGGGTGAACCGACAACAAAAACAAATATCTGAGCTTGAAGAACGTGTTGGAGATTACGCGACAAACCAAGCAAATATAATTGGGTAGAAAGAATCATTGGATGTTGAAAATGAAAACATGAAAAAAGAAATGGATGAACAAGTTGCTAAGAATGTTGAACTGAATTCCGAAGTACAGAAATTCAAGGAGTTATACGGAAAGGAAAGATTCCACAATGAACACCTTCAAGATTTGGTTGATAACAAGAATAAATACATTGAAAATCTCTTGACGGAAATGAATCCAAGCAAAGATGATCAAGATAAAGAAAGAACGAAGCAGTAGCAGGAGGAAGATATAAGGAGGATTGAGTTCTTAGCGCAGAGAGTTGCTCAACTAGAAAGGACAACTTTGAAAAAGAGAATACAATCAGCAACTTGAAAGGAATAGTTGAGGAGAGCTTAGGAATCAAACAAGACCTCAATATGCGTCTAAGTGAAATGAAGAAAGTGCATTCAAAAGAAAATGCAGAACTCAAAAACAGAATTATAGAACTCGAAAAACAGTTGTCTGAAAAAGAGGAAACCATAGCTGAGATGAAAAGAATGGCTGAAGAAAATGAATTATCAGAAGGAGTGCTTAAGGAAATGTACAAGCACAGAATAAACGTTTGGATTCACAGGAGAAGGAGATTCAAAAGTTGCAAGCTGAGGCAGAAAAGTTGAGGACAGAGAATACAGAGCTTGAGCTTCAGAAAGGGACTCAACAAAGTAGGCGAGAAACTGGGGAGTCATCGTTGATAAGAAGGATTCATGAAAATCCAAGAGAGAAGAAGGCTATACAAGATGAAGCGTTTGACTACGACATCGGGAAGCCGAAGAAGAAAAAACATCAAGAAACATACATTGCTCCCAAAGATAACAAAGTGATCGACGGGAAAGTAGTCATGAAAGAATCAAAGGACAAATACGAACATGGAGCACATGTTATGGAAGAGGCATATCAACGAATCTGGGATCAGAATCAGCAGGGTGGCTTTGAGTAAGTATATCTTCATAAACAATTAATGTAATATGCATTCAATCTTCAACACTAATGTGACTCCGATAATTATACACAAAAATAAAGTGTGGGCGAGATCAATTGGAGATTACCCATTTTTCACTGTCAACTCACTAGTAGCTGTATTGAATAACTTATTCATTGATGAATCGGTAAGAAGTTCATAATATCACTGAAATATCCACTTTTTATGCAAGATAATTTAGCTACTGACAAAATAACTTCATACACAGGTAATGGATGCAATGTGCACAATCATGAAAAGGGCAGGGGTAGTACAAGAACCTCAACACATAATTGAAGCAGCAGCATTGGTAAGATAGGATTATGACTAGTATACTTCTATAGATGCTGTTAATAAACCTATTACTATGAAGATTAATATTCTTTTTTCCAGGCGGATTTCTTAAGATTCCACGACACAGAGGTGGTTGTGACAAGGAACCCATCAAAGACATTGTCAAACATATAAGAGTAGGAAAATCAGTGCACATTCCAATCTGGGGCAGCGGAATAAGCAAACATGGAAACCATTGGGTACTTCTTAGTCACAACAGTAGAGAAGGTACCTTGAGTATGTAACATTCAATGAAAACAGGAAGAGGAATGGACCCTTACTTGAAACACTGTGCAAATCTGGCAAGCAACCTTGTGATACTGATACTGTGTGATACTGATATTGTGATACTGATACTGTTATATAATGTTCTAACTGGTGCATTAGAAATACACAATCATTCACAGCAATCGATTAAATGGGATTTCATGTTTCCAGATGAAGCAATAAAAAGTAAGAAGAATTCATTGGAGCTAAAATCCACCTAACAAAAACAATTTGTAAAGACTCGAAACCGTGGGTAAACTAACTCTCTAACCGGCAGTGTACCGGGTCGATTGCTAGAATAGCTACCGGAGTACGAGGTCGAACCCAAAGGAATCGTGTTTGCAAGTACCAAAGTGAACGTAATGCTTAGTCTAGGTGATCAATGATTTTAAAGTATTTGTAACTACAACGACACTAAAGTGATCTCTACTAACTAGTTTAAAGATAAGATAGAAAGAAAGATGTAACGCCCTGTTCCCGGACACCGAGTCCTTATCCAGAAAAGTAACGTTCGGCACGTATAAAATAAAAGTAAATTCATTTTATACGTAAGCCTCTACTACGTCGTATCAAATTAAAGGCAAAACGGAAGCAAAACTCGGGTATATAAAATTTTCCCAAAATTAAAAAGTAGAAAAGAGATCTAAGGGTAGAAATGTAAATTATTACATTTGGAAAAGTACGAAAATCCCAAAAGACAACATACGACAAGTTTAGCAAGACCAATGGTCTACCTCAACAGTAATGAAAGAACAACCAATGAAAAGTAGAATAGAAACATCTTGAAACTTCAACGAGCGCCGTCAAACGTATCCATTCCTCTGCTTTAGAATGCTCCACGTTACCGAAGAAGTTCTCAACTCGATTTCTCCTCAATCTCGTATACCAATCCACCGCTGGTGCTTGCTCGAAAGCCGGTCTAACTGGTGGGTGAACCGGAGGGTAACCAAAAGGTACATGCGGCTGATACTGCTGTTGTTGAGGATAAGGTGGAATTATTTGAGGCTCATTCTGATACGGATAGTACCTCGATAAGACCGATCTTTGTTGAGGTCACCGAAAACCGGAAGGTGGATGACCAACGCCTTCTTTGGTGGTCAAAGCGTGGTGAAGGTGGTACTCGTAGGTTGAGGAACATGACCTCTGAGGAGAGGGTAGAAGACCTGCTGCTGCTTGAGGATACACCTGGAGGATAAGCACTAGATGGTGGGGATACACATTGGTCATTTGGTGGTGGCGCACTAATCGGTGGGATGTCTCCTACTACAAAGACACGAATAGGTGCTTGTCCAGGCTCTCCATAAATGTAGTTATATCTTGGCGGTGGTCGGGTGGCGATTCGATGTGGCCTCGTGACACATCTTGTTGAGACCGTGGTGTAGCGTGGTCGTGTATGGGGTGGTGGTGAAAGACTCAACGAGGCGAAGCATTCGCCTCACAAATCCGCCCCTACTACGGGCACTGGGCTCCTCGCCCCTGACTAACCCCCCTGAGCTCCCAGCTCCACGAACGCCTCTCCTTGTCGTTACCATGCTGAAAGATCAAGAAAACCAGACGTTACTTAAAGATCTAAAGAAACTTATCTTAAGGAAAGGAAGTCTAAAGAACGCTTTTCTCGATACCAATCAGAACGCCCGCTCCCGGACACCGAGTCCTTATCCGGAAAAGGAACGTTCGGCACGTATAAAATAAAAGTAAATTCATTTTATACATAAGCCTCTACTACGTCGTATCAAATTAAAGGCAAAACGGAAGCAAAACTTGGGTATATAAAATTTTCCCAAAATTAAAGAGTAGAAAAGAGATCTAAGGGTAGAAATGTAAATTATTACATTTGGAAAAGTACGAAAATCCAAAAAGACAACATACGACAAGTTTAGCAAGACCAATGGTCTACCTCAACAGTAATGAAAGAACAACCAATGAAAAGTAGAATAGAAACATCTTGAAACTTCAACGAGCGCCGCCAAACGTCAGTAAGTCAAACTCTTCCTCGTAAACCTGTTCGCCTTCTCGTCCCCAAACACATAGAAAAAGTATGCATTCGAGGTAAGTACAACGTACTTAGAAAGAAAGAGAAGCTATGAAAACAATCATAGTTATAAATAAAAGATAATCATTTAATTAGTTGATTAAATGAGATCAACTCAATCTAGGGTTCACTTCATGCTCATCAACATGTTGTGACTAATCGCTTTCTAACTTAACCTATCTATGTTAGAACTGTGACTCAAGGGCACTACTGCAGCATCCACCTCGGCAGAGTCCCTCTCAGACTTAGGGTCTTTGACCTACTGAGTTTTTCTACCTCGGGACACTCTTTTTGCAACATATTAGTGGATCACACCAATATCCACGAAGTCTAGAAAGGTAGACTCCGATAGCACGCACACCTCAAAGTGAGTCCCTCCGTGCTTAGGGTCTTTTGACCTCACGGGGTTCTTCCACCTTTAGAGGTAGCACATGCATCGCGATTTAGCCTGGTGCCTAGCCAAGAGAGACATGTTGTTTAATCTTTTACTACTCACATACGTTGTTTATTAAGTTATTAACTAGCCACCTAAGTGTTTTCAAATAATCTCCTCACACATACTACTCTCTTCCTAGACCACTAGACACGGACAAGTCCTAGCACATACACGTATATTGATGAATCCTAATTCATCAAAGCACAAGCCTATCATGCTCTTCCGACGGATCCGAACTTCAACTCCCTTTAAGAGTACATTCGGTGTTTTAACTGAACGAATCAGAAGCTCAAATCAGGCTTGTCTATGTTTATACCATATTAACATATCATATATAAAGGTTTCATAAAGATAAATCATGTTTATAAGGTTGAGCAACAACCCACAAAGAAATAGTGACAGAACCAGCTAGACGCCCGTTTTAAGCCATGGACGCCCGTCTGAACATTACTGGACGCCTGTCCAAAGCTGGACGCCCGTCCACTATACCCAGACGCCCGTCCACCCAAAACAGTTTCAATCCTGAATGTGAAATAGCACCTCAGACGCCCGTCTGGATAAGCCAGATGCCCGTCTGAGATTCGACCTAAGCGGACGCCCGTCCAGAGAACCGGACGCCCGTCCACCTGGGTTTGACCAAAACCCTATCATCATCATCATGCGATTTCCAGATCGTAATTCAACCAAAAACCAGAAAAAGGCAACACATTGAGCACATAAACCTCATCTAACATTACCATAACCTCTATAGTCATTTACCAAAGCAACAACTCAAAGCTCTAACACAAAAATTGCCTTAGATCATGATCAAATCCTTATAGCCAACAATTGAATTCATAGGACTGGTTTTCCTTACCTTTTGCGATGCAAACCGATCCAAACAAACTGAAAAATCTGCTTTGCTTTGCAACGAATCGATACCAAAGATGCTCTTATCACGGCGATTCCAAACTCTTGCGTGATCAAAACGTTAACGGATGCTTCAATTATCAAGAAAACTCCTTGCCCTTTTCTCTCTCAAACTTGCGCAGAGAGATGGGGGGATTGTTAGACTGAATTTCTGATTTTTAAGTTAGGTCTTAACATTATAAAGGAGTTAATCTTTTCCTTAATTGCCCTTGATCACTAAAAACTGAATTTTCTTTTAATTATATATATAAAACTCGAAATTATATATATAAAATGTCCAAATAATTAACTCTAAATAAAAGGAAACCGAACCTAATATTTCGTTTCGCAAAAAGACACGTCTGCCTGTCACGGATTTTATTAACACAAATAAACAAGTAATAAAACCGGTTAACCTCAAGTGCAAGGATCGTAGTACAGAGGCTATGCCGGGTCGATCCTACGGGGAACTAGACGAATGTTAACCCTAGCTTTTGTTTTAACTAACTATTGTCACGATTACTAACCTAACGAATAACTAACTAAACAAATACGCAGAGAATAACTAGACAGAGGAGATTAATCCAATGCTAGGAGAGATTTGAAAGCGATAAAATAAACTAAAAGTGCAGGAAAATAGATTAACTAGCCTAAACTAAGCTATGAGGATTGTAAATCAAGTTTATAAAAGACAAACGAGGATTGATCCACCTATCAACATGCATTGATCTCCTATCTCGATTTTACGTGGTATTTAATGAGGTTGTGATTTACCTTACCTAAACATGAACTCCTAATTCCTTGGGCAATTCATCTATTAACCTAGTATCTTCCAATACTAAATTAACACGTTAGAGAGATCAAAGGTGCCAACTTTTACGTTAACGATCTAGTTTTTAGACTTACTAACTTCCGTTAATGTAAATCTATTGAACTATTCTTATCTATGGTGATCTATGCTATTCAAGATTTCCATCAAACAATAACATATCAAGCACACAACATATCTTCCAATATAATTGCGTTAAAAAACAAGAATATGCATAGATGAGAAACAACCGTAATAAATACTCACAAGAAAAGTCTAAAATAAAGAGATCAAGTCAATGCCGATGGCTTCACAATTCTCGTTTGAAGGAGGTTCTAGCCTCTGAACATCCTCAAGAACCTGAAAAGCGTAAAAATAACATAGAACTAGCCTACTTTGATCGAACTCAAAAGTGCGTAAAATCGAAATAAAAAGTGTAAAAACCGCAGCCAAGGGCGCGCCTAGGTTTACGGTTTTAAGATTGTAAAACTTCGTGTCTTAATGTGTGAAAATAGGCGGTATTTATAGAGATTTGAGGCGGTTTCACTAAGTCGGCGGACGGACGCTGTCTGCGCTTCAATGGACGCCGTCCGATATTCTGAACTCCTCGGCCGCTGCTCAAACTCCGCTCAAACTCTCTGTATCAAGATCGCTTCCACGGACGCCGTCCGTTATTTCTAACGCTTCTTCACCATGGACGCCGCGCATGGACTAACGCTCGTGATGACTTGAATGCGATTTTTGCATCTTTATCTCTTTCCTTCAATCCACTTCATCATTATCTCTTCTTAAATCTTTATAGCTCGAGTTTTAACCTTTTTGATCATCATTTGAGCACATTGAACACACCTACAATACATGGAAAACATCGCAAAACTGTAATAAAGTCCAATTAATTATAATTCACGATGAAAACACATAATTTATTCAATATTGCGAATAAGTCCTTAAAAACCTAGTATGCTCGATATTTCCATATGAGGGCCATTTATTATGCAATCAAACCAATTAAGGGGAGAAATATCGTAAAATATATCATAATAAAGCATAGATTTTCACCCTTAACAACTCCCCCACACTTAAACTTTGCTCGTCCCGAGCAAAACAAAACGAAAATTAGGCTCGAGAAAGGAAAACATGCATCTAAACAAATATAACATACATCCAATAACTTAGATGTCCACCGGTGTGTGTGTGCATAGCCATAGGGAACTTCCGCTAGATCCAAACTTGAACAACTCAAGCAAAACTAGCTATTACCCCCTTGCAGAATAGTAATAAATGACACTCATAAGGTGCACCCTACAAACGTGACATATCCCGAAAAAGATGATCGAATATATCTAGGGCCTTTCCGAAATACTCAGAGGATAATCCCTACATCATATCCATCGGTTTATACTGGGGATAAGATCAACGAGAACTAAGCCTTATTCAATTCGCAACAATTCTTTAGTTAATTTAACTTATTCACTTTAAACACACATTAGAAGAAGCTATTGCCCTCATAGCAGAATAGGACATTTCGAGATAATACCCTACCTTACTCCAATCATAAGGCAGCTTTTCCTAACTGTCGTGAGCTTTTAGTCATCATAGTGGTATAGGACATACGTGGTATACCCTATCACACTCAAATCATCGACTAGCTTCCGACACACCCATTTTAACCAACTATTAACTTGTCTTTTAATTGACATTAGTCCCGTGTTACTCATCACATTCAAACGCGTTTAGATATTCACGATATATCGTACTTGGAGCTAAATACAACCTATCATAAATCTCACGATATGCACGTAGCACTAAGCACACGTGACTTAAAAGATAATCAAAATTTACGATCCACAACGGGTATAACTTAATAAAAATAGCTCATCATTCACTATGGCTCGTGAAATGTAAATCTTGGTGAAACAACTAACTTATCAAACATATGAAATATCGCATAGATGATTGCAAAATAACGAACTTCACGTCGAATTGCCTACTCGGACAAAACAAAAACACAAGTATAGGAAAATTTTGAAAATTTGTTGAAAATTTTGCATAATAAACAAACTAACGTAGTAATTAAACGTATATGCATTCGAACTATCCCCTCCCCCACACTTAAAAACTCAACATGTCCTCATGTTGTGCGTGAAAGGAAAATGAGAAGAACTTAGTCAGTATTTATGTAGGATAAAACATCGAGATGTTGGTCGAAATGGAGCATGAAAAGGGCAACGCCGCGGCGTGGAAAAACGTCCAAACGTAACTCAACGATTACTCGACAAACCCACCACCTCTCGCAACACGCGAAAACAGAAAACTCGGGAAACGGGGTATAATATGGCGAGAGAGATAATAATTCAAACGGATGAAAAAGATACGACCATCAAATAAGTATGTCAACACAAGTCACAGAACGAGAAACCAGAGAGTATATGAACCATGAATAGTAACCAAAAGAAAGTAACAACATGTATAGGTACAGCCAAATCGAATGAAATGTATCAAAAAGTGCAACATCAACCAGAAAAGGGGTAAAGCGAATGAAAACTCAAGGGATCCCGGAGTCGTCTCAAAGAATGGCAGCGTCAACACATAGGATCAAGAACCGGAGAAGGATCTGTGGAAGGGACACCACCGTAGACGCTTGCCTGTAGGCTCCGGTGTGCGGCAAAGAAAGACGGGCAAGGCTCTTGGGATGTCCTCAAGAACCGGATCATCGTGCCTCTTTACCGCCTCAAGCATCTCACCGATCACGGTCTCAATAGGATCAGAGAATACGAACTCCATGTCACTCTCCTCAAAAATACTCATGTTCCTCGGCTTTTTCCCCTCCACAACACACTTGAGCACTGACATGATGTTCTTCTGCCCCTCGTGAAGCTCCACCATCCAATCCCGGAGGCTATTCGCCATACTATATCGTGTCTGCTCCGCGTCTGACAAAGTAGACCAAGAAGGGCCCGCGGAAGGTGCTGTGGTGGGAACCGGCTCAGGTGTTGTAGTCCCAACCTTCTCTCTACGAATGGGGGGATAACTCTTTGTTTTGTGATCCGATGTATACTCAGCAACCCCCGCATCCAAACATAACTGATGAATCAAATGCGGAACTATCAAACTCCGTGTATATACTTTCTGGTTCATGGAAATTTCATCGAATAAAGCTTGACCTACATCAACATTCAATCCGAAAGCCAATGCGTACAACATCCCAAGATCACTAATCTGAAAGTGAGTAAGATTATTCTTCGGGATCAAACGACTCTGAATAAAACGGCATTGGACTCTCCAATCTTCGGTCCATGTCGTAGTGACTAACTCTTTCCTCGCACCAGAGGGCCTCAATACCCACGCCACATCCGGACAAACCTTTAACCGCAATTCCTCCATAGGATCCCGACCATCCTCATTTTGCCTCCTAGCAATCTCCTCTTTATAGTCTAAACCCTCAAAATGTGCAACTTGTATTTCTCATTTATGACCTTCGCAGAGAAAGGAACCTTAACACCTCGTATCATAACATACTCGTGATCTAGTCCGCCTCGAGAAAAGTTGGCATAGAATTCACGGACGATAGAATCATTTACATGAGTAGAGGAACTTGTGTCAAGGCGGACCACTTCCTAGCCTTTGTAACATGTTAGCGAACGCCGGATCAACTTGTGAAACTTTCACCTCTCTATCAAAAATCGACTCTGGTAGAGTAATGCCTAGTGTAGGCACCATAAGCTAAGGGATTGACAAATCGACGAGGCATCGAAAGAGGATAACACCTTTAGACTTCTTCTTGTGAGGTGCTCGCGGCTCAGTTCTTCTCGCACAACGCTCTCCTCACCACCACCTCAACTCTAGACGGCACGGCTCTGACGACTCCTCACCTCGGGTACCTCGAGACATTCTAATGAGAGGACCTCATCGCCTTCCTCGCCTTTTGACCGGAGGAAGAATCATCCCGTAAATTGGTCCCACCGTTGAGATGTTCGGGGTTGATCTCTAAAGACTACGCCTGCTCGGGGTCCAGGTTGGGATGGATCAATCTCAGGACGTTTACGTTTACCGCTCTCCCTAGCCAAACCTTTACCGTAACGCTTCACAATTTCCTTCTTACGCACCATCGTCAAACTTATAATGAGACTAAACCATTCACACAAATGGTTACCCGTTTATCGTCCAAATCGGGATTTCAAGTCAACAAAAATACCCAAACAAACACCACAAAAGGACCACACCATCCACAACCGCCATAAGAACACCATATCATCATCATAACCAGGATTTGGGGAAGAGAAGAGCAACAAAAAGAAAATTAAAACAGTATGAGCGCATATTCAAGAAAATGAGTCGAGCCGAAGATCGAACTCTCAAAAACTTGAATGGAATCGAGAAAAGTTGCTATAGACTTACCAAATGCTATGTGAGGATGATGATCGAATGGATTAGAAGCCTAGAAACACCAAGATTGGCCCCAAAATTTGAAATTTTGCCCAAATGGCCATGATCGAATAATCTCCGATTCTTCAAATTTCGTTGATTGTTGGAGAGAATGGACTAGATGAATGAAAAGAAGGTGCAAGGAGCGTTCTTTTGCAACAAGAATCGCCAAATTTGGTTTAGAAACGAAGATTTGAGGTTTGGAGGAGGGGAGGAGTCGGGTTCGCCGCTTGAAAATCACGAAAATGAGGGTTCACGCTAGAGCCGGTATATATAGGCTCGAACGGACGCCGTCCATACTTACGGACGGGCGTTCACTTGGAATCAAGATGAACCGGACGGGCGCCCATAATTTTAGACGCCGTCCATGTGGCATTTTTTACATTCGTGATAGGAGGGATATTTGCAGGCGGGCGCCCACTTATAGTGGACGGGCGTCCATCTAGATTGAGGTCCGGACGGGCGCCCAGCCTCATGTGAACGGGCGCCCATCGAGAAAACTCACAAAATTCCAATTTTTTTCACACATAAGGAAATAAAATCGATAGTTTTTATTAATACTTGATAAAATTCAAACGAGTACAATAATGACATAACGAAGACATAAAAACGTAAAAACATAACTTAAACAAAGAGGTTGCCTCCTACTCGCTTTCATTTTTACGTCGGAGCTCGATCGAAGACAAAACTAACTAAGAAACAATAGCTAGTCATCATAAAGCTCGCTACCTATAACCCCGATAAAACGACGGAGTAAATCAACAAATGAGGAAAGTCATAGTCATCCCGAACACCCCAATCATCATCATTTGCCTCTCTTCACCCGGAAATGCTCATCCTGCAAAGATTAGGGCTAAATCCGTCAAGATTGCATCGTTAAGATCCGCACGGTCTTCCTAAAGCTCGCCTGCAACTCCTCAATGGTAAAATCTTCACCCCGAGCATCGGGAACAATGAGAACATAAGTGACAAATCCTGACGCGGGTAAGAATATCTATATCTATATCCGTAACTATCGTGCCCTGTGTCCATCCGAAACGGTGAGAAGGAAATCCTACTAATGAGAGGAACTCCTCCGCAAAATACCGTACTCCATATCTAATCAATGCTAAACCGATAAAAGCAGACAAAACTTAATTAGACTTAGCTTAAAGCATGAACAACTACAAAGAAAAAGATAGACACACAAAGAGAGTAACTAATATAATACGGATATCTGTGGATGCCTCCTAGTAGCGCTTTTTTGTTTATGTCGTTAGCTCGACATAGTGTAAGCTCACTGGATCCGGCCATTTGACTTTTCTCGCTAGCCACTACCTCGTGTAAGCTCGATCGAGAGTGTGGGCTGCAGTAAACAAAGATCTCACACATGGGGAAAAGTTTTAATAGCCTCCACATACGCTTGAACCTCCCATGGGTGACCTCTTCATACTCTGAGTCCTCTCGATGACGCTTCAACTGCCGCCTCCTTTCAAACTCTTCCATATCCGCACTACCTCGCTAGAACTTCTTCAGACGGATCACTACCGCTATCCTCGGAGAACAAGTCGGATGATAACTCGTCAAATTCTTCGACTCGAGTAACACCACATCCGAGAATATCGAGAAATTTAACAATCAAAGATGCCTCTTTAGGTTCACCGATATAGTGTTTGCACCTTTGACCGTTGACTCAAACGGGTCACCGCTATAACCACGAAGTTCTAGAACGCCCAGAATGATTTGGAGAATCTCGAAAGGGCCGGACCAACGAGTCCTCAACTTTCCAGAAACAAATGTAACCTAGAATTGTAGAGAGAACTTGTTCGCCGACTCAATTCTCGCTTCTTAATTTTCGCATCATGGAGCGCTTTCATCTTATCTTTGCCGATCCTGGCACTTTCATAGGCCTGGAGTCCGAACTTCGTCCGGCTCGTGTAATCGCTGTGATCGATGTTTCCCACAAGATTGGGAATCAAAGTTCGTAAACTTTGTAGCCCAATACGCTCATGCTCTAACTCGACAGCAGATGACACGGTTTCCGTAGAGACCATTTGATATGGTGATGTACCCATAGGAGTTTTATAGGCGGTCCTATAAGCCCATAAGACATCATCCAACTTCAGACTCCGATCCTTGCGATGACTGCTCACGCTTTTCCAGATCTTTTAATGCTTTGGTTGCTTCGCTCAACTCCGACCGCTAGTCATCGGATGGTATGGGTGCCGGTCTTATGGCGCACACCATACTTTTCGAGAACTTTTTCTAGAGGTCGGTTGCAAAAATGCGCTTCCTTCATCACCGATCAAGGCTCGAGGACACCCAAATCTCACAAAGATATTCTTTTTAGAACTTCATGACCGCTTTATGATCATTGTGAGGAGTGGCTACCGCTTCCACCCATTTCAAACATAGTCGACGCAAACCAAGATGTATTTGTTACCGCAGATGATGACGGGAAAGGTCCCATAAAATCGATACCCCATACATCAAAGACTTCGCACTCTAAGATGGGTTTCAAAGGCATGTCAAAACGCCTTGTTAGAGTTCCGGTTCTTTGACACCTATCGCAAGCTTTGCGTAAAGCTTCGTGTGTCCTTAAAGATCGTAGAGCCAATAGAAACCGGATCGGAAGATCTTCGCAACCGCTTTCCAAGGACCAAAGTGACCACCGTGGGTCCGCTTATGGCATTGCTCGATAATCTCTCGTTGCTCGATTCAGAACGCATCTCCTAAGCAAACCATCTTTGCGGATCTTGAACAAATAAGGTTCATCCCAAACGAAATATTTCATATCGTAGAAGAACTTCTTCTTCTCGATACGACATCTCGGGTCAAGGTAGCGGGCATGAAGGTAATTCACAATGGACGAATACCATGGAACATCGTCGAGAGCGCCATCGATCAAGATGATGTTCTCCAGAGGAAAGTAAAGATCTATATCTTCGGATCACCCTTTTCCTCACTTATCATCCTAGAGACATGATCCGCCACTCACGCTCACCGCCTTTCTTATCTTTGATTTGAACGTCAAATTCTTGGAGAGGTCGGTATCCAACGCAGATAGCGCGGTTTAGCTTCCTTTTGGTCATGAGATAACGCAAGGCGCGTGGTCACCCACACGATCACTTGAGCACCTAGCAAGTAACTCACGGAACTTGTCCATAGCAAACACTACGCCAATAATTCCTTTTCGTAGTCGTATAGTTAACTTGGCGAAGGGTTCAACGTGTGGTCGGGCGTAGAGATAGGTCGGAACTTTCCTTCGATGCGCATTGTTCTAAGATCGCACTAACAAAGATAGTTGGATGCATCGCATATAAGTTCAAAGGGCAAGTTCCATCTGGCGATATAAGAATTGGAGCAGAGATCACCCTACTCTTAAGCTCTTCAAACGCCGCTTGCAATTCTCATCAAAATCAAAGGTAACGCCTTCTTTGAGTAAAGTAGACAGGGTTTGGCAATCTTTGAAAAGTCCTGGATGAACCTCCTATAGAAGCCGACATGTCCGAGAAAACCTCGGACTTCCCGAACATTCTTAGGATAACTCATCTTCTCAATAGCTTCTACCTTGGCCCTATCTACTTATATACTTTTGGCGGACACTTTGTGGCCAAGGACTATACCTTCATCTACCATAAAATGGCATTTCTCCCAATTAAGCACTAAGTCCTTTCCACACATCTAGACAACACATGATCAAGATTATCGAGGCAATCAT
The DNA here is from genome assembly GCA_026214975.1 of Gentiana macrophylla. Classification (NCBI taxonomy): domain Eukaryota; kingdom Viridiplantae; phylum Streptophyta; class Magnoliopsida; order Gentianales; family Gentianaceae; genus Gentiana; species Gentiana macrophylla. The sequence goes on from CM047805.1 coordinate 22,614,333, forward strand.
CGGAAGGATTGACCAAAGACCGAGAAATCATCCATAAAAATCTCCATACACTTTTCAACCACTTTCGTCGAAGATTGCCATCATACACCTTTGAAAGGTGGTCTTGGGCATTACAGAGACTAAATGGCATCCGCCAGAGGCAAATGTACCATAGGGGCAGTGAAGGTGGTCTTCTTGTCAACAGGATCGATGGGTATTCGGAAATATCCTCGAATATCCATCCAGAAGCGAGAGAATCGCGTGCCCGCCAGCGCCAAGCATCCGGTCAATGAATGGAAGAGGAAAATGATCTTTCAAGGTGACCTCATTGAGTTTTCTATAGTCAATACTGCACCCGATAGCCTGTGGATTTGCAGCCTCAATGCTATCTCTTCTCCCTTCTCATTCTTCTCAATAGTAATTCCACCCTTTTTGGGAACTACTTGAGTTGGGGATACCCACTCACTGCCTCAAGCAATGGCGATATGATACCCATATCTGTAAGCTTGATAATTTCCTTCTTGACTACCTCTTGCATGTGAGGGTTGAGTCTTCTCTGAGGTCTGCCTAACTCGCTTTGCACCCTCCTCGCCTTGATCTTGTGCATACAGATGTCGGGAGATATCCTCGGATATCTCCCACCGCCATCCAAAGGCTTTTTCATTTTTGCGCAAGACGCTTAACAGCTTTAAGCTCTTTCTATACGAGATAGCTTGGCAGAGATGATCAAAGGAAGCTTGTCACCTTCTCTTAGAAACACATACTTAAGATGTTTAGGCAACGGCTTCAAGTACCAAATCTACGGGAGGATCCTCCAGACTTGATTTAAGATCACCACTCTTCAACTCAACATCGCTGAGCTTACTTAGTGGTCCTACTGCCAAGGCTTCTTCTCTTGGCTCATCCTCGAAATCAGCTGCTAAATGGTCTAGATTGACCACACCACGACTATTCAACTTTATCAATCGGGCCGCCATATTCTCGATTCTACACCATGACTTGCTTATCCATGAAGTCGCCGAAATCATCGAAGTCTCTCAACGGAAAAGCCGGTTGGAGCTCCGGCGTGCATTGATAGATTTTGATACACTATAGCTCACCTCCTGGTCACCAACCCGAATGGTCACATGCCCACCATCACAATCGATGAGGGCTCTAGTCGTAGATAGAAAAGGCCTTCCAAGAATTAACGGAACATTTTCACTTCTCTCAATATCTAAAACGCATCACCAACTGGAAAGGTAAACCTATCTATTTGAACTAATACATCCTTTAAGATCCTCAAGCTTTCTTAAGATCGATCAATGAACTGCAAATTCATGGTCGTGGGTTCTAGAAGGCTTTGTAAACCCAAACCGCTGCACATACGCATAATGGCATCAAGTCGATAGACGCGCCAGTCACATAAGGAATTTGGGAATACTAGGCCTCCCATCCGCAATGTGAGCACAAATTTCCCTGGTCGCTTCTCTTGATTGGTAAGCTTTCATTATTGACCGAGAACATTCCTTACCACCAACCGCTTGGTCCATTCCTCGCTAACTTCTTCTTGGAAGATACAACATCCTTGATGAACTTTGTATACTTAGGCATCTCACCAAGACCTCGGATAATGGCAGATTTACTCGAGTATTTTTCGTAAGGTTGAGCACCTTCTCGTACTTTTTGTCTTCAACCAATGGAATGTTGCTCTTCCTCGGTGGAAACGGAAGCTTCTTCAGATCACTCTCGAAAAGACTCTCTTTGAGGATGTGCTAATAGCTTTGTCTTCCAAATCCTTCCACCGAACCGCCTTTTCGAGGCTTTCGTAGTCGTGGATCACCACCGACTTTCTTTCCTTTTTTTCCCCTCAAGGGGTCACCACTTGAGGATTTCTAACTTGTTCACCCCTCGTGAAACAAACACCGAGGATTTGCAACCTTTTCACCTATCGTGGATCACCACCTGAGTACTTGCTTGCGCCAAGGGGGATGATGGGTGCTCAACTTCCCCTCCCGCCTTATCAATGGCGTGAGGGGCTAAAGGGTTTCCCCGAAGCCGTGGGGACCACTCACCGTACCACCACTTCTTAAACTCATTGTACTAGCCTCCTCTTGTCCATAATGCGTTGTTGGTACGAGGTCAAGACATTGGTCGCCGCTCAAATCGGCCTGAGCAACATGACCGCCTCTTAGGATTTTTCTCGTAAAATCGGGGCAGATGCCTGGGGTCTTGATGCTAATTGCTCACCAATTTGCCCTGATCTGTCTCTCAAGATTCTTATTGGTACTCATTAGAGCTGAATATTCTTGTTTTGCTCTTCTTTGAATGAGTTCCATTCAAATTTAAGATCATTTGAATTCGAGGAACTTGAGAGTGATGGAAGTTTGACGAGTATGGTGGTCGGGCCGATTTTGAAGATTGGAATTGGAATTAGAAGGCCAATTTCGATTGAATCTTTGTGTCCGGCCGAAAAATTTGAGTTTTGGTTTTGAGCGGGACCAGGGTTCTTATTGAAACTTGAATTCAATTAAAACTCGAATTCGGATTAAAATTGAAGCTTGATTGAACCCTTGGTTCTCGAATTGATTCTCGCCGATGGTTGATTAAACCTTTGGGTGTTCTCGCCATAGAACGCATTTATTTCAAAGATTCTCGCCCATTCATAGGACGTAATCCGGAAGTGTGCCCCATATTATCGCAGCTTTGGCATTGACTGAGTGTACTCGCCCATCCGCATGGGCCAGATTGACTTGGTATGAAGAATTGGGGTTAAATTGACATTGGCCATTTACGTGACCACCGACAAAAAAGATTTCGCAATACGTAACCTGAGGGTTCTCATGGAACCGAAGGAGTCTGATTAGTAGGGTTTGGAGTTTGAGGATTGGCCATCTGCCTCTGCAGCATGGCAATCAGACTTTGAACATTTACTTCCTCCACTTTAGGGGGAGGAGGAGCTTGAATTGCCTGATAGGATGGAGCATAGTTATATTTGGCAATGTCTTCAACAATGCCCATCCTTCGCCCTGAGTCTTCTTGTAAACGCCCCGCCAGATGAACTATTGACCATGCCCTTAGTGAGCTCGGTCAATCCGCTAAAAAGAAAGTAATGACTAACCTCTCCAAAGGCAAGCCATGATGGGGCACTTTCTAAGAAGAGATTTATACCTCCTCCAGGCCTCGAAAAATGATTCATTTTCCTTCCGAGAAAATGTGAAAATTTCATTTAAGCAATGGGCCGCCTTAGAGGGTGGAAAATATTGACTCAAAACTCCTTCTCGAGTCCAAATTTATGTAGTGATGGATTCGGGGGAAGAGAGTGATACCATTCCTTCGCCTCCCCTTTTAAGGAAAAGGGAAAAAGTTTGAGCTTGATAGCATCCTCACTTACACCTTGATGCGAGTAGTACCGCATATCTCTAAGAACGTGTGTAAGTGGGTATGCATGGATTTTCCGATTGGTAGCCGAAAAATTGATGCATGCCGCATCATCCGGATAAGCCCGGCTTGAGCTCGGGTTTGAGCAAGAATGGCGGGCAAGACTATAGCCGGGTTGATGCTGGATCGCACTGCATGGCGTAGTCTGCCAACGCACGCCGATCCTCTCTTTGCCATTATTACTATTTCTTCGATTTCTTCTATCAACTTTTGTTCAATTTCTTGGTTGGCTGAGCTTTCTTCGTCCGAAGGATCGGTGAAACGAAGTTTCCGCTGTTGGTCCGACTATGGTCCGCTCGAGGTCGTGTGTAAAGAGTAATGGCCCTTTCGACTTCGAGTTTGCATAAACCAAACCCAACTCTATTGAACAAACTCGAAACTACGAAAATTAAAACTTAAACTATGAAAAGGGAACCTAAGAATCTATCTAAAAGGTTTGAAATCTAGAACTATTATCAAGACCTAGGAAAAAGAAAGAAAGAGGAAAAGAGCAGACGGACGGGCGCCCAAAATATGGACGAAGGCCTCGCCTGGCTTTTCAGACGGACGGGCGTTCAACGTATGAACGCTCGTCTGATTTTTCAGAATTTTGGACGGGCGCCCAAATATATGAACGCCGTCTGGAGGTCAAGAATTGATGTGATTGAAATTTACACGCTGAACGGGCGCTCATAGGTATGGACGCTGCTCATATGCAAAATTTCCAGAATGTAAACGATTTCCAAAACAGAGACAAGTAACGAAACAGAGCAGGAAAAACACAGGAAAAAGAACTAATCACAAAACAAGAACTTTAACCCTAATCCTAAACACTAAATTCCTAACTACTTAAAGGTTAAATCCTCTAGAAATCGACCTAAAAACAAGTAATAAAACGCAGAAAATAGAAAGAAAACTGAACAAAAAAACAGAAAACAAAACACACAAAAACAAAAACTAGGCAAACCGTCCGGGTTCCCCGGCAACGGCGCCAAAAACTTGTCACGGATTTTATTAACACAAATAAACAAGTAATAAAACCGGTTAACCTCAAGTGCAAGGATCGTAGTACAGAGGCTATGCCGGGTCGATCCTACGGGGAACTAGACGAATGTTAACCCTAGCTTTTGTTTTAACTAACTATTGTCACGATTACTAACCTAACGAATAACTAACTAAACAAATACGCAGAGAATAACTAGACAGAGGAGATTAATCCAATGCTAGGAGAGATTTGAAAGCGATAAAATAAACTAAAAGTGCAGGAAAATAGATTAACTAGCCTAAACTAAGCTATGAGGATTGTAAATCAAGTTTATAAAAGACAAACGAGGATTGATCCACCTATCAACATGCATTGATCTCCTATCTCGATTTTACGTGGTATTTACTGAGGTTGTGATTTACCTTACCTAAACATGAACTCCTAATTCCTTGGGCAATTCATCTATTAACCTAGTATCTTCCAATACTAAATTAACACGTTAGAGAGATCAAAGGTGCCAACTTTTACGTTAACGATCTAGTTTTTAGACTTACTAACTTCCGTTAATGTAAATCTATTGAACTATTCTTATCTATGGTGATCTATGCTATTCAAGATTTCCATCAAACAATAACATATCAAGCACACAACATATCTTCCAATATAATTGCGTTAAAACAAGAATATGCATAGATGAGAAACAACCGTAATAAATACTCACAGTAAAAGTCGAAATAAAGAGATCAAGTCAATGCTGATGGCTTCACAATTCTCGTTTGAAGGAGGTTCTAGCCTCTGAACATCCTCAAGAACCCGTAAAAGCGTAAAAATAACATAGAACTAGCCTACTTTGATCGAACTCAAAAGTGCGTAAAATCGAAATAAAAGTGTAAAACCGCAGCCAAGGCCGCCTTGTGGTTTAGGGTTTTAAGATTGTAAAACTCGTGTCTTAATGTGTGAAAATAGGCAGGTATTTATAGAGATTTGAGGCGGTTTCACTAAGTCGGGCGGACGGACGCTGCTCGCTTTCAATGGACGCCGTCCGATATTCTGAACTCCCTCCCGCTGCTCAAACTCCGCTTCAAACTCTCTCAGATCAAGATCGCTTTCCACGGACGCCGTCCGTTATTTCCAACGCTGCTCACCATGGACGCCGTGCATGGACGAACGCTCGTGATGACTTGAATGCGATTTTTGCATCTTTATCTCTTTCCTTCAATCCACTTCATCATTATCTCTTCTTAAATCTTTATAGCTCGAGTTTTAACCTCTTTTTGATCATCATTTGAGCACATTGAACACACCTACAATACATGGAAAACATCGCAAAATCGTAATAAAGTCCAATTAATTATAATTCACGATGAAAACACATAATTTATTCAATATTGCGAATAAGTCCTTAAAAACCTAGTATGCTCGATATTTCCATATGAGGGCCATTTATTATGCAATCAAACCAATTAAGGGGAGAAATATCGTAAAATATATCATAATAAAGCATAGATTTTCACCCTTAACACTGCCCTTTCCCGAAAATCGGAATATTACATTCTCCCCCCCTTAAAAGGAGTTTCGTCCTCGAAACTAGAACATACCTGGTAAATCCCCAAACTCTTGGGACTCACTAAGCATGTCGCTTTCCACTTCCCAAGTTGCCTCCTCGGGTGAATGATTGCTCCACTGAACTAATACCAAGGGGATCATCCGTCTCTTAATCATCTTTTCTTTCCGGTTCAGAATCTTGATCGGTCTCTCGTCATAAGCAAGGTTATCTTGTAAGATTTCTGGATCAACAGTAGTTTCAACATCATTCTTCGTCAGGCACTTCTTCAACATCGAAACGTGAAACACATTATGGACTCTCGACATTGATTCTGGCAACTGAAGCCTATAAGCTAACGTCCCAACTCTTTCCAAAATCTCAAAAGGTCCAACATACCTTGGACTTAGCTTCCCCTTTTGCCCAAAGCGTTTTACTCCTTTCATCGGTGAAGCCCGGAGGTAAACTCTATCTCCAACTTCAAACTCGAGAGGTCTTCTTCTAACATCAGCCCAACTTTTCTGCCTGTCTTGAGCTGCCTTCAGATTCTTCTTGACCAACTGAACCCTTTCCTTTGCTTGTTCAACCATCTTTGGCACTCAGAATCTGCCTCTCTCCCGACTTCATCCCAAAACAAAGGGCGTGCGACATCTTCTCCCATACAACGCTTCGAACGGGCGGCATGCCTATACTTGCATGAAAATCGTTGTTGTAGGCAAACTCCGCTACCGATAGGTAATCATCCCATGATCCACCTACCTCCAAAACACAAGCTCTCAACATGTCCTCGAGTGTCTGGATGGTCCTCTCAGATTGCCCATCTGTCTGAGGATGAAAAGCCGTGCTCAAATCCAACTTGGTCCCGAAGGCTTCTTGCAAGCTCTTCCAAAACCGACTTACAAATCTCGAATCACGGTCTGAAACTATCGAGATTGGAACTCCATGTAGCTTCACTATATTGTCCAGATATAGTGTCGTCATCTTCTTCAATGGCATGTCAACCTTGTATGGTAAGAAATGGGCAGATTTGGTCAATCTATCCACAATTACCCAAATTGCGTCGTGACCGCCTCTTGTCTTAGGTAATCCGGTGATGAAGTCCATTGTGATCTTATCCCACTTCCATTCCGGGATATCCAATGGCTTAAGCATTCCACCGGGTCTTCTATGCTCCGCCTTAACCTTCCCGACATACATCACACTCGCCACAAACTTGGCTATTTCCACTTTCATCGAGGGCACCAAAATCTTTCCTTTAAGTCTCTCAGACATTTTAGTAGCACCGGATGAACCGCAAAAAGCTATCCTATGTGCTTCTTCCATAATTCTTTGTCTCAAGTCGCCAACATTAGGTACACATAGACGATCCCGATACCACAGATTTCCACTCTTATCCAACACGTAACCAACCGTAGGCTTCTCTCTAGCAACACGCTTCAAGTCCAACAAAACCGGTCTTCGCCTTGCTTTCCCGAATATCATCCATCAACTCGACCTTGCTAACAACGGTGCCACAAATCGCCGGTCTTCAATCTGATCAAGCTTCGATTTCCAACCCATCTAACCTTTCTCGCCACTACCTCAACACCGAAGTCAGAACACTGGTTTCTGCGCCAGCATCCGCCGCTACATTCGCTTTACCGGATGGTACCGAATATCCAAATCATAGTCCTTAACTAACTCTAACCATCTCCTCTGCCTCATATTCGTGTTCTCTTGTGTGAAGAAATACTTTAAACTCTTATGGTCGGTGAAGATCCTTGCTTTAACCCCATATAAGTAATGCCTCCAAGTCTTTAAGGCAAATACTACCGCGCCAACTCTAGATCATGTGTCGGGTAATTCTTCTCATGCACCTTCAATCGCTTAGATGCATAAGCTATCACTTTTCCTCCTTGCATCAACACACAACCCAAACCCCGTCCCAAGCATCCGTGTAGACATCATAGTTATCAAAAATCTCCGGAATCTGCTAACACTGTACCACCGTAGTCAACTTGCTCTTCAAGGTATGAAAAGCCCTATCACACTCATTAGTCCATTCAAATTTCACATTCTTCTGTGTCAGCCTGGTGAGTGGAGTAGCTATCTTTGAAAAGTCTTGCACGAACTTCCGGTAGTAGCCAGCCAACCCAAGAAAACTTCTTACCTCTGAAACCGTGGTAGGTTTAGGCCAATTCTCAACTGCCTCGATCTCTGCCGGATCAACTTGAATGCCATCTCCAGAAACGACATGACCCAAGAAACTCACTCGATCCAACCAAAAGTCACACTTAGAAAACTTTGCATACAACTGATTCTTCTTCAGTGTGTCCAACACTATCCTTAAGTGTTCCTCGTGTTCCTTCTCATCCTTAGAGTAAACTAGGATATCGCCTATGAACACTATCACGAGCTTATCCAAGTACGGCATGAAAACTCGCCGCATCAAATCCATAAATGCGTATGGAGCATTAGTGAGTCCAAAAGGCATGACAAGGAACTCATAATGTCCATATCTCGCATCTTGAAAGCCGCCTTCGGTATATCTCGCTATCTTAACCTTCAATCGATGATATCCGGACCTCAGTCGACCTTGGAAAACACTTTCTTACCTCGCAACAATCGATTAAATGGATCATCTATCCTTGGTAGAGGATACTTATTCTTGATGGTAAGGTTGTTCAAAGGCTCAGAGTAGTCGATACACATTCTCATGCCGCCATCTTTCTTCTTCACAAACAAAACAGGGGCTCCTGGCGCAGCAGTATCGGGCTGAATTATGTTCCTTTCAAGCATATCTTTAAGTTGAGCTTTCAACTCCTTTAATTCAGCCGGTGCCATTCATCAGACGTGGCTTTAGCAATCGTGCCGCCTCCGGTATCAATCGAATCTCAAACTCTATCTCTCTCGTCCGGCATGTTTCCCGGTAACTCTTCCGAAATACCTCGTGGTATTCCTTTACTATAGAGTCTCTTCTAACTTAGGCTTCACTTGTTCCAAGTCCCACTGCATACAACAAGTAGCCTTCACAACCTTCCGACAAGCCCTTATCGCTTTAACCGATATGATCGGATGTTTCTTCTTACTCGCTTGTACACATTCCTTGATACGCCTTGTCCGATTTCCGTGTACTTTAAAAGTCACTTTCTTCTCTTTACACCAAGTGAACAAAATTCTCGGATAGCCAATCTATTCCGAGGATTACATCAAAATCCGAGAAGTCCAAAACTGTAAAGTCGCTCTTACATCGATAAGGTCCAACTCGAACTTCCACTTGAGGTATCATTCTAGCTACCCTTGTTACCTTCCCTAACGGTGTAGTTATTTCCAAAGTATATCTTAAAGGCTCTGAAGGTAAATCCAACTTCTTAGCTACCTTGGTTGACACAAAAGTATTTGACGCTCCCGTGTCAAACAAAGCCTTGACCACTAAGTTTTCTAACATTATCGTACCTAGGATGCACATTCATTCATTTAAATACATCACAACATGAATAAACATGCCATACAATATCTTAATAAAGGAATGAAACAAAACATGGTACCGAAATAACGCCATCCTCTGGTTCCACAAAATTAGCATCCACCGCAAAAACTCGAACCGGTCGGCTCGGGCCGCCTCTCCCGCTACCTTGGCTCGAACCACTCTTGTTTCCTCTCGTTTGGACACGCTCTAGAAAAGTATCCTTGCTCACCACAAACATAACAACCGCTGCTCTCTGCTGCACTCTCTCAGTATGATTTCTGCACTTGGGGCAAAGTGGTGCACTGCTCGGGCTTTAGCCGCCAGTAGGAGCCGTAGTCTTCTTGGTCTGCTTGTTGTGGTGCTCCCTAAAACCGCTTTGACTTGTCCCAAAATTTCTCTTATTATTAACAACCATCAGTAGCTCTCTCCGAAAGTCTCGACTTCCAAGGCTTTGTTCATCAACTCGCCATATTCCTTGCCGTAAAACCTAGCATGCCCGATCAATCTCGTAGGCCAACCCATCCTTATAGAGGGCCATCTTTCTCTCTTCCACTTTCATCAATTCCGGATAGAACCTTCCTAACTCATTGAATTTATTAGTGTACCGGGACACCGTCGATGATTACCTTGTTTGTGCTTCAGAATTGACTTGCTTTATCTCGCTTGAATCAGAATCGGAAGTACTCATTATAAAACATAGTCTTGAACCCTTCCCAACCGCTACCTTACCGCTGTCGCTTTGCACGGCATCGATCCACGCTCGCCGCTCCCAACATAAAACTCGATCGCTAGTTGTGCCATCTTCGCCTCGTGAACATGTATGTTCCTACAAGCTTTCTCGAATCCTCTTATCCATTCCTTCGCTTTAGAATGCTCCACGTTACCGGTTAAGTTCTCAACTCGATTTCTCCTCAATCTCGTGATACCAATCCACCGCCGGTGCTTGCTCGGAAGCCGGTCTAATCTGGTGGTGAACCGGAGGGTAACCAAAAGGTACATCGGGCCGATATCATTGTTGTTGAGGATAAGGTGGAATTACTTGAGGCTCATTCTCGATACGGATAGTACCTCGATAAGACCGATGTCGCTTGAGGTCATTAAAACCGGCGGGTGGATGACCAACGCCTTGCTTGGTGGTCAAAGCGTGGTGAAGGTGGTACCGTAGGGTTGAGGAACATGACCTCTGAGGAGGAGGGTAGAAGACCTGCCGCTTCGAGAGATACACCTGGAGGATAAGCACTAGATGGTGGGGATACACATTGGTCATCGTGGTGGCGCACTAATCGGTGGGATGTCTCCTACTACAGTGACACGAATAGGTGCTTGTCCAGGCTCTCCATAAATGTAGTTATATCTTGGCGGTGGTCGGGGTGGCAGATTCTGATGTGGCCTCGGTGACACATCTTGTTGAGACCGTGGTGTAGCGTGGTGTATGGGGTGGTGGTGAAAGACTCAAACGAGGCGAAGCATTCGCGCTCACAAATCCGCCCCTACTACGGGCACCGGGCTCCGCGCCTTGACTAACCCCCGAGCTCCCACTCCACGAACGCCTCTCCTTGTCGTTACCATGCTGAAAGATCAAGAAAACCAGACGTTACTAAAAGATCTAAAGAAACTTATCTTAAGGAAAGGAAGTCTAAAGAACGCTTTTCTCTCGATACCAATCGTAACGCCCGCTCCCGGACACCGAGTCCTTATCCGGAAAGGAACGTTCGCACGTATAAAATAAAAGTAAATTCATTTTATACGTAAGCCTCTACTACGTCGTATCAAATTAAAGGCAAAACGGAAGCAAAACTCGGGTATATAAAATTTTCCCAAAATTAAAGAGTAGAAAAGAGATCTAAGGGTAGAAATGTAAATTATTACATTTGGAAAAGTACGAAAATCCCAAAAGACAACATACGACAAGTTTAGCAAGACCAATGGTCTACCTCAACAGTAATGAAAGAACAACCAATGAAAAGTAGAATAGAAACATCTTGAAACTTCAACGAGCGCCGTCAAACGTCGTCGTCAAACTCTTCCTCGTAAACCTGTTCGTCTTCTCGTCCCCAAACACATAGAAAAAGTATGCATTCGAGGTAAGTACAACGTACTTAGAAAGAAAGAGAAGCTATGAAAACAATCATAGTTATAAAGAAAAGATAATCATTTAATTAGTTGATTAAATGAGACCAACTCAATCTAGGGTTCACTTCATGCTCATCAACATGTTGTGACTAACTGTTTCTAACTTAGCCTATCTATGTTACAACCGCACTCAAGGGCACTACGCGCATCCACCTCGGCAGAGTCCCTCTGTACTTAGGGTCTTTGACCTACAGAGTTTTTCTACCTCGGGGACACTCTTTTGCAACATATTAGTGGATCACACCGATATCCACGAAGTCTAGAAAAGGTAGACTCCGATAGCACGCACACCTCAAAGAGAGTCCCTCCGTGCTTAGGGTCTTTTGACCTCACGGTTCTTCCACCTTCGTGCAGGTAGCACATGCATCGCGATTTAGCCTCGGTGCCCAGCCAAGCGAGACATGTTGTTTAATCTTTTACTAGTCACATACGTTGTTTATTAAGTTATTAACTATCCAAACTAAGTGTTTTCAAATAATCTCCTCACACATACTACTCTCTTCCTAGACCACTAGACACGGACAAGTCCTAGCACATACACGTATATTGATGAATCCTAATTCATCAAAGCACAAGCCTATCATGCTCTTCCGACGGATCCGAACTTCAACTCCTTTAAGAGTACATTCGGTGTTTTAACTGAATGAATCAGAAGCTCAATTCAGGCTTGTCTATGTTTATACCATATTAACATATCATATATAAAGGTTTCATAGAGATAAATCATGTTTATAAGGTTGAGCAACAACCCACAAAGAAATAGTGACAGAACCAGCTAGACGCCCGTTTTAAGCCATGGACGCCTGTCTGAACATTACCGGACGCCCGTCCAAAGCTGGACGCCCGTCCACTATACCCAAACGCCCGTCCACCCAAAACAGTTTCAATCCTGAATGTGAAATAGCACCTCAGACGCCCGTCTGGATAAGCCAGACGCCCGTCTGAGATTCGACCTAAGCGGACGCCCGTCCAGAGAACCGGACGCCCGTCCACCTGGGTTCGACCAAAACCCTATCATCATCATCATGCGATTTCTAGATCGTAATTCAACCAAAAACCAGAAAAAGGCAACACATTGAGCACATAAACCTCATCTAACATTACCATAACCTCTATAGTCATTTACCAAAGCAACAACTCAAAGCTCTAACACAAAAATTGCCTTAGATCATGATCAAATCCTTATAGCCAACAATTGAATTCATAGGATCGGTTTTCCTTACCTTTGCGGCCCATGAAATCCGATCCAAATGACCACGAAAAATCTGGCGCTTTTGCAACCGAACTGATACCAAAGCGATGCTCTTATCACGACGATTCCGAAACTCTTGCGTGATCTGAAAACGGTTAACGGATGCTTCAATTATCAAGAAAACTCCTTGCCCTTTTCTCTCCTCAAACTTGCGCAGAGATGGGGGGGATTGTTAGACTGAATTTCTGATTTTTAAGTTAGGTCTTAACATTATAAAGGAGTTAATCTTTTCCTTAATTGCCCTTGATCACTAAAAACTGAATTTTCTTTTAATTATATATATAAAACTCGAAATTATATATATATATAATGTCCAAATAATTAACTCCAAATAAAAGGAAACCGAACCTAATATTTCGTTTTCGTAAAAAGACACGTCTGCCCTTTCCCGAAATCGGAATATTACAAAAGACGATTGAACTACTGGGTTTTAAAGATAGATAAAGAGACATAGCCGAACCATGATCAAAATAGGTAATTTCAACCCCAAGGATAGACAAAACCGGGAATGTGTAGTAAGACAAATGGACTCTTGCATTCAATTTCACGGGTGCAAACTCCTAATCTCGGTGCTAAGGTCTGAACAACTCTCTCCTAACACCTTATGCCATGTTAACTACCCTTCCCCGAGGAAGATTCATTCACAAGACAATTCTTGCACTAGAGCCGCTTTTAAACGTTAAAACGAGTAACCTCACTCTAAGAAGTGATCCTAGAACCCTTTTCCCACATCTCTCTATCTGAACAACTCTCAAGATTGATGTGTGTGATTTTTGACCTAGGTGATCAATCTATCCCAAATCCGTTATAACAAGTTCTAAGACGTGAAATATGCAAGAGACAACAATAAAAAGCACTACCCACTCCCAATTTCATCACCCAAAGGGGTGATTTCACTAAATTTCATATGATTCGACTATGAAAAGGATTTAGCTACTCATTATACTAGTTAAAACATACACAAGACAGTAAATAAAACCCATAACAAGTAAAAAAGAAGAGAAATATACCATTAATTTGCAGAAATTCGAGTTGAGATCCAAAAAGTACAAAATAAAGAAGTAATTAAAAGGTGGTCTCTTAGTGTTTGGAATGGAAATCTAAGCTAAGAAATGGAAAAATTAAGCTAATATTATGTTGATGTAAGCTATATGACTATCAACTACGACCCAAACTTGGCTTGGTCCACAGCCCTAGCCTCGTTTGAGGGGGGTATTAGCCGTTATACATTCGAAATCAAATCAACAGACAGCCAACAACTCAAAACAAAACAAAACAGCCAACAAATACTGTTTCTAACAGAAATCAGATTCGAATTTATTCAAATATGGATAATGCAAAATTCAAACAAACATACCATGTGATCTAGGAGTGATAAGGAGGCAGGAGAATAAGGAGGAGATCACATTCAGACTTCGAATCAACAAAGACTCCAACAGCCGGCATGTGTGAAGTGATTAGGAGTCCTAGAGTTTGCCAATTCTCTCATTATAATGATCTAATTCAAATATGAAAAATAGATTAGATAGTCAGTTAATTTGTTCTTTCGGTTCAAGCTTTCAGATTTAAGCTATAAATGTAAAAAGGCCTCACAGCCATCAAAGCAGTTCGAATTAAAAATAAAATTATTTCCCTTCAGTCTTTGTTTACCTTTTTCTACAATGACAATAATAAGTGGTTAAGTTGCGGTGGTTTATCATTGAACATTAGTTATTTGCAATTTTGAGCATTTTGGTTTTGATAAATGCTATCTCGAACTTTTTGATTATTCTGCTAATCCGTCACACAAAAACATCTATGTCATTGATATTTGTTTCAATACTGAATTTCCGAGTACTTTGATGTTTGGTGTGTTTTTCCATTCTATATGTAATATTCATGTTGGGGTACTGTTTGGGTATAGCCTTTTATTAATATTTCTTTCTTTCAAATGGGATATCGGGTATATGTTTTTTTTTCCCTGAAGAATTGGATGTTCATATGAGGTGAGTTTTGTTTCAATTTATTTTTGTTCATGGACATGGATATTCATATGGGATGAGTTTTGTTTCAATTTATTTTCGTTCAAGAATTTCCAGGTTTATTTTCCAAAATAGTTGAGCTGCATTTAGAGACCGGAGAAGAACAATGGTGAGTTATTTTAGCAATTTAGAATCAGAAAGATAATAACAGTCAAATATTATTTTTCTCTAATATTTTTTTTCATATATTGAAAAATAATAACAGTCAGATATTAGAAAATGGTTCGTGAAGAAGCATGATAAGGACAGTGGCAATACTGCAAAGCCTGGTTCATCCACCAAGGCACCTTTTGAATCCGTCCAGCCACTAAAATCAGTCAGTTTCTTATTTCTTTTTGTTTGTTTGTTTGTTTGTAATTTAGTGCACACTTCTTGGATACATTGAAGGAAATTGCACACTGTACAGTACAGTCCCATCCTATAGCTAGGTACAATTCACAGATAATATCCATCAGCAGCACAACTTTAGTGAATCTGGTATATAAAGTTGCAATTGAATTTTGTATTCAGCTTTAGCTTGGATTTCCATATCCATATCCAGCTACACATACAACCTGATGAATACAACTTGATGCACTCTATATGCGTTACGCAGGCAATACATTATCCTCAGAAAATGTAGCATTTTGCTGTTCTGTACCAAGGCACCGTTCTACATCCTTGAACGTTTTCTATGTAATGTAATGAAAACTTATGCCTTTCGGTTGTATGTTATAAGCCATTAAAAATTATGTATTTGCATTATTCGTGCAATTGTGTATTCAATTTCTCTCTCATCATGTATTTCATCACTCCAAAATCAACAATATCAATCTCTTCTTTGTCATGATATATTTCATCATAATTTCTTCTCGTATTATTCATTGTCGTGCCTTGCACGGCAAACCCCTCCATATATATATATATATATATATATATATATATATATATATATATATATATATATATATATATATATATATATTAAATAGTTTCGATACATGAAATTTCCTATCTTGTTTTTTTCAAGTAAAATAGGTAGTTGAACAAGTTCTACGCGAGATTATAAATTCTTTGTTTTTTAAGGGGACATAACAAAAGAATCGTTGGAGAGCGATAGCCCAGGCTAAAACTCATACCCTAAGGATGTCTCGAAGCATACCATGGAATCGATCCGGATCTTGAAATTCGTCTCAGAACTCCTTTTTTCCCTCCTTTCCGTGCTGGAGAGAGGCGGCCCTGAAGAATAAGAGCATATTTCTTCTAAATAGAGGAACCAATGCAGGATATCCTAACCGTAGATTCATATATGTATTTTGGTTGTACTTGTGATGTTTTGTTTTGACCGAAGTAAACTACGTAGTTGAGCAAATCCTGTTGTAGGAATGGCCCCATAGACCCATGGATTGGGGGATAGAACTTTCAAATTTAGCGCTAATTTTGGAAGCGCACTGATGTGATTCCTCAGGAGTTTCTAACATCATTAACAACTACTTACGGAGTAGTTGATGTTTAGGTTTTGAATCACTTTTGATTCAGATATATATTGGATGAATGGAATATTAATGCCTAAAGTTGGACGAGAAATTGAAGGAGATTCAACTCCTCAATCCCACATTGAAGAAATGCGAGTCTTTTGCTTTATATTTAATGGCTTATTTGGCTACTTTGGAATATGCCCTAAGAGACAAGACTACTTTTGCGAGGGAGGGAGGACCTATTTGGCTCTTGGTTCACCACGTCTTGCCAGGTCGGTTACAATATTTTTATGGACAATTTTGTTTTGTGAAATTACAGCCTTAGATTAATTTCAATTAACAGTAATTAAGCCGGTTTGGGATTTTATGGTGACATGTGTAACATATTTTTGAGAATGTGACATAATTAAGGTCGGTTAAGCTTAATTAAGCTCATCATTACCACTATATAAAGAACCCATCAGGTTGAAAGTTAAGACATCGAAGAACCCATCAGGTTGAAAGTTAAGACATCGAATTTTCTCATCTTCTCCATTACAAACATTCCGCATAAGTCGTTCTTGAGCCGCGTCGAACAGAAGACGGGGCATCTAGTTGTTCACCGGAGCTCGGGTTTAATTTTGAAGTGCAGCTAAACTCGAGACGTGAAGCCTTTGTATCTTGGGAGACAGTTGTTGCAACTGTGGGCACGGGCACGAGATCGGAGCAATATTGTTTTAAGAAAATTGTGATTAAACTCGCTTCGGTTTGATTTTTTTTCTCGTTATTTTATACATGTACTTTATTCCTCTTCTAGATCAGTTTCAGTTCAGTTTTGTACTGTTACAACTCTTGTTTTCTTGAATTTTATTGAATAAATAAAACTTCTCTTTTATTTTATTTATTGTTTTATTTATCATTTTGTAATTACTATCGGTAATTACGGGATTGTTCCGTAAATCACTCAACAAACGATATTTTTCCTAACAAGAGGAAAAGTATGTTGGAAGACTTGCCTCTAGAGGGATTCGAACCTGAAGACCGTTTTGTACTGTTACAACTCATGTTTTCTTGAATTTTATTGAATAAATAAAACTTCTCTTTTATTTTATTTATTTTTATCATTTTGTAATTCCTATCAGTAATTACGGGATTGTTCCGTAAATCACTCTACAAAAAAGACAATAAAACAAGAAGGTCTCAAGACCTCGACTCTAGCCACTTGAACTAGGCCTCATCGGAGTTTTTCTTTGTTTTACCAATTAAACTTTGCACCCTCCATAGAAAGAAAATTGTGAAGAGATTCGCCAAAATGAGTTTGGATCCCAATACTTTAACAGGGTGTATACATATATTTATTTACAGCATCCTAATTGAAATGATGTTTTTCCCGGCAACTATTTGGTTCCCGAGTAAAAATTATTTCGTGGCGCAAATGAAAACCGCCTACAAAACTATTTGTAGATGTAGTATGTCTTATAATGAAATGATGCTTTTTTGCACGTCGGCTGCAGCTACGAGGTTCCAACAAACAAAGAACATCGGGTTAATTTATATTATGAAAGGAGACTACAGAGTTGTCTCAAAAAATCATCAGAGTATGCACCCCTGCAATTCCACGAGAGGATCTTCATTGGATTAAGATTTGTTGGGAGGTTGGGAGCTCGCAGCTGCCCCATCTTCTTCAAAAAGCGGATTACGACCATGCTGGTCCACATCCATACGTTATAGCTCATTAGTTTTCCCTTGGTCGGGGGGGTGTAATTTCAGGCTGTTGGGTGTCTTGCCCACATCTTTAAGCTGGTCCCTCTTCGAAGTAGCCATAGCTAGCCCCTCTCCCCTCTTGAGAAGAAAGAGATTTGGGTCTATTGTTAGGTACTTCACCAAGGGGGTCCCTAGATATCACCCGAGTCTTTGAAGCAGGGGAGTCTCGGGTTGTAGTCGGCATTTTCTCCACATTGACATCCATACCTTTCCTTTTGGATGTTTCGTTTGCATTCATGCCTATTTGAGCCTTTGAACGAGAGCCATGGGACTGCTTGGGAGTCTTCGAATTGGAAGATGAAACTTCCCTTTACTGTTTAGAAAATTCGGCTGTGAAGGAAGGGCCACCATGGGGAGGTATTTGATCAGCACGTTGTTTAGGAATTTTGTAGCATCTCAGGACAAAAAATTAGCATCCAAAAGTCTACCTTCCACGTGTCGAAAAATGTTAATACGCAACTTAGATCTCAAATTAGCCGAAAATTGGGAATGCAACACACCTCCGACTTGGGTAAATATTTGAGAGCTCCCGTGATACATTCTCACGTAATAAAGAAAACCTATGGCTTCATTCTTGACAAAATGCGAAAAAAGCTTGCATCGTGGAAAACGAGAACTCTTTCGAAAGCGGGCAAATCAATTTTCACTAATGCGTCTTTATGCACCCTCCCATATTACTTAATGCAAACTGCTAAACTACAGAGAGGTCTCATTAACAATATTGAGAAACTTTTGCCGACAATTTTTTTTGGAATGAGCTGGATGGGGACAAACATTGTCACTACATTTCGCAGAACAATTTGTGCTAGCCCAAGGATAACAGGGGGTTGGGTCTCAAGCGACTGGAGGAGATGAACCATGCGTTTACGAGAAAATTAGTCTGGGAGCTGCTTACGGATGACAACTCACCGTGGGTCGCCCTTTTGATTGAAAAATACGGGAACCCCTTTGATGCCCCTAAATCAGGAGCCTCTTTCTTATGAAGAAATATCTGCCAAACTGCGAGAGCCCTACAGGGAGGTTTCGATACAAATGCAAATACAATCACATGGAGCCATTCAGGGGATGGGATATATTCGGTGCATAGCGCTTATTTCTATCAATTGGAGGCTCAGAACGTTTTACATCAGACTTCGGATTGGAAACAGATTTGAAGCTTAAAAGGTCCTTCGAGATACAATTTTCTCTTGTGGCAGCTTTGCCACAATTCCCTCCTGGTCAATAGTTTCCTAGCTTATCGCCATATATTGAGTTCCTCTCTCTGTCAAATTTGCCACGAGATGGAGAAGACCTCACTGTCAAATCTGCATGCCATCCGAGATTGTAAATGGCCATGCCGCGTTTGGAAGCAAATCCTCGTGCCTTCCCAATGGGAAACTTCCTTTGCCACCACAAATGTTCAAGATTGGGTGATGGAAAATATTACGCCTTCTCCGATTTGCACTGGCGAAACAAATTGACCCACTCCCCGGATATTGTTTATCCACCTATTCAAGTTTTTATTTCTAATGCAGTTAATCGTTCTAGAAATCTACGGCTAGCCTGGGCCCTTGATATAGACTAAGTCTCTCTTTTGTAACACTGTGGATTTTGTTCCCAATATTTAATAAAAGTTCTCCTTCAAAAAAAAAAATGATGCTTTTTCCAGGGGGTTTTATAGTAAATTGCCGGACAAAACAGCCACAAAAGTTCCTAGCTGGACTGGAAAATCTGCCGGTAAATTAAAGGGCCTAAAAGCTTTAGTAGCAAGGAAAACTCAACGGATTTTAGGCGTCGGATCAAACCGCCGCACAAGAAAAAAACTTTAGCGGCGGATAGGCTTGGTGTGGTGCCCTAAATATCGCATCCAAAAATATAGGATGAAATCAATTTTCTCAAAAGACAAAATCACATGAAAAATGTCGGTAAAAAACATTAACAATATAGCAACTCCTTCTGTCATTAAAACATTATTCCATTCATAACTAAAACACACCGAAACATCGAACGAGCAGTAAACCATGCATCTTGCTACACAGAGGTAACATCAAACAAACAAGTGGTGGTAGTACAGTACAACAAAATCATGAAACGCAGAGAAAATAAAAAAGCGTGAAGGAAAAACAAAATATTAAACGACGAAGCTCCGATGGAGCTAGAGAGATACACATCTCACAACCATCAATGCACGTAGCGGCATTGCTTCCGGAGAATTCTTGAAAACACAGACACACATGCAACTATTGAATATTACAGCAGAAAATCAGAAATATCTCGAAACATTTATTGTATGGGACTTCTTCAAGCACAACGCGAAATCTGTGGACAAAGAAAAAAAAAATGTATGAGATATTAGAAAATCGTTTGAAATACGCCAGCTCGTCATTGCAAGTAAAACCCACAATGTACATACAAAGATTGCAGTGCCAAGAAGAAATATATTTCGGCAGTTAAAACATAATTGATAGAATGATAAAGTTTTGATACCTCGGGAGTTACTTATTTTCAGCAGGATCAATGCAAAGATATGGTTCTTCATAAGTACAAATGCAATAAACGATACGATCATCCGATTCAATATCCGGACATAATGCATCTCTCTCCTCATCTGTCTCGCCTTCTTCACAAGGGATAAGGGTGGCTCTACAAACATCATCAGCAACTGCGGACTTCATAGCTGTAAATATAAATATGTGTGATTTGTTATATAAAAATGAGTCATTGACAAAACGTGGAGGCAAAACACTTCGAAAAAAGAAAAGAAAAAATCGGTGTAATATTGGTATATCAAAATTATGCTGGGAGTAAAAATGGTATAGACTTGAGGGAGTAGCTCTATCATTACCCATATTTCAATATATCCTTTATGTGTGGCTTCCCTGTCTCGATAAGGTAAAAATATCTAAATATATAAATCGCATCGCGAAAAATATTGTTGTTCAATCATTCGACCGGAAAGTGCTATAATAATTAAATTCACCTGACATGACTAGAAAAATGCAGACAATGAAGAAGAAGGTGAACCTAGCCATCATCATCATCATCCCCGGCCTTTGGAACACACGAATGATATAAAGATTATTTGAAATGTCTGTGATTTTCATTAGATGATCGATCGGACGTCGATATATATATATATATATATATATATATATATATATATATATATATATATATATATATATATATATATATATATTCATGAGTTTCCATACATGAAATTTCCCATCTTGGTTTTTTTAAAGTAAAATAGGTAGTTGAAGAAATTATAATTTCTTTGTTTTTTTTAAGGGGACATAACAAAAGAATGATACTCCGTATGAACTAAAAAAGAGACAAAAATACATAATTTCTTTGTATTTTTATAGGGGACATAATTTCTTGGAACAAAAGAATGATAACAATTTTTTTCGGAAAAGATTATTTAACCAAAATTTGCATCATCCACAAAAAAGTATAAAGAGAATAGCCAAAAAGAGTATCGTGAACCAAAAAAGATATCAGATCCCATCTACCGGACCATGAAATCTACCATTAAAATCAAGGACTCAAAGAATAATTGGTTTTTTTTTTAAAACCTCCGGTATCCGAAACCCACTGGTCCGACTAATCCGGAATTCAGCCCGGGTCGTGCCATCAAGAATAATTAGTTTCTTTAAAATATGAAAAATTGGTTATGTGTAACACCCTGCTTTCGGAAAAGGTGTGCTGTTTTCTTTAAATTAAGAAAAATGGGTCATGTGTAACACCCTGCTTCCGGAAACGGTGCGCTCGTCACGTGATTTTTAGAGTAAATTGTAAAACTCACGTTAGATGTAAAATTTATAGTAATGAAGAAGGCGCGAAAGAAAATGATTTGTTGAGGCTCGGGAAGCACACCGACCCTTAGGGTCTTGTACAATTACGCAGACACAACTATGTACAATCGTAGTAACCGCGAACCGTCTACACAAAAGATGCAGAAACACACCAGATAGATCCATTATTATCAACTAAATCATAAATAACTAAAACAGAACTATTGAATCATTATAGACAACATATACACATACAGAGGAGGGCTGCTAAACATAAGCTTGGCAAGCAAGCCTACAAAGAAAATAAACCAACTATAACCTAATCACCATAATAGAAGATCAAACATCCATCATATGCTTGCTATTTAAAGTTGTCCACTCTACAAAGAATTCCGGAGAGTTGTTCTTGTGGATGACGGACACATAGACGGCTATTGCGAAAGATCAACAACCTAACTGATCGAGATATCAATCGGGCAAAAGTTCTACTCCTTTTTCTCGTATTTCAATAAAACAAATCAAAGTCGATTCTTGTGTCATGAAATAAAATTTTAAATTTCGTTGCGTTCATCACGTTATTTCGTTACATGATCTTCTTATAAAGTGGGGATTGGATATTATGAGGGATAGTTTTGCCCGGACATAATCTAGTCTTTAATCTTTGATTTCTTTCCCCTCTTAAATCGAAAATAATAACAATGAAATAAATAGGATTATCTTTCTTTCCCTAAGATATTTGTTAAAGTTGTCCCACATCGGACACTTGATATTGTAACATCCATCATATTAAAAAATAGACTTCCCTGACCTCACAACCTAGGTTTTGGAGATGTGGTCCCTCCTCTTATACGGGTTTGGGCCTATAATTTCAATATGAGCCTCTTTGTTGGCCTTAAGGGTGCCCTAGGCCTACACTTGAGAGGGCGTGTTAAATTTGTCTTAAATCGGGCACTTGATATTGTATCAGCCACCATATTATGTAATTGACTTCAATTGAGGTCCCTCCTCATATATGGGTTTGGACCTAGAATTTCAACAATATATAGATTTTATTAATGGCATATCTTTTCTCTTTCCTTAAGTTATCTTTTTCTCATATTAGAGAAATATCTTTGTTAACATATCTCTTTATAAATTATTGTAAGAATTATTTATTTTGTAAATAATTATTTATGTGGCCCTCTAGTTATTGTGATATTATTTTTGTTATTATAATATTATTGTTGGCAAATAATTGGTTTATTAATTATGATATCAGTAATAGAAAATCCTATGATGGCTAGGGTTTTTATTCTAGAGTATTCTATAAGCTGGTGGGTCCCTTTGTCTCACCTATATAAAGAGAGCATGTGTACCATCAAAAGGCATTCATTCAATAATAGGTAGAGACTAGAAGATCCACATAGCAAATTTTTCCTTTCTCTTGTACGCCACTTTTGGTTAGGGTTGGGAGACGGCGGCTGTCGGCTAAACAGAGGGAATCAACACACCAATCGGATACCATGGCTGGAGGTACGATCCTTATTATGTATTATTGTAGATCTAATTGTAGATCTGAATCTAACATATGGCATCAGAGAACTGTTCCTTTTAGCCATCGTGTCTGATCTAACGATTAATATCTGTTAATTTTGTTTCTGTTCTCTCCTTTATCGTTTCTGGATGGAGAGTATTGATTGCATATGAATCTGCTGCCTGCACTGTTAAATGGATAATTATCACGTCTGAATATATAGATATATTTTTCGCTGCCACAACGTGATTTGCACCCTATACTTTTGATTGTGATTTTTGGTTGATTGAATACGTACTATTCAAGGTTGTTTTCATTGTTTGGGTCCGTCAACTTTCTGTCGTCGCCGGAATTTTATTTCCCGGCACACTCGTATAGATCGACTGCTCACCCTTTTCCGTTTTGTAAGCCAATCACCGTGATTGTAGTTGAATCGATGACCTAATCAAGGCTATATCGGTAGCCGTTTTGCACCAGATTATTTTCTTCATATTGATAAAAAAATAAAAAAATAAAAAATTAAAAAAAAATAAAAAAAAAAGAGAGAGAGAGAGAAGAGGATGATGACGGTGGATTGGTTGATCGACACAGCTGATAATGGTGGCGTTTTTATATCGCCGGCGGACTTTTGGAAACAGCGGCAGTTGTCTCCATTTTTGTTGTACTGCCGACGCCGCTACTTTTGCTTTCAGATTATTAGGGTTGTCGTGGCTTTAATAATATATGTAAAATAGATTATTTTATATTTTATTAATCCTCAGTTGTTGTCCTCTTTTTAGCTGCGCGTTCCTTTTCTCGTTCACACGTTCACATGTGGCAAAAAACAAAAAAGGGGGGATTTTGTAACTGCCAGCTAATATTCTTTTAGAATATTATGTTGTTTCACATATGTGTCTTGGGCCAAAAAGTTAGTTGGGCTATAGGGTCATAATTATCGTCTTTCAATTTCAATTTCAATTATAAGAGAATATGGGCCATTGACAATATTATTAGTGTACATATATTTCATTTTGTGGTTTGGTCCGATTAGTTGCATTTTCATTAACATACTGTTATGAAACTGTAAATAATTTAATGTATTTTTGTTTCACATTTATAATTTGCGATTATAATTTTCGGGATGATATGATCTGAATTAGTCCATTAATGACTCCCATAATTATTCATTATTTTGTTAAATTATGTATACATTTAGAGACCAATTGATCATACATTGTGTATCACATTGAGAAATTATTTTTTATGCATTTTGGAGTAGCCACAGCATCTGGAGTGCATATAAAATAATAAATAAATTATTCACATATTGATACCTGATTAAAATAGTGATACATACCTATTGATCAATTAATTCATTTAAATAATGCCATTTACAGGAAGCAATTATTTTTATGAGATTAATTGAAATAAGATGAAAATTAGTATTAGAAGGGGATTTTCTTATGCCCATAGGTACAGATTGTCCTGCTTCATTAATTAATTCTCAGTCTTATTATTTTGAAAGTAAATTTATATATAGTGATTACAACCTCTACCTACGGGAAGGTTTTGAATTTACTAATTTTAAGAATTGACAATTGTTGATTCATTTTGAATGTATGCTTCAGTAACTTATACGTTTGTTATTTATTGTCGTGATTATTTTCGACTTTACCTACATTGCATTTTTCGATTCATCTGTCATTCCAATGTTAATCGGTGAAAATTTCGTGAATGGAAAGAGGCTATTCTCTTGACATTGGGCTATCGGACTTGGACTTGGCGATCCGTAGGATGCACCACCAAAGACTTACGAAATCAAGTGCGCGGAAGAGAAATTGGCTCATGAGAGGTGGGAGCGATCTAATCGCTTATGTTTGATGCTCATGAAGTCCAAAATTTCCAAGCCATTTAAGAGCTCCATTTACGATCTGAGCAAAGCGAAATCTACTTGGTCGCTATTGAAGCGACAATTTATCGCATCTGAGAAGTGCATTGGGAGTGCCCTAATGAAAAAGATGTCATCAATGGTGCATGATTAGAAACACCCTGTGCGTGAGCATATTATGGAGATGATGGATATAGCTGCCAAGCTAAACAATCTGGAGATTTAGATTACCGATGCATTCCTGGTTCACTTAATTATGAACTCTCTTCATCCTGAAGATGGGCCTTTTAAGATATCTTACAACACACAGAAAGAAAAGTGGTCTGCATTAATGATTGTTTGACCATGTGTGTGCAAGAGGAAGAGAGGTTGAAAATGAGACACATGAAAGTGCCCGTTTGGTGTCTCGGTTGAAGAGGACTGCAAAGAAAAGTTCAAGAAAGACAAAGGCAAAAGGTGTCCTATGAAGAATGCAAACTTTTGGAAAGACAAATGTCTGTTTTGCAAGAAAAAGGGTCATTTCAAGAAAGATTGCCACAAGTTTATGTCTTGGCTTGACAAGAAAGGTAATCTTATTTTTGTGTGTCATGAATCTCTTTATGTTCGAATAATACTTGGTGGATTTATTCTGGTTGTACAATTCACATTGCCAATACTGTGCAGGGCTTCCAAAACTTCAGGAAACCAAAGGAAAATGAGCTACACATCTATTCTGGAAACAAGATGCGTTCTCATGTGGAGGGAGTAGGAAGTTATAAGCAGATTTTGAAATCTGGTTTTTGATGTTGTCAAAAACGTCAGGTTTGCGGTGAGGTGGATATCTAGCTGATAAAAAGTGTATTTTAGTGGTGTTTTCCGGTGACGCTCGGTGGCGGCCATGGTTTCCGGCGGTGGTGCAATGTAAGAGAAGAAGACGGGGGCAATTCGGCTTTGCACTGGTGTTTTATATCATTTTGCCCATGATTTTAATGAGTTACATGGCTCCCCTATTTATAGGAAGAGAAAGCTTAGCACTTAAGTAAACTTAGTCGTTAAGTAAACTAAATGTCTGAGCGGTAAGTGGATCGAATATCTCGGCGGCTTCCACATGGGATCGAGGTCATTTGGCGGACCCGTTTATCAAATGAGAACGAGTGTCGGCCCCCTAATCCTCTTTTGTCGTCGCATAGGGTTGAGGGCTTGGAATGGGTTCGAAGGCTCACGGTCCTGATCTGGCTTGCGTGCTCGCGGACAGTAATGGCTGGTGGCCTCATCCACTAGTGTCGGTGGTCGGTCAGACCCGAATGAGGATCCACGGGCTGAAGTATGATTTTGGCACATCAGTTTTCATTTGATTTTGGAAAACACTTTTTATGTTCCATCGTTTTCTAGGAACCTTATTTCCGTTTCAAGACTTTACGTTTAGGTTATGGTTTTCATTTTCATAATAATGTTGTGGATGTTTTGAAATTTAATAAAGTTATTGGTTCTGGTTATTTGGATGGAAATTTATTCAAAATTCAGCTAGATTCTATTTTTGAGAATAATTTGTTATCCTTGCACACTAGTGAAATTGGCAATAAACGTAGTATTATAATGAGAACTCATCACGACTTTGGCATAGGAGATTGGGACATATCTCCATTGAAAGAATTAAAAGGTTGGTGAAAGATGGAGTCCTAAAAACTCTAGATTTTTCTGACTATGGAACTTGTATTGAATGCATTAAAGGAAAGCAGACAAACAAGTCCACTAAAGGTGTCAAAAGAAGTTCTCAATTGTTAGAGATCATACACACTGATATATGTGGACCATTCACACCCCCATGTCTTAATGGAGTGTCGGCCCCCTAATCCTCTTTTGTCGTCGCATAGGGTTGAGGGCTTGGAATGGGTTCGAAGGCTCACGGTCCAGATCTGGCTTGCGTGCTCGCGGACAGTAATGGCTGGTGGCCTCATCCACTAGTGTCGGTGGTCGGTCAGACCCGAATGAGGATCCGCGGGTTGAAGTATGATTTTGGCACATCAATGGCCTCCTACTCCGTGCCTTAATCATTTTCTCAAAATGTTAGGCGGGGAGTAATAGTCTGTTTGCGGATCCATTGCCTTGAAATACTGTGATGTCTCGCTGTTGTGGCGGATCGCCTGTTAGCTTTGCTTGAGTGCCGTACTCTGAGTAGATCTTCTCGTTGCTTGTATGTAGTTGATGAATTTCGCTTCTTGTGGCTTGGGCCATGAATTGATCTTGTCTTTGGTGGCTGGAGAGCTTTCAGTCTTGTAGAGGACTTACAAGAAGGTTCGCTCGAGAGGAGCTCCGAAAATGATGCCGACCTGGCGTCGGGCTTACAAGAAGGTTCGCTCGAGGGCGACCTCCGAAAATGATGCCGACCTGGCGTCGGGCTTACAAGAAGGTTCGCTCGAGGGCGACCTCCGAAAATGATGCCGACTGGCGTCGGGCTTATAAGAAGGTTCGCCGAGGCGACCTCCAATATGATGCCGACCTGGCGTCGGGCTTATAAGAAGGTTCGCTCGGCGAACTCCAAAATGATGCCGACCTGGCGTCGGGCTTATAAGAAGGTTCGCCGAGGCGAACTCCAAAAATGATGCCGACCTGGCGTCGGGCTTATAAGAAGGTTCGCTCGAGCGAACTCCAAAAATGATGCCGACCTGGCGTCGGGCTTATAAGAAGGTTCGCTCGAGGGCGAACTCCAAAAATGATGCCGACCTGGCGTCGGGCTTATAAGAAGGTTCGCTCGAGGGCGAACTCCAAAAATGATGCCGACCTGGCGTCGGGCTTATAAGAAGGTTCGCTCGAGGGCGAACTCCAAATATGATGCCGACCTGGCGTCGGGCTTATAAGAAGGTTCGCTCGAGGGCGAACTCCAAATATGATGCCGACCTGGCGTCGGGCTTATAAGAAGGTTCGCTCGAGGGCGAACTCCAAAAATGATGCCGACCAGGCGTCGGGCTTATAAGAAGGTTCGCTCGAGGGCGAACTCCAAATATGATGCCGACCTGGCGTCGGGCTTATAAGAAGGTTCGCTCGAGGGCGAACTCCAAATATGATGCCGACCTGGCGTCGGGCTTATAAGAAGGTTCGCTCGAGGGCGAACTTCAAATATGATGCCGACCTGGCATCGGGCTTAGAGTGTCGATACTGTTTATCGGGCTTGATCGCCGACAACGCTCTGTCGGGCTTAGTCGCCGACAACGCTCTGTCGGGCTTAGTCGCCGACAACGCTCTGTCGGGCTTAGACTAGTGTTGATGGAAACCACCAGTTGTATGCTGTGCATGTAGCGGACAGGCTTTGATCGCCGATAGTTGTTATATCGGGCTTAGATGCCAACAACGCTCTGTTGGACTTAATTGCCAACAACGCTCTGTTGGACTTAGAATGCCATGCATGAAGCGACGGGCTTTGATCGCCGATAGTCGTTTATCGGGCTTAGATGCCAACAACGCTCTGTTGGACTTAATTGCCAACAACGCTCTGTTGGACTTAGAATGCCGTGCATGGAAGCGGCGGGCTTTTTGTTGTAAAGAAATCTATGTTGATGGCGAGCTTGTAGCAGATAGCTCATAATAAGATAGCTTGTAATAAATGAGTCGTTGATACGGAGCTTGTAACGATTGCTTGCTTTATTTTTTGCTCGAAATATTTCATCTTTTTTCGAGTCCGCTATTTGAGTCCGATTTATCTTATATGTATATATAAATATATATAGGGCCCCTTTGTATTTAGGCGAGTCGAGGGCGTTAAAGCGTCGAACTTGCTAAAAATAATTTAATTGAAAACCTTACTTGTTTCTGTTGAGCCTGATGGTGAATCGAAAAATCGATGTCTGCCCCCTTGTTTTCGGTGAGATTGAGGCGCTAAAAAAAGCGAGCTCGCCGAAAATACTTGAAGGCGAATAATAATACTTGTCTCGAATCGGACTGTTTTGTTGTACTTTTTGACTTGATCGAAAAATCCGATATATGGCCCCCTTGTTTTTGGTGAGGTCGAGGGCGCTAAATATCGAGCTCGCTAAAAATAATCGATAATAAAGTCTGACTTGAACTTGATAACTGAATCAAAAAATTCCAATGTGTGGCCCCCTTGTTTGGGACAAGATTGAGATTGCGAGTAACTTGTCCGAAATAAATGTTGAGGTCGAGCTTTAATTGGACTTAGAGCTTGCCGGTGAGGTCGGGCTTAGAGTGGCCCGACCGAGGTCGGGCTTAGAGCTGGCCGATGAGTCGGACTTAGAGCTAGCCGACTGGGTGTCGGGCTTAGAGCTGGCCGATAGGTCGGACTTAGAGCTTGCCGACCGAGGTCGGACTTAGAGCTGGCCGATGAGTCGGACTTAGAGCTAGCCGACTGGGTGTCGGGCTTAGAGCTGGCCGATAGGTCGGACTTAGAGCTTGCCGACCGAGGTCGGACTTAGAGCCGGCGATGAGTCGGACTTAGAGCTAACCGACTAGGTGTCGGGCTTAGAGTGGCGATGAGTCGGACTTAGAGCTAGCCGGCCCAGGTGTCGGGCTTAGAGTGGCGATAGGTCGGACTTAGAGCTTACCGACCGAGTCGGACTTAGAGCCGGCGATGAGTCGGACTTAGAGCTAGCCGGTAGGTGTCGGGCTTAGAGTGGCGATAGGTCGGACTTAGAGCTTGCCGACCGAGTCGGACTTAGAGCTAGCCCGGTAGGTGTCGGGCTTAGAGTCGGCCGATAGGTCGGACTTAGAGCTTGCCGACCGAGTCGGACTTAGAGTGGCGATGAGTCGGACTTAGAGCTAGCCGACTAGGTGTCGGGCTTAGAGTGGCCGATAGGTGATTATCCGATACAATTGATTCTGGAGAGCTTGTTGACAGAAAGCTCGTTGCGGGCTCGTATAAATCATCATGGTGTTCATCAACCCTATTAATTGCACCTGAAAATACAAGATGGTCTCGGTTCGAATTTTCTTTTGTTTAAAGCTTTTCCTTTCACACACATATATATATACTAGCAGAAAACCCGTGCCATGCACGGGAAATTAACTAATGCAAATAGAACACAACACAGATATATTAAGCTTAAAAGAAGTAACAATACAAAATCAAAAAGACGCAATAGCAAAGGAAAACATTGATTACCATCAATATGCTTAGATGCCGCAACATCCAAGCCGGAATGCGTAATTTGTAGGTTAACAACTCTAAAATAAATTGAAAAAAAAAATATAAAACAAAAAAACCACATATTGTCCAATCCATCTCCGATGTCTATCAAGTTGATTTTCTATTTAATACATCCCTGAAGATAAATCTGAAGCTTACGCCAAAAAAATGCCCTAGCTATAGAACTATGTTACGTCATTAGTTGTGTCGATTTTGTTGCGGTCGTAACATTGTCCCAAACACAAAGAGGCACCTCTTTATTTATGCTATGTACTCGGTAACGCTGGTGGAAAAATGGGAAAGAAGATTGTGTTAGAATTAATAGTACACATTGTCGATATTCAAAGATTAACATGGATGACGAATGTGGTGAAGAATAACAAATCAACACCTTTGCAAGTCGAAGGGAAAAACATCATGAAATCCAAAATGAAGATTGGTTTCCTTTAACCCTCGTACATCATATAACACTGAAATTCTATCCGTAAGGAATCAATTGGCACGAACTTTTGTTACAATAACACATGCAACATAATCACCAAAATGTACAACATAACACTATTTCATCATCTTATTCCCAAATTGAATGAAGTAAAAAATATATATAAAAAAATTAAATAATAATAATAATAACAACAACAACCCACACCAGAGGTAATCCAAAAATATAAGAATGGTGGATGATGCATTGTATGTAGAAAAGTTTAAGCATGATATGGATACGGATACAATTATTACAATCGGAAAAAAAATTAAAATAAAATAAAACCGGAGATGTTCTAAAGTTTTCACGAGATCCATCAATCACCTAGTTCATCACAACAACTTTGTGCTAATGTAGGTATAATAGTTCTAAACATAAGCGCAATTCTTCGATATCTAACCTTCAAAAACAAAAGCATTTGGAAACTTGCCAAAGGGTGCATAATCATATTAAGTGTGTGTATATATGTTTATATAAGTGCATCAGTACACATTCCCCAAATTTCGTCCCACACACATGCATATCAAAGATCACAAAAATTTCTAAATGTGACTTAATGTAAATGTGAGATCCAAACACAATCATACATACCAAAATCTGAAAAGAGGCGTATCTTTTATCCCGAAATGAATGCGTATGGATTCATTATAAAGCGATTTTTCTCGTGATACTCCTACTACATGTTTGTACAGATGATTAAGCTATGTAAAAAAAAAAAAAAAAAAAAAATTACATACACAAAGATGTATTGATCTTCAACTTCAACATGTGACATAAGTCGATTCTAAATTGCTTGTTGAGATGATTCATGGAAAATCCCACCTCTCCTGGAGATATGTGAATGAGATTAATCTTTTGGTGAGACCTTGAATCGAGAATCATTTAAAGATCATCATGTTTATAGAGAAGGCAATATGGCGGCGATTTCTTGGCTAAGAAGGCTAGTACTTCCCGAAAAAAGCAGTACCATTCACGGGGGAGATTGAAGAAGGGCTTAGGGCTATCCTCCTTGAAGATTTGCTCAATTTGCCCATATCGATACCATTAATGGATAGAAAATTGCGATGGTCATCATACTTGGAAGCATCCTTCGCTTTCTTTACTGAAGGGTGCAAACCAGGTTGTATCTACATTCTCTCGTGTCGATTTGTATTTAGCATTTATAAGCGGTTTATCTATTCATATGCTTCTAGCGAGATCGACGATCATAAATCACAAAAAAAGCTTCATCAGTCCAAGATTACAGTGGATCATTGCTTGGATCAATTGGAAGCAGGCTTCATTTTAAAAGACTGAATCTGCAGTGGATCATTGCTTGGATGCAGGCTTCATTCTACAGGCTGTAACTGCAGCAGACCAAGACAAAAGCTTTCAATCTTTAGGCTGAGGGGTTGTTTTTCTCTTATCTTTGTATGTTTTCCTTGAGGCTTGATAGGGCTTATAGGTGTTCTCATCTGTTGTTTTTTGTTTTTTCCTTCTGGTTGGGAGATTTGCCAGTAAGTTAAGGCCCGTACTCTTCTCCTAGCATCCGATTTTTCCCATCTCGGGTTTTTCGGACTAAGGGTTTAAAGAGGCAGGGTTGCTCACTGATGACATATCTGTAGTGAGGAGGCCATGGATGGCAACACTGTAATTTTCTTTCTGTTTTTAATAAAATTACAGTTTACTAAAAAAAAAAAAACTATGTAAAAATTTGGTAAAATTGATAAGAATGCACACAAATGGCTTTCAAGTAAAATATTTAAGAAACGTGAAAACCTAAAAAGTAACACTAAAACAAAAAGACACACACACACATGTCACCCTAACACCGCCACACATAATCCACCAAGTGAAAAAGTGGGAAATACGTTTACATGCATAAACCAACATAAGGAAATAAAAATGATATTATTAAAGCCGGCATCAAGAAAAATGTTCATATGATGATCATTGTGGAGCTTGGTATGTTTAGACATATGTGAAATCACATGCCAGAACCCATTAAACATAAAGCAAAACTGTTTTTTCCCACACTATTAGCTATTTAACTACATTATGAAAAGCAAAACCAAACTTGATTAGAATGTTGAAGAAAAAGCTAGCCACAATATAGCATGCCCTTGAGTCCTTGAATTATTTGAAATGGACTCTTAAAAATTTAAGGAAAATCGAGAATTTTGAAATACTGAAGAAAAAGTAGAAACTTACGGGAAAGGAAACCAATGTAGGCGCTTAAAACGACTTTTTACATACCGCAAGAAGCATCATCATTGAGCTCACATTATAGTGTCCCATAGAAGCTTGTATGTCTCTTCCAATCTAAAATCCAAAAACAAATTTTTTCAGAGCAATTCCATTTTACATACACAAAGATTTATAGGAATGGCCCTGTCTTTAGCGATGCGTAGGTGAACCCACAATCATATATCAAAATGATCAATAAAGCTACCAGTGGCATTTCTTGTGAAGCTAATGCATCTTACCTAAACTCATCCACTTGAATATTTCAAGGAACAGACTTGATACACTTTAAATATTATTGAAAAATTGAACAAAGAGAAGAAAAAAAAATATGTATACACATTATATGTAAAATAAAAAGCAAAAGTACATTAAACGAAGGTAAACTTTGTTATCTCGCTCAAAGTCCCAGATATTTCCGTAGACAACCATGCCTTTGGAATGGTTTGATATTATCAAAATTTTGCTTCCATCAACACAACTAAGCCCACCCGGCAGAGAAGGGATAAATTTTTTTTAGGAGCATTTTTTAAAAGGACATAAAAGACAAACTTGCTCTTGGTACTTTTGGTCAAGCATGGATTGATCATCCGATTGTAGGCCATACCCTGCCATGGAACATTGATTAAAACTTTAATTTAGAGTATCAAAGCCTCAATCATAGATGATCTGTTTCACAAATATAGCCACGGATGAGAGATGCAACATAATATATCCTACCAAAAATAAACCAACAAAGAGAAAGCACCGACGGCACGGAGACAGGTCATAGATGATCAGTTACCCCACAACATTAGCCAAAGATGCAAGAAGCAACATTACACATCTTACCAAAGAATAAACCAAGAGCGAGAAGCACCGGCGGCTCGGAGACAGGTCATAAATGATCAGTCACCCCACAACATTAGCCAAAGATGCAAGAAGCAACATTACACATCTTACCACAAATAAACCAAGAGTAAAAGCACCAATGGCTCGGACATGGAAAGCCTAAGTGAAGATCCAAATCAAGCTACCCGTCACTCATTCGAATAATACAAACCAAAACAAAACCATGAAAACAATTTGCATAGAAGGAGGAAAAATGTAGGAATTTTTAGTCTCATATAAAAAAAAAAATTACCAAATGTAATATGGGGTTCTAATCATTTAGATGACCCAAACTACTTTAAAAAACAGCATCAACATTTCACTTATTTTTATGGATATAGATTCCACATTTATCCATCATGCTAAGAAACAAAATACTTAGCATTTGAAAAGTGAGTGGCATTCATGCAAAAGGAGAGCGAGATAGCAAACAATGTGATTTCGAGTACCACCATTTTGAGTACAAATAAACTTTACAATGAAAACGTCATCAGACGTCAATGATGCGGTTTGACGTTAAAGTCGCCAACCCTCACCAAATGCGGGATATTGCAAGCGACCTCTTCGTCATCATTATCACCGGAATATCATTTTGTGCGGTGATTCAAGCATAAAACATAAGACATTTGAAGCAACCGAAAGCAGTTATGTAAAGCAAATAGGCATCCTTAAAAAGACAATGAAGCTTAACCCAAAGAAGCATCCTATCTGATATGTGCATATCAAATGGCAACGACTATGCATCGGCCAAAATAACATCCTCGGCTCCTCACGAAAAACAACACACGAACAACGTGGTGTGTAAAGTTTGCCAAATAAAATCATGCTTCAAACAATCGATTGACATGAAATGATTTCATAAACACTCCATTCACAAAATGTCGGGCAAGTGCAAAAATTTAAGGAAATAAAGAGAAAGAAAAGTAAAATAATAATTGTAAGCATCATTACCTTTCTCCTACACACAATCAAGAATTCTACGAAAATCGTATGGATAATCCATTGAATTACAAACCAAATTGAAGCTTCCCGATGTGTCTTCAACGTGCGTGACATCGGTAAATTCAAAAACATAATATTCCTGCCAACATTAAAAAAAAGACATTTTAGAATAACCACCATTGCAACGCATTACAGTTTGAAAAATTACCCGCGGTGATCAATCCTCCCCGTGAAAAACTGTGGGTCGCAAAGCAAAATCGAGGGTAATGAAGAGGGTGGAGGGTAGGGAATTAAAGATTGAGGACAGAGGATTGCGTAATCGCAATGTGAAATTTGCATTTGAATTGTAAGTTATGTTTTAGGAGAGATTTACGAATCGGATGCCGCAATTTTAAATTTAATTTAAGAGTCGTGGAGCTGGATGTTTGAGGGATGCGTATTTTCTGTGTTTATTTTTTTTAAGAATGTTTTTTTTCCCAGCATTTTAAGGAGGGTCAATAGCGGGTTTGGGTCGGTTTTTACGGGTAATTGGGTTAAATTCACTCATCTATATATTATATATAGATATAGATATAGATATAGATATAGATATATATATATATATATATATCTCCGCCTGTCCCGCAGCCGGACTGTAAAAAAGTCTCTCCTTCCTCCCTGCTATCTTGACCAATTTTGGGCTCTCTTTGAATGGAAACAAAGTTATAGTTTTCCATCTTCTCTCTGAGTCATACGACAACACCAAAGTCTTGAATCAACTAAGAAAATCTAGTGCTTTTGCTCCGAGAATAGAATTAAACTGGGTTGTTGTTGTAAATTATTTTCTTTTTTGACCAATAATTGGCGAATTAATCTCAAAGCTTCTACAGTCCTCCCCTTGGAGTACAGATTGAGAAAATAGAGAATAGAAAACTTCCCTGAGTTATGCGGACGCCGGAATCCATGGATTAAAGCCGGACTCTTCGCAACGGTGAATAGCCGGATCTTACTTCTCAATTTTGAGCTTTTAACCCGATTTCAAGTGGGCCTTGAATTCGAGATCGAAGCAGCATCACCTCTTCTTAGAAACCTTCTAATTCGATTTCACTCTGCAACTTTTGATTTTGTTGCCATATAATCATCTCCTCATCAATTTTGGTTTTGGCCATGGCGCCAAGCTTTTATACACACAGACTTACGGGCACCTTTTCCAATCCAGGGATTTGAGACATCCTGAAGATGCGAGATCTCGCTCCCTCCTTTCATCTTAACGGTAAGGGATGATATATGGATCTAGATGGAGATCTTGGCCGGAAAACCAGAAAATGGGTGATTTCAGGCTGCCGGATTTTTTAGATCTTGTCGAAAAAGTGATAAAAATGTCGATTTCCCGGTAACGGAGCCAACTAATGTTGTCAAAAACGTCAGGTTTGCGGTGAGGTGGATATCTAGCTGATAAAAAGTGTATTTTAGTGGTGTTTTCCGGTGACGCTCGGTGGCGGCCATGGTTTCCGGCGGTGGTGCAATGTAAGAGAAGAAGACGGGGGCAATTCGGCTTTGCCTGGTGTTTTATATCATTTTGCCCATGATTTTAATGAGTTACATGGCTCCCCTATTTATAGGAAGAGAAAGCTTAGCACTTAAGTAAACTTAGTCGTTAAGTAAACTAAATGTCTAGACGGTAAGTGGATCGAATATCTCGGCGGCTTCCACATAGGATCGAGGTCGCTGGCGGACCCGTTTATCAAATGAGAACGAGTGTCGGCCCCCTAATCCTCTTTTGTCGTCGCATAGGGTTGAGGGCTTGGAATGGGTTCGAAGGCTCACGGTCCTGATCTGGCTTGCGTGCTCGCGGACAGTAATGGCTGGTGGCCTCATCCACTAGTGTCGGTGGTCGGTCAGACCCGAATGAGGATCCACGGGCTGAAGTATGATTTTGGCACATCAGTTTTCATTTGATTTTGGAAAACACTTTTTATGTTCCATCGTTTTCTAGGAACCTTATTTCCGTTTCAAGACTTTACGTTTAGGTTATGGTTTTCATTTTCATAATAATGTTGTGGATGTTTTGAAATTTAATAAAGTTATTGGTTCAGTTATTTGGATGGAAATTTATTCAAAATTCAAATAGATTCTATTTTTGAGAATAATTTGTTATCCTTGCACACTAGTGAAATTGGCAATAAACGTAGTATTATAATGAGAACTCATCACGACTTTGGCATAGGAGATTGGGACATATCTCCATTGAAAGAATTAAAAGGTTGGTGAAAGATGGAGTCCTAAAAACTCTAGATTTTTCTGACTATGGAACTTGTATTGAATGCATTAAAGGAAAGCAGACAAACAAGTCCACTAAAGGTGTCAAAAGAAGTTCTCAATTGTTAGAGATCATACACACTGATATATGTGGACCATTCACACCCCCATGTCTTAATGGACAAAAATATTTTATCACATTTATTGATGACTTTTCCAGATTCATGTATGTCTACCTTCTGTTTGAAAAGGGTGAGGCACTTGATGTCTTTAAAGTTTTCAAAGTAGAAGTAGAGAATCAAAAGGAAAAGAAGATTAAGATTGTGAGATCTGATAGGGGTGGTGAATATTATGGTAGGTTCACTGACAAGGGTCAAGCTTCTAGACCATTTGCACAGTTCCTTTCTAGTGAAGGCATTATTGCACAATACACGATGCCTGGCACACCACAACAAAATGGTGTTGCTGAAAGAAGGAACCATACACTTATGGACATGGTTAGAAGCATGATGAGCAACTCCAGTCTACCTATTACCTTATGGGGTGAGGCCTTAAAAACCGCTGTGTATATTTTAAATAGGGTCCCTTCTAAATCTGTTCTGAAAACACCTTTTGAAATTTGGAATAGATGGAAGCCCAGTTTGTATCATATGCACAATTGGGGTTGTCCAGCTGAAGTGAGGGTTTATAACCCACACATTAAGAAGTTGGATGAAAGAACCATTAATGGTTATTTTGTTGGCTATCCGGTAAACTCCAAAGGATTTAGATTTTACTGTCCATCAAACTCCATCAAAGTTGTAGAGTCACGAAATGCGAGATTTCTTGAGGATCATGAGTCCAGTGGGAGTGGTTCGACTCAAGTGGTGGTATTTGAAGAAGTAAGGGAATCTTCATCAACACCCTTACATGGGGTAGTATTGGTTAATCCTCAACCAAGTCCTCAAGACGAGATTGAGGTACAACCATTACAACAACCACCAATAGAGGAACCACATGAAGAACCACAAATGGATGACAATCCTGTTGGTTAAGATACTCTTGATCAAGTGGGAGTTAGAAGATCTTCGAGAGTAAGGAGATCCGCCATTTCTGATGACTATGTGGTTTATCTACAAGAGTCTGACTATGATGTTGGACTTGATACTGATCCACTGTCATTTAGTGAAGCCATGAATGGTATTTTGTCTGATGCTTGGTATGGTGCCATGAAAGAAGAGATGGAATCTATGGCCAAAAACGATGTCCGGATGTTGTTCTATGCGGAAAAATGCATCCATTGTGGGATGCAAATGGGTCTTCAAAACTAAGCGGGATCCTTCTGGTAAGGTGGAGCGTTATAAGGCTAGGCTCGTGGCTAAAGGTTTCACTCAGAAAGAAGGCATTGATTACCATGAAACATTCTCTCCAGTTTCCACGAAGGATTCATTTAGGATCATCATGGCATTGGTGGCTCATTTTGATTTAGAGCTTTATCAAATGGATGTCAAAACGACTTTTCCAAAATGGGGATCTTGATGAGGAGGTATATATGCACCAACCTGAAGGTTTTGATAAAAGAGAAGGGCTTGTTTGCAAGCTAAAGAAATCCATATATGGGCTTAAGCAAGCTTCCCGTCAATGGTATGTAAAATTCCACAAAGTAATCTCATCTTTTGGTTTTGTTGAGAACGTGGTGGATCAATGCATATACCTTAAAGTGAGTGGGAGCAAGTTTATATTTCTAGTACTGTATGTGGACGACATATTACTTGCAAGTAGTGATTTGGGTTTGCTGCATGAAACTAAGAAGTTTCTGGGTCAAAACTTTGATATGAAGGATATGGGTGAGGCATCTTGTGTTATTGGCATTGAGATCCATAGAGATAGGTCCATGAGGACATTGGGATTATCTCAGAAGGCCTATATTGACAGAGTTTTGAAAAGGTTTGATATGCAGAATTGTAGACCCATAAGTTTACCTATTGATAAAGGGGACAAGTTTAATGTTAAACAGTGCCCCAAGAATGAATTGGAAATGAATCAAATGAGGAATTTTCCCTATGCTTCCCTTGTTGGGAGCATTATGTATGCACAGTGTCTTAGACTGATATTGCTTTTGCGAAATGGCATGTTAGGCGGATATCAAAGCAATCTGGCATGGATCATTGGAAAGTCGCCAAGAGAACACTTAGGTACTTGCAAGGTACCAAGGATTTCAAGCTAACATACAGATCCTCTGAACATTTAGAGATGGTTGGCTATTGTGATCTTGATTATCTTTGGATGTGAGGACTCGTTTAAGTCTACTGGATACATTTTCCTATTAGCGAGGAGTCACCAGATCTTGGAAAAGTGTGAAGCAACCTATTGTTGCTTCATCCACTATGGAGGCCGAGTTCATCTCTTGTTATGGAGCGACTACACGGCTTTATGGTTGAAGAATTTTCTTCGTGGTCTTAAAGTGGTCGATTCATTGAAAGAGCATTAAAGATTTATTGTGACAGTCAAGCTGCAGTGTATTTTGCTAAAAACAATAAAAGTGGAAGTCGAGCTAAGCATATCGACATAAAGTATTTGGTAGTTAGAGATCATATTCAGAAAGAAGATATCACCCTTGAGCATGCTAGCACTTTTGAGATGAAATCTGATCCTATGACGAAAGTATTGACTCCTAATGTGTTTAAGGATCATGTAGTCAATATGGGGCTCATTGGCTGATGTGTTTTTCTGATTTTTGTTGTTGCTACCTTTTCGATGCAATAAGACCGTTTTCTTTGTTACATGACTATACGCGTATTTTGGTTTCATGTATTTATGGAGTGTTTCTTTTGAACACATTTTGAGTGGACCAGAATGGCATTTTTGTTAAGTTCATTCATCAAGTTGCTTGGCTAGTTTGTATTGTACATCGTAATTGTGGAAGGAAATGTTCATATTATAAGGGCATGACCGCCATAGTTCTTGTACTAGTATTGATTAGTTGAAGCATATTTAATAAACCATAGAGTGACACTTTGGGCATGCAAATATTGTAGTCACTTGCTAATGTTGTGCTAACATAACTATTCGGGTTAAGTGGGGAAATGTAAGAATTATTTATTTTGTAAATAATTATTTATGTGGCCCTCTAGTTATTGTGATATTATTTTTGTTATTATAATATTATTGTTGGCGAATAATTGGTTTATTAATTATTATATCGATAATAGAAAATCCTATGATGGTTAGGGTTTTTATTACAGAGTATTCATAAGTGGTGGGTCCTTTGTCTCACATTACCTATATAAAGAGAGAGCATTGTGTACCATCAAAAGGCATTCATTCAAGAATAATAGGTAGAGACTAGAAGATCCACATAGCAAATTTTTCCTTTCTCTTGTACGCCACTTTTGGCTAGGGTTGGGAGACCGCGGTTGTCGGCTAAACAGAGGAGAATCAACACACCAATCGGATACCATGGCTGGAGGTACGATCCTTATTATGTATTATTGTAGATCTAATTGTAGATCTGAATCTAACAAATATAACCTAAACACCATACACATAACCATCATAAAAAAACACACACACGCACACGTCACACCGTAGAAAATCAAAATACGAGCGAAAACGTAAAAACTCAAAACTGTTTTGGGTTTTTTTATTGAATTGATCGAAATGATACAATGTTTCTTCTTTATATAGGAGATAGATGAGGTAATATTGAAATCAAAGTAATTAAACTTAAAAGAGAAGATAGTTGAGAAGACGTGTTGATGAGATATTTAAAATGTTAATTATCAACTTAAGATTTGTGTTGGAGAGATAATTCAACACAAACACAAACACAAATCACGCACAAAATCTTTTAAGACTTTGATGATAGATGGACCCGCTTAACCGGATTATCCACTATTAGGCCAGACCCATAAGCCAAATCGTATAATAATAATGGGCTGAATAGAGTAGGACTCCTTCAACTCCTGGGCACAAACTAACTTCTAAGAAGAACTAGCAGAGCAGGACTCCACCCGATTCGACCCGAATAAACAAAGCAGGGCTCTGCCAAAGTCTGAGCAGAACAACCAAGTAACTGCTATGGATAATGATATAACTGCTTACAACGTGGATAGACTCCCACGTCTGATAATTTCCAGAAATAACCGATAATAACTCCCCATTATAGAAGGGAGGTTATCTTCACGATCTATAAGTATAAAAAGTGGATTCTGAACTACGGGGGACTTGATTCCAATTTAGCACTTGAATTGGATACGTAGGCAGCTCTCTCAAAAGAGTTCAGTCCAAGTTCATACAAAACTCTATCTGTTTTTATTCTACTTTCCTAACTTGAATCTATTGATTACCCGGTTACAATCTTGAACATCCTAACCATATTAGCAATCTGTATGGATGGTCAATTAATGAACATCCCTACAAAAACCAACATAAAACACAGAAAATTCAATTTCTTCATAGCATACGACCCAATCGACCTCCTGTGAGAACACCTAACATCCGTTTCGGCAGTCCATAGACATATATATATATATATATATATATAAACGGCATTCGCCAATGACAGTCCAACAACCGTTTCTGATAGTCCGGCCATGGATGCACAACCAAAATATTAAGCTATGGATCAAACCTTTTTTTTCGAAAATAGGGTATTACTTGAATTTCTCATAAAAAATCAATACAGCATTATTCTATATATAACTAATTAAAACACACACCAAAACATGAAACAAGCAGGAAATCATCACGTTTCACAGAGGTAACAACAAATTAACACAGGTGGTTCAAGAAATACAACAAAGTCCTCAACCATTACATGATGTATAAGAAAACCCAACAGCAGACAATCAAAAATTTAGTGATCCAACAAACTCCAAAACACATTTCTGAAATCATTGTATGTGGACCTCTTCTTCGAGGACATCGCAAATTCTGTGGAGAAAAGAACATGAAAAAAGAAAATTATGAGATAATAGAAAATCGTTTGGAGTACACGCAAGGCTGACCTTGCCATAAAGCGGGTCAGCGGCCCGCCTATGGCCCACCGCCCCGGTTATATGTTTTAATGAAAAAACATTTATAGGCTCATTCACTCAATCAGCCCAACAGACTTCTAGTAGTCTTGAAGGTCACACTAATTCTAATGTAATTTTCTTATAAAAATTGAAACTCTCACTCTCACACTCTCGGTATTTTTTTCCTTTTCTACGATTCGACTCAATAAATCTCCAAGTGAAATTCTTATTTGAGAAAGACAACAGTCATTTCATTTCATCTAAGAGCTGCAACTCTTCAGTTCTCTCGAGGTGAATCACTTTGCAACCCCAGAGCCCCCTCGACCTAACCAATCAAGTCGAACCCCGTTATGTTACGACAACTCGCACGCATACGTTTAATTATGAAAAAATATCGATCTAACATTCACCATCTTCCTCTTCAAATTTCAATCTTCAAATATCAATCTTCGGTAGCAAGAGAGGCTAACTACATGGAATTTTTTTCTTTTAATTTATTGATGTACTACTTTGGGTATGTTTTGTGAATACCAAATATGTTAGAAACGTGATCTTGAGATAGTGTTTTGTAGGTATGTTTTAAAAAAAATCAAATAAAATAAAATATCATTCAAACTAAAAAGACCACAAAGTCGTCTTAGGCCCCGAAAACTTCAGGGCCGCCGGCCTTGAGTACACGCATGCTCTCGTCTTTCCAAAGAAAAACCCACAAAGTAACAAAGATTGCAGTGCAAAGAAGAAATATATTTCGGAATTTATATAAAATTGAACTGAAAGATAAAGTTTGATACCTTGGGGGGGAGGGGGGGGGGGGGGGAGGGAGGGGGGGAGGGAAGTCACTCTTTGCATAAATATGGTGGTTCATTAGAGCAAAGGCAAAAAACGGTAGTGTCCTCCAATTGAATATCTGGACATATTGCATCTCTCTTGTAATATTCCGATTTTCGAGAAAGGGCAGACGTGTCTTTTTGCGAAAACGAAATATTAGGTTCGGTTTCCTTTTATTTGGAGTTTTGGACGTTTTATATATATAATTTCGAGTTTTATATATATATAATTAAAAGAAAATCAGTTTTGTGGTCAAGGGCAATTAAGGAAAAGGATTAACTCTCTTTTAATATTAAGACCTAACCTAAATCAGGGATTTTCAGTTTACTTTCAGCCTTCCCCCTTCCCTTGTGCGACATTGTGAGGAGAGAAAGAGAGAAAAGAGAGTTTTCACAATTCTAAGAGGTAGAGTTGACCGTTTTCAGAACCGATTCAAGAATTGGAAACGTCGTGAGAAGGAGTACGGTTTGCTATCAGTTTGGTGGTGCTGCAGCAGTCTTTTATCTGAGTTTGGATCAGTTTTCTGGGTTGCAAAAGGTAAGAAGAACATGTCATATGATATCAATTATTGGTTATAGGGATTTGATCTTGTTCTAAGACGTTTTGGTGTTAGAAAATTGAGTTGTTGCCTTGGTATATGACTATAGGGGATATGGTATTGTTAAATGGGGCTTTTGTGCTCAATGTGTTGTTAATATGCTGCTGTTTGGTTAAATTACGATCTGGAAATCGCATGATGATGATGTTAGGGTTTTGGTCGAACCCAGGTGGACGGGCGTCCAGTTATCTGGACGGGCGTCTGCTGCCAGGCGCGTTCTCAGGCAGGCGCGCCTGGCTTAACCGGACGGGCGTCTGAACTACTATTTTACATTTAGGATTGACACTGTTTTAGGTGGACGGGCGTTTGGGTATAGTGGACGGGCGTCCAGTTTTGGACGGGCGTCCAGTAATATTCAGACGGGCGTCCATGGCTTAAAACGGGCGTCTAGCTGGTTTTGTCATCCTTTCTTTGTGGGTTGTTGTTCAGCCTTATAAACATGATTTACCTTTATGAAACCTTTATACATGATATGTTAATATTGTATGAACCCAAACAAGCCTGAATTGAGCTTCTGATTCGTTCAGTTAAAACACCGAATGTACTCTTAAAGGGAGTTGAAGTTCGGATCCGTCGGAAGAGCATGATAGGCTTGTGCTTTGATGAATTAGTATTCATCAATGTCTGTGTATGTGCTAGGACTTGTCCGTGTCTAGTGGTCTAGGAAGAGAGTAGTATGTGTGAGGGAGATTATTTGAAAACACTTAGGCTGGCTAGTTAATAACTTAATAAACAACGTATGTGACTAGTAAAAGATTAAACAACATGTCTCTCTTGGCTAGGCACCAGGCTAAATCGCGATGCATGTGCTACCTCTGAAGGTGGAGGAACTTCGTAGGTCAAAAGACCCTAAGTACGGTGGGATTCTGCTGAGGTGTGCGTGCTATTGGAGTCTACCTTTTCTAGACTTCGTGGATATTGGTGTGATCCACTAATGTGTTGCAAAAGAGTGTCCCCAAGGTAGAAGAACTCTGTAGGTCAAAGACCCTGAAGTCTGAGAGGACTCTGCTTGAGGTGGATGCGGCGTGGTGCCCTTGAGTGCGGTTGTAACATAGATAGGCTAAGTTAGAAAGCGCTTAGTCACAACATGTTGATGAGCATGAAGTGAACCCTAGATTGAGTTGGTCTCATTTAATCGACTAAGTAAATAACTATCCTTTCTTTATTACTATGATTGTTTTCATAGCTTCTCATTCTTTCTAAGTACGTTGTACTTACCTCGAATGCATACTTTTTCTATGTGTTTGGGGACGAGAAGACGAAACAGTTTTTACGAGGAAGAGTTTGACGACGATGTTTGACGGCGCTCGTTGAAGTATCAAGATTTT
This sequence comes from Gentiana macrophylla, assembly GCA_026214975.1. Classification (NCBI taxonomy): domain Eukaryota; kingdom Viridiplantae; phylum Streptophyta; class Magnoliopsida; order Gentianales; family Gentianaceae; genus Gentiana; species Gentiana macrophylla. The sequence goes on from CM047805.1 coordinate 22,659,073, forward strand.
TCTATTACGCTTTTCATTGGTCATTTCTTTTCGTTGCTTTTGAGGTAGACCATTGGCCTTGCTAAGTTTGTCGTATTCTATCTTTTTGGGATTTTCGTACTTTTCCAAATGTAATAATTTACATTTCTACCCTTAGATTTCTTTTCTACTCTTTATTTTGTTTGGGAAAAATTTTATATACCCGAGTTTTGTTTCTGTTTTGCCTTTAATTTGATACGACGTAGTAGAGGCTTACGTATAAAATGAATTTACTTTCATTTTATACGTGCCGAACGTTCCTTTTCCGGATAAGGACTCGGTGTCTGGGAATGGGGCGTTACAGTTGGTATCAGAGAGAAGCGTTCTTTAGGCTTCCTTTCTTTTAAGATAAGTTTCTTTAGATCTTTTAGTAACGTCTGGTTTTCTTGATCTTTCAGAATGGTAACGACAAGAAGAGGGGTTCGTGGAGCTGGGAGCTCAGGGGTTAGTCAAGGGGCAGGGAGCCCAGTGCCCGTAGTAGGGGGCGGATTTGTGAGGCAGAATCCTTCGCCTCGTTTGAGTCTTTCACCACCACCCCATACAGCCACACCTACACCAAGGCCCCAACAAGATGTGTCACTGAGGCCGCATCAGAATCTGCCACCCCGACCACCGCCAAGATATAACTACATTTATGGAGAGCCTGGACAAGCACCTATCTGTGTCACTGTAGTAGGTGACATCCCACCGATTAGTGCGCCACCACCAGTGACCAATGTGTATCCCCCACCATCTAGTGCTTATCCTCCAGTGTATCCTCAGCAGCGGCAGGTCTTCTACCCTCTTCTTGTAGGTCATGTTCCTCAACCTACAGTACCACCTTCACCACGCTTTGACCACCAGCAAGGCGTTGGTCATCCACCCTTTGGTTTTAAAGAAATTTCAACAAAGACCAGGTCTTATCGTGGTACTATCCGTATCAAAATGAGCCTCAAGTATTCCCTCCATACCCGCAGCAACAGCAGTATCAGCATTATGTACCTTTCGGTTACCTTCCGGTTCACCCACCAGTTAGACCGGCTTTCGAGCAAGCACCAGCGGTGGATTGGTATACAAGATTGAGGAGAAATCGAGTTGAGAACTTCTTTAGTAACGTGGAGCATTCTAAAGCAGAGGAATGGATAAGAGGATTCGAGAAAGCTTGTAGGAACATACATGTTCTGAGACAGAGATAGCACAACTAGCGATCGCTTTATGTTGGGAGCGGCGAGCGTGGATTGATGCCGTGCAAAGCAAAGAATGGTAAGGTAACGGATTGGGAAGGGTTCAAGACTATGTTTTATAATGAGTACTTCCCGATTACAGATTCAAGCGAGATAAATCAAGTCAATTTACAAGCACAAGCAAGGTAATCATCAGACAGTGTCCCAGTACACTAATAAGTTCAACGAGTTAGGAAGGTTTTACCCTGAATTGATGAAAGTGGAAGAGAGAAAGATGGCCCTTTACAAGGATGGGTTGGCCTACGAGATTCAGTCGGGCATGCTAGGTTTTACGGCAAGGAATATGGCAGAGTTGATGAATAAAGCCTTGGAAGTCGAGACTTTCAGGAAGAGAGCTACAGTGGTGCTTAGTAATAAGAGGAACTTTGGGACAAGTCAAGGCAGTTATAGGGGAGCGCCACAGCAAGCATCCAAGAAGACTACGGCTCCTACAGCAGCTAAAGCCCCAAACAGTGCACCACTTTGCCCCAAGTGTAACAGAAATCATACAGGAGAGTGCAGGCAGAGTAGTAACGGTTGTTATGTTTGTGGTGAGCAAGGACACTTTTCCAGAGCGTGTCCAAACAGAGGAAACAAGAGTGGTTCGAGCCAAGGTAGCGGGAGAGGCGGCCCGAGCCGACCGGTTCGAGTTTTTGCAGCGGATGCTAATTTTGTGGAACCAGAGGATGACGTTATTTCAGGTACCATGTTTTGTTTCATTCTTTTATTAAGATATTATATGGCATGTTTATTCATGTTGTGATGTATTTAAATGAATGAATGTGCATCCTAGGTACGATAATGTTAGAAAACCTAGTGGTCAAGGCTTTGTTTGACACGGGAGCGTCAAATACTTTCGTGTCAACCAAGGTAGCTAAGAGGTTGGATTTACCTTCAGAGCCTTTAAGAAACACTTTGGAAATAACTACACCGTTAGGGAAGGTCACAAGGGTAACTAGAATGATACCTCAAGTGGAAGTTTGAGTTGGACCTTATCGATGTAAGAGTGACTTTACAGTTTTGGACTTTTCGGACTTCGATGTAATCCTCGGAATAGATTGGCTATCCGAGAATTATGTCCACTTGGATTGTAAAGAGAAGAAAGTGACTTTTAAAATACCCGGGAGATCAGATAAGACATATCAAGGCAATGTGTACAAGCCGAGTAAGAAGAAACATCCGATCATATCAGCGGTTAAGGCAGTAAGGGCTTGTCAGAAGGGTTGTGAAGGCTACTTGTTGTATGCAGTGGACGTAGAACAAGTGAAGCCTAAGTTAGAGGAGACTACCATAGTGAGGGAATACCCTGAAGTATTTCCAGAAGAGTTACCGGGAAACATGCCGGACAGAGAGATTGAGTTTGAGATTCAGTTGATACCGGGAGCGGCACCTGTTGCTAAGGCACCCTATAGAATGGCACCGGCTGAATTGAAGGAGTTGAAAGCTCAACTTAAGGATATGCTTGAAAGGAACATAATTCAGCCCAGTACCTCGCCTTGGGGAGCCCCTGTTTTGTTTGTGAAGAAGAAAGATGGCAGCATGAGAATGTGTATCGACTACAGAGCACTGAACAACCTTACCATCAAGTATAAGTATCCTCTACCAAGGATAGATGATCGCTTTAATCGATTGCCAGGTGGTAAGAAAGTGTTTTCCAAGATCGACTGAGGTCCGGATATCATCAATTGAAGGTTAAGATAGCGAGATATACCAAGACCGCTTTCAAGATCTGAGATATGGACATTATGAGTTCTTTGTCATGCCATTTGGACTCACTAATGCTCCATCTGCATTTATGGATTTGATGCAGCGAGTTTTCATGCTGTACTTGGATAAGTTCGTGATAGTGTTCATAGATGATATCCTAGTTTACTCTAAGGATGAGAAAGAACACGAGGAACACTTAAGGATAGTGTTGGACACACTGGAGGAGAATCGGTTGTATGCAAAGTTTTCTAAGTGTGACTTTTGGTTGGATCGAGTGAGTTTCTTGGGTCATGTCATTTCGGAGATGGCATTCAAGTTGATCCGGCAAAGATCGAGGCGATTGAGAATTGGCCTGAACTACTTTGGCTTTGAGGTAAGAAGTTTTCTTGGGTTGGTGGTTACTACCGGAAGTTCGTGCAAGACTTTTCAAGATAGTTTGTTGAGATTTTGCATCATTAAAACAAAAGAAAATTTATAAACCTATACTACCATGCAAAACTACCTCCTAACCGGCCGAATACCGGGTAGTTGCTAGTAAAGTTGGATAAGTACGGGTATCGATCCTCTGGGAAAAGGGATGTCGAATCTAACTTCATTAATTCCTCTTTATTAACTAAACCTAAACCTAAACTAAAATGGAAAAGTAAACTGGACAGAGGATTGTTAATCCAAAGCCAGGAAGGATAATTGCGATCAACATAAAATAAATCTAAACTACAACAATAAATCTATCTAACGAACATGATAATGATCAAGGCGATTAAACATGGAACAAATCATAATCCACCATCCCGCAACCCTTAATTTCTTCCCTAGATTATCTTATAGTGATTTAATTCAAGTTGTGGTTCACCTCATCAAAAGTATAAATTCCTACTTTCGTAGATGAATTCGTCTATTAATCTCTATCTTTCGATTTACGGAGATTAACGCATCATAAAGCAAGGTGCAAGATTTATTAGATCTAACAACCTAGATATTCAACCTAGCAACTCTCGTATTTTTAGGTTAAAAATCTCATCTTTCCTATGGTGATCTAACGTCTACGCAACTTCCGTATTTTGTAAACATCAAACATGCACATCTTTCGATATAAATGCAATAACAAATAAACATAGGAAAAATACGAACTTTGAATTGAATTCATACATAAAAGATCCAAAGATGAAAACTTACAGCTGCGGAAAGATTAACCATGGCTGCCCCAAGTTCAAGGCTCAAACCAACACCATGGACGACTAAAAAGGAAGAAGAAACGAAAAAAAAACATCTAATCTAACCCCGGATCACCCGAGCACAAGGCTCGGGTGACCGGCCTTGAAACTCCCAGAATGCGGCTGCTGTTCTGTGATTTTCGTGTATAAAATTCTGATGTAAAATAGGGTTGGTGCGCAGCTGTTTAAATAGGAAAATCAAGTCGGTTACTACAGTAACGGTGCTGGACGCCCGTCCATAAGGTCGGACGCCCGTCCAGCTCTCCTGGAACAGATTCTGAACTTGTAACGCTCATATCTCGGGCCTCGTAAGTCGGAATGGAGTGATTCAAAATCCTGTAGAATCCTCTCTTCAAGCCCTACAAATCTTCTCTTGAGGTCGAGAGTCAAATCGGTTGTTATCATATCAAGAACTGCATCGGAAGTTCAGCGCTACCCGGAATCCTGATTTTCCGACATTCATCTTGATTGATTTCTTTCCTTATATCTTTCAATCTTCCATAACTTTGATTGATCCTTTCCAATCACGAATTTATCTCTTTTAGATCATCTTTTCCACAATCAATGTGTATCTACAAGATAAGGAAAACATACCAAAGCGTAACGTATTTCCAAAATAACATAAAATCATCAAATAAACACATAAATCGATACGTTTTCATATTTAACCATTAAAAACCTCACTTGCTCAATATTTCCATATAAACACTTGATTCTTATGCAAATTATATAAATACGGGGGAAATCATTATAAAATATATCAATATAAAACGTGTAAAAACACCCTTAACAATAGCAACTCCACTCACCAGGCTGACACAGAAGAATGTGAAATTTGAATGGACTAGTGAGTGTGATAGGGCCTTTCATACCTTGAAGAGTAAGTTGACTACGGCACCAGTGTTAGCAGTTTCGGAGATTTTTGATAACTATGATGTCTACACGGATGCTTCGGGACAGGGTTTGGGTTGTGTGTTGATGCAAGGAGGAAAAGTGATAGCTTATGCATCTAGACAGTTGAAGGTGCATGAGAAGAATTACCCGACACATGATCTAGAGTTGGCAGCGGTAGTATTTGCCTTAAAGACTTTGAGGCATTATTTATATGGAGTTAAAGCAAGGATCTTCACCGACCATAAGAGTTTAAAGTATTTCTTCACACAAGAGAATCTGAATATGAGAGAGAGGAGATGGTTAGAGTTCGTTAAGGACTATGATTTGGATATTCAGTACCATCCGGGTAAAGCGAATGTAGTGGCGGATGCTCTGAGCAGGAAACCAGTGTTTGCAGCTTCTAGTGTTGAGGTAGTGGCAGAAAAGTTAGATGGGCTGGTGGTGGGTCGTCAAGCCACCAAAAATAAATCACCTACCTTACTACAACTAGTATAGCAGAAGTAGGGGTCGAACCCACAGGGAACGGTGGATCTATCTCTCCTAAAATTTGCAAAATAACAATATTTTGGATTTTAACTAATTCCTAAAATAGAAGAAAATAAAAGAAATTTTAAATCAAGAAAATCTCCAGCTAATTAATTATCTCCCCCTCAACTCCTATGATTGATCATTGATGCAAAGATGACTCGTTAAATTATCAATAAGTTGGTTATAGTTGCCAACAATCGCCAAGCAACCAGTTTTTCCTATGTTCGATAAGCAGGACAATCGCCACTACTTATTCTCTAATTGTATAGCACACCTCTCAACAATCGCCAGAGATTTGGTGAGAACAATTGCATTAACGATTACAAAAACCCAACTCTAGGTATTAACGCACATCGGGTTAACTTTAACCTAGATCACTTATTTTCACAACAGGGAATCCTACGGGCTACGAACCGGCAGACAATATGTTGTTTACCACTTAAAATCAAATCTTTATGACAATCGCCTAGACTCGATTTTTGGTGCTAGATCTAGTTATTCATCTAATCAACCGGCCGAAACAACTAGACGAACAATCAAATCATGAATCGATGAAAGCCGAAAATAAATGAATACTAACAATTTAATCGAGTAGAATGAACAATTCGATCTCACAATCACATAGGATCAAGGGATAGAATAATCAATTAACCGGAAAATAAAACTAGCTATTCATAATAAATAAATAAAAAAATATATATATATAATAGTACCTTAGAACATATGAAAGAAAGGAAAAGTAGTTGCCGGCACCAAGTTGCGCAGCTCTCTGTTTTTCGTCCCAGCCAAAACTAAACCTTGTTATAAAATATATTATCAAAGCTAAGAAAGCAGGAGAGTTGTACTCTGTATTCATACTCCAGAAAAACAAAGACAAGGGATAAAATAGCAAGTGGGCTTTCTTTCTTATTCCCTTTCTTTCATATATACATAGTACATATATAAATACATGGAAGTTGGCTGATCAACATGACTAAGAAAGTCGGCTAATGCTTAGTCATCGATATTATCTTATATGGTACCGATTAATAAAGACGTGACATTTAACATATAGCTTTATGGTGTAAATACATCCGTTGATTATATCATGTATTTACGTCGATGCTTATCCACTTTGTCGTGTTTGAGCCGAGACTTATCTATTAAGTAAACTAGCTTCAGGCTAGTATTTTACACGGAGGAGATAGATATTATATCTAATGGACATCCACATATTATGAGTATCTTTATAACACTCCCCCTTGGATGTCCATCCACAAAGAATCTGCCTCGTTAAAACCTTAATTATGAAAAAACCCTGTGGGAAAAAATCATAATGAAGGAAAAAGAGTACAGCATTCATTTATGTTTTACTCCCCCTGATTTGAGCATCTCTTGTGTCTTTAAGTTTGGTGCATCCCGATCTTCTGGATCAAACTCTCGAACATAGCGGTTGTTAATACTTTAGTGAATAAATCTTCTGGATTGTCGCTTGATCTGATTCGCTGAACATCAATTTGGCTTTTCTTTCAAAGATCATTTGCTTCAAGAGTAGCTACTTATTTTGCCATGATTAGAAGATATCGCAGCCAGATCTTGCTATGTTCAGCATCATGTAATCGATGTACCACCACTAGTGAAGAGTAACCAATTCGAGGCTTTGCCTTTGGGGGGTGTTCGATAAACATCGATCATTTGTGTAACTAACAAGTCCTTGACTTGCTTTCCGTTTGATCTGAGTTGTATAACATATATGGCATGTACCAAAAACCTTGCTTGGAAAAAACCCAATGGGAAAAAATCCAGCCAAGGGAAAAAGATTCATGGCATATGTGCTCTCGTGCACTGATTGTCTCGTTAAAAACCTTTAACTAAGAAAATCCAGTTAGGAAAAACTCATTAAAGGGAAAAGAGTACAATCATTGGTCTTGAGGCCAAATGACATCTTGCATGTGCAAGTATTGGATCTTAATAGTATAAGTCAAATACTCATATCAGATCATCTTTGTAACTCTACCCGAGCTTAATTTGAGATCCAAACTTTCTCGAGATCAAAACTATCTATTCCCTTATAGGGTACCTTATGCAACATATATTGTGCATTTCACACACTCTGTATGCTTCAGAGGCATTTAATGCTTCCAGCGTCTTATAAGCTTCTGTGCACGCTTCAGTGTCTTATATGCTTCAGCCCGCTTTACAGTGCCTTGTATGCTTGAGCACTATATTCGCTTCAAGCGATTACGACATTTTGAAACATGCTTGCCTTACTATATTCGCTTGGCGTTTCAACATTTCTAAACATGTTTGTCTCTTTTATGAACCTCGTTCATAAACCAAGTGTTTGTATTCATTATCGTATCTCATTATTCAAATGATGATAACATTAATTCATTATCTCAACACTATGAGATTTATATATGTTGGAATTAATATGTTTCTCACGCTTTATAAGCGTTGAACATTACTAACAATATAACAATATGAAATTTCTGATTCTTCAGAATCATTACATTTTCTTCGAGGGTTGTAAGAAGATATCATGAGGGAATGAACTTGAGGTTCGTTTCTCCCCCTCATGTATGTATGACAACTGCATATTATTTGTTCCACACATATTATATATTAACACTTGTTGGCATATTCTAGCTTTGACCTCTTCAAGGGTTTATGATTTCATTACTCAATGTAGTATGTCATTGCTCTTTCGAGCTTCATAGACTATATTATTTTCTGCTCGAGCATTTTCTAACTGTCCTAACTCTTCTGAGTTCTCATAAATAATATAGCCATAACCTCTTTTGAGGAATTTTATTTATTAAGCCAATTGGTCTTTAAATCTTATAGCGTTATTTTCATTAATTTGATACGTATCATCTCATGTCCTACTGGGACTTTTCCTTCCCTTGTCCTCTACTGGACAAATATTATTCTTCTAGGACAAACTTTTCTGCGACATTTAATCCAACCAAAGCATTTGCAAACGCTCACTCTTCAAGAGTAATTAAATGCATCCGTGATAAAATGTGCATTAATATAATGTTCTTCCACGAGATTTATAAACTTCAAGTTTACTATCCTCCCCAATCTCGGAAAACATTTCATTATAAGTCATATCTACGTAAGTTTACAATAACCCTTTGTGGGATTCAAAGATTTCGATGTGATATCCCTATGTGGGATTCTACATGTCGATGTGTATCCATTTATATGAGTATCAACAAACATACGAGATATCAACTCAATCAGGAAGAACTATATTATCTCTTCAAGAGATTTATATCTTTTTAATTCTTCCGATGTCACAATTTAATATCCACATCAGGATATCCGCACAATTTATCATAACTTGAGACTTTGAAAAATGATAAACAAAATTTATCATTTCTAGATCATCTCGCGGGATGACCGTAACATATAGTATTTGTGTCATGACATTGTCTTTATAACGATGTTGAAGCTTCATTATTCTCATCCGGATTTTTCGCGTAAAGACAAGTACGCGACTAGTGTCCTTCTATGCCACATTGTGAAAATCGATTTTCATTATTCTTCCAGAATTTAATATCGTTTTGTTCCACTTCTGGTGGACAAATCTTCCCCTCCAAGGAGACACACGTTTGTGATATCCATCAGGGATATAGTAACCATGGTTTTTTCTATGAATGCAGACACGATTATGAACTAAATTAAATAACAAAGGTAAAATTACTACTCATATGCTATTAATTATATCCTATTACAAATAAAAGGCATAAGTAATTTATACTACTAATACTACTGATCAAAGTACTCTTTGATCATTTTTATATCACGAATCTAGAGACATTCACTTCAGGGAATGATCTAAACAAAATAGATCGTGTTTCATGATGATTCTATGATAACCATCTTGTTGAATATAAACAACTTCTTTCAATATTGCTACTACGGGAGCATATTATCGCAAAGATAAATACAATCCTTTACGAGGATTAAAGAAGTGTCACGATGTTCTAATTGAATTTTCTTATCTTTAGACTTCAGGTCATTTATTGGAACATCATTCCATTTCATATGGACTTCGAGTCCGTATTTATTTCTGTGAATTTCATATTCACTTTTACGAGCATACAAGTGCTTCCGATGAGCTTCTGGTCCATCACTATATACCTTTAAATGAATAATCATCTTTAGGTGATCAAATCTTCTAATCAAAGTTGTCTACAAGACAAAATGATCTTTTATCTTAGACTCGGTCTTCAGGACTCAATCTAAGAGATGCAAAAGTAAATACATAAATAAATAAATGCATAAATAAATATGTATGTATATATCTAATATATAATAAATTATAAAACGAACTCATAGTATACCGGGTTCTACTGATGTATCGTTTTCCCTTAGCGTCATCAACTCACTTCTGATGAGATTTATTATGACGATTTTAAAATCACAGTCTTATCTATGTCACGCTCACTACAGGGAACTGACTGACGTGATTCGATACATCTTTAAATAACGGTATACATTATCTAGATTCACGTTCACTTCAGGGAACTGACTTGTGTATCTCAACACATCTAGAATATTTAATTTACTCACATTCACTTCCGGGAATGACACTACATAATTTGATGTATCGTTAATATTTATAGGTTGGCCACGTTCATTTCAGAGAACCGACTCGTGTAGTTTCATATATCTTAAATATATGATTTAGCTACATTCATACTTCTGGAATGAACCTATAAAATCGATATAACTTATATATTTCATTAGGTTGTCCTATTCACTTCGGGAATGGATTCGGGTAATTCGGTACACCTCGAATATTTCATTTCATCTCATTCACTTCTAGGAATGGATTTGTGTCAACCGACACATCTTAAATATATAATTTAATCACGTTCACTTCTGGAAACGGATCTATATAATTTGATGCATTTAAACCGTTTATACACATTCACTCCAAGGAATGGTTTTGCATCATCGTTTTTATCAATAATTTATATATTACAATATATAATAATATCACCGTATGATATATTAATCATAATACATAAATTGAATAGAATAAATTTTACCTCCATAGTTTACCTCAGGTATAGAATATGATCACCATTATTGATCGATCAAAGTCAATGATTTATAATGGTGATCAACATCATAATTTATTGACTCACGGCTAATAATAGATATCCATATAGCGCATAAGATTAATCCATAAAATATCCAGATGGATCCAATATATCCAAATAATCGATCACCGTCGATAAAAGATAATCATCGATTGATGATTAAATAATATAAATCTAGAATACCCGATAATAACCAATATAGCATAATCATCCATTAAGATATCATATATCAACCAGCGGAGAGAGATACGAACTTCAAAGTTCATCATCTTGTGTCGTCTTATTGTCGGTCGTCTTTCAGTAACACGATTACCGGCACAAATTGAGTAGTAGCTTTAGTCGTGACTCGAGCAGCCATGTTATTACTCTTTTTCAAAGTCGATATTATAGTATCGCATATCTGAACATGAATCTTCGTCAGCCTTCCATCTTCTTTCATTTACAGCAATAAAAGATAGCTTTGAACCTTTTGAAATAATTACAATAGCATATGTCTGGATATTTTATCCAAGCAAAAGAATAGCCCACAGTCAGCTTTTTCTTCTCGTGATGAATCAAAGGATAAAGGATATAAGGAGAGAAGGCCGAACTTCGAAGATTAAAGCATAAGTACATCCAAACATCACTCAATTGGTAGAGAGACTGTCAATGATAACGTGTTATAAAATATATTATCAAAGCTAAGAAAGCAGGAGAGTTGTACTCTGTATTCATACTCCAGAAAAACAAAGACAAGAGATAAAATAGCAAGTGGGCTTTCTTTCTTATTCCCTTTCTTTCATATATACATAGTACATATATAAATACATGGAAGTTGGCTGATCAACATGACTAAGAAAGTCGGCTAATGCTTAGTCATCGATATTATCTTATATGGTACCGATTAATAAAGACGTGACATTTAACATATAGCTTTATGGTGTAAATACATCCGTTGATTATATCATGTATTTACGTCGATGCTTATCCACTTTGTCGTGTTTGAGCCGAGACTTATCTATTAAGTAAACTAGCTTCAGGCTAGTATTTTACACGGAGGAGATAGATATTATATCTAATGGACATCCACATATTATGAGTATCTTTATAACAAACCTATAATAATAATATCTCCCCTTTTTTTTTCAAGTAGTACATATATGTATAAAAATAGTTGGGAAGTCTAAATTGGGTCAAAGCCCAATTTTTATTTATTCTATTCTATTTCCAATAAATGGTATATAATAAAATAATAGTCGGTGTGAATAATAGAGATAAATCCAAACATGAGTAAATGGCTTTGTCGTATCTTCATTCGTCGGGATCCCGACATAGACGAAAACTGAAACTCTGAACTCTTTAAAAGTCGCTTTTGTCCAATATCCCACAAAACTTCCAAAAATGTTCTATAAGTCCCGAAATCTTCCACAATCTCTTCTGAGCTCCTAAAGCCTGAAAAGCAACCAAAACATACCCGAAACAGAGCACCTCCCGACATAATAGATATAAAATAAGCACAGAAAATCCCATAAAATACGGTCTCATCACTCCCCCACACTTAGATTATTGCTTGTCCTCAAGCAATGCACTCTCATCCCCAAAAATAAGAAAAGAAAAATGCATGAACCTAAATCCTAAATGAATGACCTAAGACTATATGAATGCAAAGCACCACAAAATTCCAATAATGACGCACGTCCAACCTCCTCATCAACCTCATATTCCGTAATGCAAGCCAATTGGTAATCAAGCAATGTACTCACACACTAGTGTTCATACGACTAACTTTAACTCACTCGATCGTAAACTTTATGTGGCAAAATAAAAGAGTCCAAACTTGTCCTCACGGGTAAAACTCTCAATAGAATTCATAGGGACAATTCACACACTCTCAGAAATCAACACACAACCAAGCATTACCATAAGTTTGCATATCAATCAAATCTCCACCACTATAAATTCAAAATCCAATGCACAAATCATGAGGTCTTTCACAGGGTTGTAACGGGGCTAGGGACTGAAAACAAGGTAGGGAACAAGGGAATATATGGCTAAAATTGTCAAGGAGAATGCATGAATAACCACATCTATAATCACACAGCCACCAAAATGATTCCAACTGAAACGCTCAATATGGCTCCAAAACAGCACATCAATAACTAAGAGTAGGAGCGCAAACAACAATTTTAAAAGAAGCTTGCAAAAAGCGTGCACGGAAACTAGCTCCTTCTACCATATATAAAACACTCCTTCAATGCAATCCCTATTTTTCCTCCTCTTTTTTTTTAATCTCTTTTTTTCTTCAATTTTTTTTTTTTTTTTTTTTTTTACTCGAGATCTTGCAATACACCTCATAACATAATTTTGAGCCGTACTTCTCTTGATATTCACTTCTAGGTACTTCTCCAAGATTTCATGCAACTATTCATACAATCTCTTGACAATAGGGTCAACAAAAGAGGGGATATCGTAAGAAACGGCCATGGGTTTAATTTTTGGAGTTTGAACAAAGAAAAGTGTCAGGCTAGAAGGGGATAACTAGGGGGTATAAAATGGGTAGGCCAACAAAAGTGGGTCTAGAAAGGGTTAAATCCTAGGTGCCTCAATCATTTAAGTGCAGATCAACTCGAAAAATTGTGGTCTCGAAATGCATGTCAATGCAAATTCTAGAATGACATTGGAAGTGTGGACACCAATCAAAGGAAAATATGAGCTAGTGCGCTCTTTGGCTAGGTGAAATCCTCACTTTTAAGTGGCTTTTTGTTAGGGCTCAATGATTTTACCTCCAAAGTTCATAAACAAGTGATATAATGTGAGTGTGTATCAACTAGACGAACAATCAAATCATGAATCGATGAAAGCCGAAAATAAATGAATACTAATAATTTAATCGAGTAGTATGAACAATTCGATCTCACAATCACATAGGATCAAGGGATAGAATAATCAATTAACCGGAAAATAAAACTAGCTATTCATAATAAATAAATAAAAAAATATATATATAATAGTACCTTAGAACATATGAAAGAAAGGAAAAGTAGTTGCCGGCACCAAGTTGCGCAGCTCTCTGTTTTTCGTCCCAGCCAAAACTAAACCTATAATAATAATATCTCCCTTTTTTTTTTTTTTCAAGTAGTACATATATGTATAAAAATAGTTGGGAAGTCTAAATTGGGTCAAAGCCCAATTTTTATTTATTCTATTCTATTTCCAATAAATGGTATATAATAAAATAATAATAGTGGTGAATAATAGAGATAAATCCAAACATGAGTAAATGGCTTTGTCGTATCTTCATTCGTCGGGATCCCGACATAGACGAAAACTGAAACTCTGAACTCTTTAAAAGTCGCTTTTGTCCAATATCCCACAAAACTTCCAAAAATGTTCTATAAGTCCCGAAATCTTCCACAATCTCTTCTGAGCTCCTAAAGCCTGAAAAGCAACCAAAACATACCCGAAACAGAGCACCTCCCGACATAATAGATATAAAATAAGCACAGAAAATCCCATAAAATACGGTCTCATCAGCTGGAAATCAGAAGCTTTGATCAGATTGAAGACCGGCAGTTTGTGGCACCGTTGTTGGCAAGATCAGAGTTGATGGATGATATTCGGGGAAAGCAAGACGAAGACCCGGTTTTGTTGGATTTGAAGCGTGTTGCTAGAGAGAAGCCTATGGTTGGTTACGTGTTGGATAAGAGTGGAAATCTGTGGTATCGGGATCGTCTATGTGTACCTAGTGTTGGCGACTTAAGGCAAAGAGTTATGGAAGAAGCACATAGGATAGCTTTTGCGGTTCATCCGGGTGCTACTAAAATGTACAGAGACTTAAAGGAAAGATTTTGGTGGCCCTCGATGAAAGTAGAAATAGCCAAGTTTGTGGCCGAGTGTGATGTATGTCAGAAGGTTAAGGCGGAGCATAGAAGGCCCGGTGGAATGCTTAAGCCATTGGATATCCCGGAATGGAAGTGGGATAAGATCACAATGGATTTCATCACCGGATTACCTAAGACTAAGGGAGGGCATGATGCGATTTGGGTAATCGTGGATAGATTGACCAAATCTACCCATTTCCTACCGTACAAGGTTGACATGCCATTGAAGAAGATGACGACTCTATATCTGGACAATATAGTAAAGCTACATGGAGTTCCTATCTCGATAGTTTCAGATCGTGATTCGAGATTTGTAAGTCGGTTTTGGAAGAGCTTGCAAGAAGCCTTCGGGACCAAGTTGGATTTGAGCACGGCTTTTCATCCTCAGACAGATGGACAATCTGAGAGGACTATCCAAACACTCGAAGACATGCTTAGAGCTTGTGTTTTGGAGGTAGGTGGATCATGGGATGATTACCTATCGGTAGCAGAATTTGCCTACAACAACAGTTTTCATGCAAGTATAGGCATGCCGCCGTTTGAAGCGTTGTATGGGAGAAGATGTCGCACGCCACTATTTTGGGATGAAGTCGGGGAGAGACAGATAACAGGGCCAGAAATGGTTGAACAAGCAAAGGAAAGGGTTCATTTGGTCAAGAAGAATCTGAAGGCAGCTCAAGACAGACAGAAAAGTTGGGCTGATGTTCGAAGAAGACCTCTCGAGTTTGAAGTTGGAGATAGAGTTTACCTCCGAGCTTCACCGATGAAGGGAGTGAAACGCTTTGGGCAAAAGGGGAAGCTAAGTCCAAGGTATGTTGGACCTTTTGAGATTTTGGAAAGAGTTGGGACGTTAGCTTATAAGCTTCAGTTGCCAGAATCAATGTCGAGAGTCCATAATGTGTTTCACGTTTCGATGTTGAAGAAGTGTCTGACGAAGAATGATGTTGAAACTACGGTTGATCCGGAAATCTTACAATATAATCTTGCTTACGACGAAAGACCTATCAAAATTCTAGACCGGAAAGAAAAGATGATTAAGAGACGGATGATTCCCTTGGTGTTAGTTCAGTGGAGCAATCATTCACCCGAGGAGGCAACTTGGGAAGTGGAAAGCGACATGCTTAGTGAGTTCCAAGAGTTTGGGGATTTACTGTATGTTCTAGTTTTGAGGACGAAACTCTTTTTAAGGGGGAGAATGTAATATTCCGATTTTCGGGAAAGGGCAGACGTGTCTTTTGCAGCGAAATATTAGGTTCGGTTTCCTTTTATTTGGAGTTAATTATTTGGACGTTTTATATATATAATTTCGAGTTTTATATATATATATATATATATATATATAATTAAAAGAAAAATCAGTTTTGTGGTCAAGGGCAATTAAGGAAAAGGATTAACTCTCTTTTAATATTAAGACCAAACCTAAATCAGGGATTTTCAGTTTACTTTCAGCCTTCCCCCTTCCTTTGTGCGACATTGTGAGGAGAGAAAGAGAGAAAAGAGAGTTTTCACAATTCTAAGAGGTAGAGTTGACCATTTTCAGAACCGATTCAAGAATTGGAAACGTCGTGAGAAGGAGTACGGTTTGCTATCAGTTTGGTGGTGCTGCAGCAGTCTTTTATCTAAGTTTGGATCAGTTTTCTGGGCTGCAAAAGGTAAGAAGAACCTGTCCTATGAAATCAATTATTGGTTATAGGGATTTGATCTTGTTCTAAGACGTTTTTGTGTTAGAAAATTGAGTTGTTGCCTTGGTATATGACTATAGGGGATATGGTATTGTTAAATGAGGCTTCTGTGCTCAATGTGTTGTTAATATGCTGCTGTTTGGTTAAATTACGATCTGGAAATCGCATGATGATGATGTTAGGGTTTTGGTCGAACCCAGGTGGACGGACGTCCAGTTATCTGGACGGGCGTCTGCTTAGGCTGTGTCTCAAACGGGCATCTGGCTTAACCGGACGGGCGTCTGAAATACTATTTTACATTCAGGATTGACACTGTTTTAGGTGGACGGGCGTTTGGGTATAGTGGACGGGCGTCCAGTAATATTCAGACGGGCGTCCATGGCTTAAAACGGGCGTCTAGCTGGTTTTGTCATCCTTTCTTTGTGGGTTGTTGTTCAGCCTTATAAACATGATTTACCTTTATGAAACCTTTATACATGATATGTTAATATTGTATGAATCCAAACAAGCCTGAATTGAGCTTCTGATTTGTTCAGTTAAAACACCAAATGTACTCTTAAAGGGAGTTGAAGTTCGGATCCGTCGGAAGAGCATGATAGGCTTGTGCTTTGATGAATTAGTATTCATCAATGTCTGTGTATGTGCTAGGACTTGCCCGTGTCTAGTGGTCTAGGAAGAGAGTAGTATGTGTGAGGGAGATTATTTGAAAACACTTAGGTCAAGTAGTTAATAACTTAATAAACAACGTATGTGACTAGTAAAAGATTAAACAACATGTCTCTCTTGGCTAGGCACCAGGCTAAATCGCGATGCATGTGCTACCTCTGAAGGTGGAGGAACTTCGTAGGTCAAAAGACCCTAAGTACGGTGGGATTCTGCTAAGGTGTGCGTGCTATCGGAGTCTACCTTTTCTAGACTTCGTGGATATTGGTGTGATCCACTAATGTGTTGCAAAAGAGTATCCCCAAGGTAGAAGAACTCTGTAGGTCAAAGACCCTAAGTACAGAGGGACTCTGCTGAGGTGGATGCGCGTAGTGCCCTTGAGTGCGGTTGTAACATAGATAGGCTAAGTTAGAAACAGTTAGTCACAACATGTTGATGAACATGAAGTGAACCCTAGATTGAGTTGGTCTCATTTAATCGACTAAGTAAATAACTATCCTTTCTTTATTACTATGATTGTTTTCATAGCTTCTCTTTCTTTCTAAGTACGTTGTACTTACCTCGAATGCATACTTTTTCTATGTGTTTGGGGACGAGAAGACGAACAGGTTTACGAGGAAGAGTTTGACGACGACGTTTGACGGCGCTCGTTGAAGTATCAAGATGTTTCTATTCTGCTTTTCATTGGTTGTTCTTTCGTTGCTTTTGAGGTAGACCATTGGTCTTGCTAAGTTTGTCGTATTCTATCTTTTTGGGATTTTCGTACTTTTCCAAATGTAATAATTTACATTTCTACCCTTAGATTTCTTTTCTACTCTTTATTTTGTTTGGGAAAAATTTTATATACCCGAGTTTTGCTTCCGTTTTGCCTTTAATTTGATACGACGTAGTAGAGGCTTACGTATAAAATGAATTTACTTTTATTTTATACGTGCCGAACGTTCCTTTTCCGGATAAGGACTCGGTGTCCGGGAACGGGGCGTTACATCTCTCCTTTTCTGTCTCCCCTTCACAAGATAAGGGTTTTCGCACAAACATCTGCGAAGAATCTATGAGTTTCATATATTGAATACAAATATATATATATATATATATATATATATATATATATATATATATATATATATATATATATATATATATATATGTATGATTGCTATATATAAAAATGAGTCATTGCCCGATATATATATAGATATCGGCTAAATTACAATTTTGGTCCTCTAACTAGATACGTTTTTCGATTTTGGTCCTGATTTTTCTCCGCGACAATTTTAGTCCTGTAAGTGGACTTTTTTTTGCAAAAATAGTTCTGAACGCCGGAAAGACCACTTACGGGACTAAAATTGGTCTTTTCTGGCAACAATTTTAGTCCTGTAAGTGGTCTTTCCGGTGACAATTTTAGTCATGTAAGTGGTCTTTCCGGCGTTCAGGACTATTTTTGCAAAAAAAACCACTTACAGGACTAAAATTGTCGCCGGAGAAAAACCAGGACCAAAATCGAAAAATATGTCTAGTTAGAGGACCAAAATTGTAATTTAGCCTATAGATATCTATCGCATCACGCAAAATATTGATGTTTATTCGAGGTAGGTGATTTAATTAAATTCACCTGACATGGCAATAAAAATGCACAAAATGAAGAAGAAGATGAACCTAACCATCATCATCGTTTCGGTCTCAGAACAAAAGAACGATAACAAGATTATTGGAAATGTTTGTGATTTTCACGTGATGATCGAACGTCGATATATAGCAGTCTCGATACATTAATTCCCTGTCAAAAAAAATCTTGAAGTAAAAATATAGTTGAACAAGCTAGTGCTACGCGAGATTATATATTTACTAGCCACAAACCCGTCCATAATGCACGGGGATCTCGAAAACTAAATAATTATGAAGATGAGAACTCATCAAGTACAAATATGCAACCGATAAAAAGGGAATCGAGTTGATATTAGATGGCATAATATTCTGCTCTTTTTTGACAGCAAAACGACAACATCTTGAAACACAACCAAAAATGAAGCTAGAGAAACGAAAATAGAAATGTAAAAATACAAAATTTTATATTGTATCACCGAAAGCTACAAAATTTGGAAGTTAACAACTTCCTATCAGAGAAAGCTAACAACTTTCGTCAAAATAGTCTTGCATTATTTTACTCACGGTCTTCATATCTGGTGCTAGCCACAAACCCGTGCATAATGCACGGGGATTTCAAAACTAAACGTTTTTAAAAATGAGAACTCATGATACAGTTAACGACAAAAAATTAGTTTCAATAAGAAAATAATGCTAAATTTTCATAAAATGTCACATTGAGAATGCGACTAAGCAACTGTTACACATATTTTTTTCTTTTAAACATAATATTTTGTCACATGTGTGGAATCGTCACAACCCAAATGCTTAAAATTGGAAATTGACGTAAAAAAAGCAGTTAACCAAAAAGTATTGTGCAGCATAACTTATATACAACTTACAACTTACAACTTACCTACTCAAATGTGTAGCAAGTGATGATGCAACAATAGGTTGAAGCATCACTTGAAGTACCATTGAAGTACAATTGGAGATAAGTTTTGCATTATTTTGTTGTTATTGTGCAGGAAATCAAATCCCTTGGAGATAACATAAACACATCATAACTTATTATTTTCTAAAAGCATTAAATGAATCACTAATTTGGTGGAAATGGGACTATCCTCATTTCTATTTTATTTCGTTTCTTCCGGTGGTGGCGTCCAGCTTCTAGACTGGTGTGGATCTGGGAATTGTCCGGATGTTTTCTGGTGGTGGTCAAGTTGTAATATGTTTGTTTGTTTTTAATTAAATCCTTTCGCTTCGGGAAAAAAATCACTACTAATACAGAAACTCATAGAACCCACAATAATATCGGATAATTGATGTATGCAACAAATTAGAATGGAAAGACATCGAATCAGATAATGAGCTATCCAATTTGAACCACATAATATAAAGAGAAAAAGAATGAAACATGTAAATTTCACAAAACTTTGTAACTCAACGAATTAATGGAAGTATGAAGTATGACTCCTAAAAAATCAGTGAGAAAATAACGCCATTTGCAGCAACATCAAACAACTTGATTTGGTGACAACCATTGAACATTAGCATGGGTCTAAAGCCTGACATTCTTTCCTTTCCCAAATGCTTGAAACGTAATTGCGTCCAACTATTTTTAAGCTTCAAGGTGACTTTTTAATTACATGGTTACAACCAAATTGCATAATAAATATTGTCACCCAATGAACTTGGACCAGAAATAACTATCAGCAAAAAGAAGCGATAAGAAATAGTTAGCAGATAAGAATATTGCACCAATGATCTGAATTCCATGAATAGGAAATTTAATTCACCCAGTTGCACCGATATATAGCAAAGCAAAGCAAAGGCAAGAAAGAGCAGCAGCCAAAGGAAAGAAAGAGAAAGAGCCATATAGCATTAAGATGCATCCCAAAGCAATCCAACATTTCCTCAAAGCAATAGGCAAAAACAAAGAATACAACAAAGGACAAATCGTAAGCAACTACAATACAAAGAGACAATAGATGAGCATGAAGGATGCGTGAAGACCATAAAAAATACACAAAGAACTTGCATAGAAACCAACAAAATCATTGTACCACAACATCATCTACTCACCGTTTAGCCAACATCATCGCAACTGTGCTGCTCCTATCGGTTCATTCCGTAGAGGTAGGTAAATCATACCATAAAATTAATTTAAAAAATCAGTCATTCCCATTAAAAACTAAATCGCAATAAACTGATAGAGCAAGTGTAGCAGAAAAGGCAAATGAGAACTGTTTGTATATTTCATGTTCATCTTCCTTACACCTAATACTAAAGGTAAAACAATGAAACTATAGAAACAATGGGTGATCAAGTTGAATGTAATAAAAGAAGAGGCACTAACAGTAAGTATAAAGTAAATTAGAAAAAGCAATAATTTACATTCGAAGAGGGCTTAGAGGAGTTCTGCATCGTCCAGTTGTTGAGTAAGTGTTGCAACCAATTAAACAGCCGGTCCTTCCGAGTTCCAAAGCCTGCAAAACAAATTTAGAATAAAATTCAGAAAAGCCACAAAATATCCAAAATCCTATTGTCAAAATGGAGACATAAACTGGAAGGAATTTTCTAAAAGTTTGTAGTTATCACCCTGGTTCACTTTCGGTTGAACTGCAATTCTGCGTACACAAATTGACAAAAGAAATTACAAAATTCAAAAAAAAAAAAAAAAGAAGAATAACAACAAAGTGGACACAAATTTGAACAAACTAAACGCTAAATTATGATGCACACATTAACAATATACTGGAAGCCTTATACAAACCCACCATCCTAGCTAGGAGTCCATCCTCTGTAACCTGTACACCTGTACATATACATACGTTTTTTTTTCTTGTCTAATTTTATGAGCCATACCTCAACTTTTTTTTGGCTGTGAAATGAAATTAAATGTAGAAATCTACAAAAACGCAAGCGGATTTAAAGGTGTCAAAATAAGTAGTAAAATCATACAATTGGGGGCTAAAACTCCCTCAACTTCTTCTATTAGGTGCTGAAACAAACAAAAATGTACCAGATCGGAAGCATCTTGGACGATGACAAGGTTTTCTTTAATCCTTGGCGAGGTTCTTTATCTTTGACGGGCTCTTTATCCTTCTTTATATCATTCAATATCCCTATCTCATTTCTTCTTCCTTGCAGATGCATTCAAAAAAGTTAAATTGGGAGTAAAACTTAAGCTTTTCTTTTTTACCTGAATCAAGCACAATAACATAAATTGCACGTTAAAGTTCATTGAACACATTGAAGTAAGTATTTATTTGAATCTGACAAACCAAAATAGGATAATGATAAAATATTCAAAGCTAAAACCATTCATTAGCATTATCAGAATTCGAAGCCTTTCTTGAAATAATAAAACAACAAAAAAAAAATTCAACTTTCATAAATTATATATGTTGACCAAAGATCCAACAGCGCGTATGGCTTTCTGAAAAGTTTTACCGTAAAAAAAAAAATTTAAAAAAAAAAAAAAAAAAAAATCGATGAAGCCCTCGATATATTCAAACAAAATATCAAAATGTCAGAGACTTATTACGATGATCTTATAGTATCCATCAAACAACAATCACTGCTAGGGACCCAACTGACAGGAAAAGGAGAGGACAAACAGATAGAAGAAGAAGAATAGGAGAAGATATTTTGGGAGTGAAGGTAAGATTTTATTAACAACTTTTGAATGAATCTTAGAATGCCATCTTACACCCTTTTATATGCATATAGGACAATAAGCTAGTCTAATATTGCACTAACAACCAGATAATGTGACTACTAACAATCGATTCACAATAAGCATTTGCTTCTAACAGCTAAGCGTTGCTTCTAGTGACTAACTTCTCCTTCAAGTTCCTGACATCCCCCCTTTCTTGAGCAACACCATGACCTCATGGTGGAGGGAATTCTGGAAACTTAGCACTGATGTAGTCTGCATCCTCCCAAGTAGAGGCTGCTTCGTCTAGGTTAATCCACTTCATAAGCCATTGGACCACTGGAGCATTTCTTCTCTTGATTGTTCTGATGTCCAGAATTTGTTCTGGATATATGGTCATCTGTCCATCCTCTGATGTAATAGGTGGATGGGATGATACTGGAATTTGAGCCCCTTTGTATTTCTTTAGCAATGATATGTGAAACACAGGATGCAGCCTAGAGCCTTCAGGTAAGAGTAGTTTGTAGGCCACAGGACTAAGTTTTTTAATCACTCTGTAAGGGCCAAAGTATCTTGCTGATAGTTTTAGGTTCCTTCTCAAAGCCAAGGTATTTTGCCTGTAGGGTTGAAGCTTCAAGAAAACTAGATCATCAACTTGGAATTCTCTATCTGTCCTACCCTTGTCAGCAAAATATTTCATTCTAGCTTGTGCATGCTCCAAATTCTCTTTCAACTCCCTAGTGAGTAAGTATTTTTGTTTGAGAAATTCATCCACTGTAGTAGCTGCTCCTTCACTGAAACTGCCCACTGGTATAGTAGTAGGCTTGTAACCATAGAGTGCTTCAAAAGGAGATGTCTGTAATGCTGTATGGAAGTTGGTATTATACCAGAATTCAGCCAGTGTTAACCATTTTGACCATTGTTTTGGCCTTTGAAAACACATAAACCTCAAGTACATTTCCAAACATTGATTGACCCTCTCTGTTTGTCCATCAGTCTGAGGATGGTATGCAGAACTGAGTGCCAACTTGACCCCTGCCAACTGGAACAGATGTTGCCAAAAATCACTAGTAAAGATACTGTCTCTGTCACTGACTATAGTAGTTGGCAAGCTGTGTAACCTGTAAACTTGGTGGAAAAATGCATCAGCCACAGATTCTGCTGTATATTCCATTCCCAATGGCACAAAATGACCCCATTTTGTGAACCTATCCACTACAACCATGATAGCTTCATTTCCTCGTAATTTGGGAGTCCTCAATGAAATCCATACTTGATATCTTTGCCAGGCCTGGTCCGGAATAGGCAACGGTTGTAATAATCCTCGTGGATGCTCATGGAGACCTTTACATTGTTGACACACTGCATAAAGACCTGGATGAGTGTCCCGACATCATTTCTCATGTGAGGCCAGTAGAAAATAGAGGAAATCCTCTGTAGACATGCCCTAATGCCTGAATGGCCTCCAATAGGACTCTCATGAAGTTGGGACATGATATCATGTCTTAATTGACCAAAGACCGCCCACATAAATCTTCCCTTTATATTTAAGTATCCCTTGTTGTAAAGCATAGTCGTGTTCAAGATTAGGATCTGTAAGCACACAACCGATTTTATATCGACCTCATCATCACCTGTGTAACTATCAATGATTCTAGACATCCAGGTTGGTAGTATGGTGGTAATAGCCATAGTAGTGGCCTGCTGCATTGGCTGTCTGGAGAGTGCATCAGCCACAATGTTCTCCTTGCCCTTCTTGTACTCAATCTTGAAATCCAGCCCCAAGAGTTTAGTTATCCCTTTTTGTTGCAAAGCAGTGGTGACTTTTTGCTCAAGTAAATACTTCAAAGATTGCTGGTCAGTTTTGATTATAAATTATTGCCCTTGTAGATAGTGTTTCCACCTGTTAATAGCCATAATGACAGCAAGTAGTTCCTTCTCATATATAGACAGACCCATCTCCTTAGTATTAAATGCCCTGCTGAGGTATGAAATTGGTCTTCCTTGTTGCTGTAAGACTGCCCCTAACCCTTTACAGCAAGCATCTGTTTCTACCACAAATGGTATAGAAAAATCTGGTAATGCCAGTACTGGTGCTGCACACATTGCTTGCTTCAGCCCTTCAAATGCCTTGGTAGCATCTTCAGTCCAACAAAAACCATCCTTCTTCAGTAGATTAGTCAGTGGTCTAGCCAAAAGTCCATAATAAGGGATGAACCTTCTGTAAAAACCAGTTAGACCCAAGAATCCTCTTAATTCTGTGACATTTGTAGGGAGGGGCCATTGTTGCATGCTTTGTATCTTAAGAGGATCAGGCATTACCTCTCCTTGTTGTATGATGTGGCCTAGATATTCCACTCTTGTCTGTGCAAAACTACACTTGCTGAGCTTGGCATTAAAAGTATGGTGTCTTAATGATCCAAGATCGATTTCGATGATGAGTGTGAGATTGTAAATCTGGACTGTACACCAATATGTCATCAAAGAAAACTAGCACAAACTTCCTTAAGTAGGGTTTAAGGAGTTCATTCATGGCCTTTTGGAATGTAGCAGGGGCATTGGTTAGCCCAAAAGGCATGACTGTATATTCAAAATGGCCATGGTGTGTAACAAAGGTCGTTTTAGGGATAAGATCAAAGCTTCATTCGATTTGATGGAATCCTGCCCTCAAATCTATCTTGGTAAAATATTTGGCCCTGCCCAGTTCATCCAGCAACTCATCAATTAAAGGAATAGGGTATCTATCCTTTACAGTTAGATCATTTAACTTCCTATAATCAACACATAATCTCCAAGTCCCATACTTCTTCTTGACTAGCAGAATAGGGGAGGCATAAGGACTCTGACTTGGTTGAATGAACCCCTGCTTCAGCATCTACTCAATTTGATTTTCCACTTCCTGTTTCTGGTGATATCCATACTTGTAGGGCCTTTGCTTGAAAGGATCTGTCCCTTCTTTAAGGATGATATTATGTGTAAGGTCCCTAGTAGGTGGTAGTGTGGTAGGAGTGGCAAAAATATCAATGTACTGGTCCAGTACCTCCTGGATTTCAGGGGGTATAGATTCTGTCATTTGTAATTCTGCCTCCGGCTGGATGAAATTAATACAGGCCATAGTACCACTGAATCCTTGTTTAAAATTTTTAATCAAGTTCTTACTACTGATGCTCTTGATCTGAGGTGTACCTGTACAACCCTTAAGAGTAACATCATGCCCTTCCTTTTGAAATGATAACTCCATCTTGTTAAAATCAAACACCATAGGGCTAAATCTCCTCATCCAGTCTACCCCAAGTACCATATCACATCCTCCTAATTTTAAGAGTCTCACATCATGAGAAAATTTCATGCCTTGCATTGTCCAAGGGAGATTTGGGCATACACTGTCACTTATCATCTTATTGCCATCAGCAACAGTAACTCCCATAGGCTTTGTTGCTTCCACTATACATTGAAGGTCCTTGGCTAATTTCTGATCAAGGAATGTATGTGAGCTACCACTATCAATGAGGATATTTACTGCTTTTTTCTTTAGTAAGCCCTGAATTCTGATAGTGCTGGAGCTAACTTGTCCTGTCATAGTGCTGAGAGATAACTGTGAAAACTCAGTCCCCTGATCATCAATCGTCACCGTTTCTTCCACAGAATCCTCATCCTCATTATCATCCACCAAAA
Organism: Gentiana macrophylla; assembly: GCA_026214975.1. Taxonomy (NCBI): domain Eukaryota; kingdom Viridiplantae; phylum Streptophyta; class Magnoliopsida; order Gentianales; family Gentianaceae; genus Gentiana; species Gentiana macrophylla. Next base: position 22,684,860 of record CM047805.1, read on the forward strand.
TGAAGTGCAATTGCTTGGACTTACATTGATGGCCTGGAGTGTATTTCTCATTGCATTTAAAACACAATCCCTTAGCTCTTCTGTCTTGGAGTTCAGTTGGTGTGATGTATCTGGTGACTTCTTTTCCTTTAGGTTGTATAGGAGGCACAGACTGGACAGTTCGTGGTGTCACCATTGTTTTGGGGGTGAAATGGGACACAGGGCTCAATGACTCCAGAACATCCTCTTGTGCTCTTGCCAATTCCAGTGCTGTAGATAAATCCATGGGTCTGTTGACCCTTACAATTGATTTGATACCCTTCTTAAGACCACCCACAAAACTCGCCACAAAGTAAGACTCATCCAGATTAGGGTTCTTAATGGACACAAGAGACTTAAGCTCTTCAAATTTGGCTTGATATGTATCTACTGATCCTGTCTGTTTTAATTTGTGGAATTCATCCACCACATCATCATAATTCTGATTAGAAAACCTTCTACACAATTCATTACAGAAAATGGACCAAGTAATGAGTCTCTTACTAGGCTTCCAACTACTATACCACAATTCTGCCTGTTCATCAAGGTACAATTCTGCTAGTGCAACTTTCTCATCTTCTTTTACTGAATGAAATTGAAAATATCTCTCACATTTTCTCAACCAAGCTCTAGGATTCTCTCCCTTGAATGTAGATAAATCAAATTTTGGGCGTGTTAGTGAGTTATCATACCTTTGTTCTGAAGGAGGAGGTCCCAAGATACCCAAGCTAGATGATGGAACTTCAGTCGATGGTGGTAATGCTGAACTCTCTGTATTTGCTGCTGTAGTTTTATTGGATAGAATAGCAAAAATGGCAGTAAATTGTTCCTTCATGTATGTAAGCTGATTATCTGAATTCTGCTTCAGGAATGCAAACTGATTATCTGAACTCTGCTTCAAATCCTGCATGTTTTTGCACAGCTCCTCAATATCCTTAGTATTTTTCTTTGTTTGCTCATCAACAGATTTCAATCGAGTGTCGGCCATGGCAGAGGACCGAATTCTCTGATACCAGAATACCAGATGACAGGAAAAGGAGAGGAAAAACAGATAGAAGAAGAAGAATAGGAGAAGATATTTTGGGAGTGAAGGTAAGATTTTATTAACAACTTTTGAATGAATCTTACAATGCCATCTTACACCCTTTTATATGCATATAGGACAATAAGCTAGTCTAATATTGCACTAACAACCGGATAACAAATACACTAACAATCGATTCATGACTAAGCATTTGCTTCTAACAGCTAAGCGTTGCTTCTAGTGACTAACTTCTCCTTCAAGTTCCTGACACCAACAAAGGCGAGAACATAGATTTCTCATAGCAAGCATGATTTTGGAAGTCGGTGTTTGAGAATACCAGTCTGCCAGAGATCATAAACCCTATAATTCATCTGATGAATTCACCTTGCCACTGCAAATTGGAAACTGTACCTGAAATTCGAATGAATTTAAAAGAAAGATAGTGGGACTTTATCTGCATCTATATTAAAATGGATTTGAAATGAAAGGATCAGATATGAGGTGGTTAACATCAGTATGTATGCGAAGCTACTGATTTTAAATTGATTGTGGAAGAGTTTGTTAAGAGGAAAAAATGTAGAAGGGATTTGTTGAGAAAAATCTGGGAAGAGTTTGTTAAGGAGAAAAATCTGAAAGGGATTTGATAGGAGTGAGAATGTGCGTGTTTGCTATTTCGGGTGTAGATCGGGTCGATAACGGGTTTTTGGGCAAAATTGCAGGTAAATGGGTTAAATCTACTCTTCTTTATATATATATATATATATATATATATATATATAGATAGATTGTTCTTTGTTTAATAAAAATTTACAGTCTCTATGGAGGAAAAGTACAAAGAGAATCGCCAGAAAAGAAGAGTTTGGATTCCATCGACTAATCTTACCATTTAAAGCAAGGACTAAAAATAAGGGTACTCCATCGCCAAAAAGTTTTTTTTTTTTTTTTTATTTTTTTTTTTAACTTCACAACTATAAAATATTACCACTATACCAAAATATAAATGGGGGATTGAGGGAAAATGATAAAAATATTTATAAAATGAATAAATAGGACACACTACTTTTTTTAATTGTAAAAAAGATAAAAAAAAATCAGACGGACAAAAATACGTCTTTTAATAAAAGGGACGCGCATATGCATACGCTTGATGTTTCTGCTTCAGTTTGTCGCTGCTAACCTGCTTCAAAAAAATGCTTCATATCCTAATGAAACAATCTATGAAAACATTATGGAGATGCAACTCCGGGGGAATCAAGAGAATAAAAACCTAATACTATTGGATGTAATCAAAAAGCATATTAATGAAACTAAAACATTCTTCAAGTTCTTGAAGACAAAAGCAGTCTGTTTGACCATCTATGGACATTCATCCTTCAAACCCGCACCACATCAAACTCCATGAAAGATGTATGAAGCTGAAAATACATCAAATAGCATCGGCTCGGCTTCATTAATAGAGAATCTAGGCTCCTCCAATTTTCTAAAGACAAAAGAACACAAACATAACCATTTGAATCAACAAAGTAACACACCAACAAAGTAACACACCAGTCTATTTTTGTTCTCAACAAAGTAACACGCACATCATTTGAATCAACAAAGCAACACACCAACAAAGTAACACACTAGTCTATTGTTGTTCTCAACAAAGTAACACACCAACAAAGTAACACACTAGTCTATTTTTGTTCTCAACAAAGTAACACACCAACAAAGTAACATACTATCTATTTTTGTTCTCAACAAAGTAACACCAATAAAGTAACACACTAGTCTATTTTTGTTCTCAACAAAGTGACACACCAACAAAGTAACACACCAACCAAGTAACACACAAACAAAGTAACACACCGACAAAGTAACACACTAGTCTATTTTTGTTCTCAACAAAGTAACACACCAACAAAGTAACAAACCAACAAAGTCACACACTAGTCTATTTTTGTTCTCAACAAAGTAACACACCAACAAAGTAATACACTAGTGTATTTTTGTTCTCAACAAAGTAACACACCAACAAAGTAACAACATATGGTGCTGTTAAATGCACCAATTAAAAAATGATTTCATTACCGTATAGTTTGATTAGATCCAAAAATAATGATAAACATATATTTGTGGAAAATATATGTTATATCGAGAATTAGATTTTATATGTTATGCTTATGACGATACCAAATATCGCATCTCCACGTGGAGTCACGGGATGATCTCCCTGAACAGGAATGAGTAATGGACCAAGGGTCGACTTACGAGTTACGACATCGACATCCAGAATAATCAGAGAACCGAGACGCTGGTTCCATCTCGATGCTCCAAGTCGTAGAGTTCGGGACAAGTGCAAACTCCACTCTAACTCCCATGCCGTAGGTAAAGCCTATGCCAGGATTCTAGCTCGATCTCCCATGTCGGAGTTACTCGAGTCGAGACCGCATTTAACAAATCCAGCCATTTACAAGCCCGTTATCCCAAGGATTACTTGGGGAAGAGGCCAGGCCCAATAAGGGCAGATATGTCAATAGACCGAACCACCTTAGGTTTAGGGCATAAGGAGGGCTTATGCCTATAAATACACGATTCAGGAACTACGAATGACTTGATTCCTGAATAATCAGCAGGATACGTAGGCAACTTGAGAGAGACTCTCAAGCTCAGTCCAAAATATACACAAAATACACTTTTAATCTTTTGACTAATCAAGGGTTTTAGGGTTTACATCATTATCATATTGAAGAACGGCCCGATCTTATTATTAGACGAAATCCAGCAACGTCATTGGCGCTAGAAGGAGGGTCTGATACTGATAATTGATAAAAGCCATCAAAACCTTGCGAAAAATCATGGCTCCACCCAAGAATACTGGGAAAAAGGCCGCAGATCCCAAGGATGCGTCCCATCAAGCTGTAGCAACGTCAACCATCCAAAGGGATGTTCAAAGAAACGCAGCCGCAGCGGAGGAAGAACCTAATCTTGTCCTTCAAGATCCAACCAATCAAGCATTGGTGGAATCCTTGAAGAATCTGGATAACGCCACGATTAAAGCGATCTTGGATGAAACTCTTAAGGGGAGAAACACCCCAGAAATCCCAGATACAAATATCCAACCAGAAGCTCCAAAACAGGCAGAACTGGTCGAATCAAGTGTCCATACCGAACATACACAGCACAAGGACACGGCCAAGGCTGAACTCGATACCCTTCTCGGAAAGCAGTCAGACGAGTCGATATGCGCATCACCTTTCACCGCTCACATCGACAACTATCCTCGACCTGCGGGATTTAAGATTCCAAAGATTAGTGCTTATGATGGGTCCAAGGACCCTTACAATCATATGCACCAGTACATCTCACACATGAACTTGTACAACGCTTCGGACGAGATGAAGTGCAAGGCTTTTCCCGCACTTCTAACAGGGAGAGCTAGGGAGTGGTTCAGCAAAATCCCTCCCAAGTCGATATCCGACTTCGGGACCTTGACCAGGAAGTTTGTTCATGCTTTTATTGCCTCTCGACCGTTTCAGAGAAACCAAACCCATCTCTTGACGTTGAAGCAGAAGCAAGAGGAGACTGTGCTACACTTTATAAGGCGTTTCAATGAAGAGTCCGTACAAGTACGCGACACCGATGATCGGTTGTTAGTTGCAGCCTTCGTGGCAGGTCTACGAGAGGAAGGCTACACGCCAAACTTAACAGTAAACTCCCTCACACGATGGAAGAGTGTTTGGACATCGCCTACAAACACTGTCAGGGGGAAGAAGCCAATAGGATCAAGAGAGAGATGGAAAAAGGCAAAAACAAGAGAAGCAAACCTGAAGACGGTTCAGATAGGAAAAGAAAATCAACGTGGGATCGAGCTACGGGATCCGTCTCGGATCGAGTTGGGGAGAAGGGAGCCTCGCAAGATAGAGACTTCATTCCATTGAATGTGCTCGTGAATGTGTCTTAGCAATTATGGAAAGGAAAGGCTTAGCTAAGAGCCCACCCCCATTGAGGGGACCCCGGGAACGCAGAAACCCCAACAAGTATTGCAAATACCACCAAGATGTGGGGCATGAATCGGAACATTGTAAGGATCTGATGCAGGATATCGACGCTGCGATAAGGGAAGGGAAGCTGGATGAAGTCGTAGATCGGTCACAGCAAGCTGGACCGAGAGGAAGACATGAGTTTAAGCACCATCGTCATGGCAACAGAGAACAACAAAACGACTATCGCGGAAGAGATCGCTCTCCGGATTACCTAGACAACCAACCAGTGAATACGATTCCATAATCTCAAGGGGGTCGAATAACTCAGACGGGAACAGATCTCGAACTACTTAATGTTTTATTTAATAATGTTTTATTCAACTTTGATAAGTGTTTAAAAATTTTTATTATTTAATAAGTGTTTTAACTACATTATGTATTATGATCACTCACATATGGGTTGCAGATCAGATTAGCAAAGTTTGCACGAGAAAAGCTCAGGTAGTCTACAACACTGACCTAGCAACCAAAGTCCGGGAAGTCGATAAAATCAGCCCTGCTCGGCAAAAACAAAGTCCGGGAAGTCGATAAAATCGGCCCTGCTCGGCAAAAACAAAGTCCGGGAAGTCGATAAAATCGGCCCTGCTCGGCATAAACAAAGTCCGGGAAGTCGATAAAATCGGCCCTGCTCGGCAAAAACAAAGTCCGGGAAGTCGATAAAATCGGCCCTGCTCGGCATAAAGTAACGCGGGACGTCGACACGATTCGGCTCAGCTCGACAAAAAATCAATAAAAGAGTCAACATCGAACTTTAATTTTCAAGTTCCATGAGCAGCTCGTATCGACATCATAGTTGGAGCTCATCTCGAGCGCATCGCATAAACGGGGGTCCGAAAGTCGGACGCCTTCACTACCGACAGTTACCTTTTATAAGTCCTAAGGGGACGAAAACGCGATGACGTCAAAGTCGGCATCAACTTAGCCACGCATTATAGGTCCCAAGGCAGACTATGGCCGAGATACGCCTCTGACAGATCAGACCTGACCTCAAGAGCTCAGATTGATCTGGGGGGCTAATGACGATACCAAATATCGCATCTCCACGTGGAGTCACGGGATGATCTCCCTGAACAGGAATGAGTAATGGACCAAGGGTCGACTTACGAGTTACGACATCGACATCCAGAATAATCAGAGAACCGAGACGCTGGTTCCATCTCGATGCTCCAAGTCGTAGAGTTCGGGACAAGTGCAAACTCCACTCTAACTCCCATGCCGTAGGTAAAGCCTATGCCAGGATTCTAGCTCGATCTTCCATGTCGGAGTTACTCGAGTCGAGACCAGACGAACAGTCCAGTTTACAAGCCCGTTATCCCAAGGATTACTTGGGGAAGAGGCCAGGCCCAATAAGGGCAGATATGTCAATGGACCAAACCACCTTAGGTTTAGGGCATAAGGAGGGCTTATGCCTATAAATACACGATTCAGGAACTACGAATGACTTGATTCCTGAATAATCAGCAGGATACGTAGGCAACTTGAGAGAGACTCTCAAGCTCAGTCCAAAATATACACAAAATACACTTTTAATCTTTTGACTAATCAAGGGTTTTAGGGTTTACATCATTATCATATTGAAGAACGGCCCGATCTTATTATTAGACGAAATCCAGCAACGTCAGCTTACATACTTATGACATTGTTATAAATCTTGTTAAGTAAGGATCACTATGTGGTCAAACTATCGATTTAAGAATCAATAGTTGAATTTTATTATGGTAAACTAAATATGTAACAACACCAAATTAGATATAAAATAAAATTATCCTTTTATAAGTATCTTTTTTTGAGGATTTTTATAAGTATCTTGAATTATGGATAAAAAAAATGGTCTTAAATTGATAAGAAAATAACATATATTTTAGGGAGAAGGGGCCACAAGGATAAAAAAATTAATAAATGGGTCTGGAAGGACAAAAGTAACATTTTTATGATTATAAAGGACAAAAATCACAATTGTTACTTTAAAATTGTTACTTCACGTGTTAATGTTACTTTGTATTTCACAATTGTTATTTCATATTTACTCTATTCCACATTTGTTACTTCATAATTGTTACTTTTGTCTTTATTAAATTACAGTTTCCTTCTATCCCGGATTTTTGATAATTTTGTCCTTCCGGACAAAAATCCATATATTTGAATTAGTATTTTATTCAATTGTTGTGTTATTGTTATCTAATTAAACATATATGTGTGATAAAAAAAAAATTTCCAATCGTGTTGCTTATACTTCTTTTTTTTTTAAGAAAACCAAAAGAATTCATTAAGAATAAAATAATACAACCGGACACACGTCGGGTAGTGAACCCTAATTAGACCAAATCTCAGAAAACTTGATTTGGTAATACAGCAATTCGAAAGACAACATCTGCCATATCAGAGGCAACAAGGACCTCCTTCTTCAAAGAGTCCTTCCTAGGACTAATAAAAGCAGTATCAATCAGCTGGCGGCAGCCGCAATAACCGGCAACCACCTAACAACACAGTAGAAAACAACCTAAGAAAAACACTACAACACAAAACAAAACAACCACCATCCAAGGCCGGAAAACAACAAAAGTCAGATCTGCCGCTGAGGAAATCGGTCGGAAGCCACCAAAAACCTTCTTGAAAGCACAACCACCCCTGCCCAAATCCTTCCAAAAGAACCTTCATCTTTGACAAACTAGGGTCTAACCGCCACCGTAACTTTTTTCCCCGATCTAGCAACCATTCTCTCCAAGAACACAAATCAAGATCTTCAAACGGAGAAAGATCTAAATAAAATAAAAGAGAAAACATGAAAAGGAGAGGAAATACACCTGGTACCGGCGTCTCACGGCGGCCGGCGCCGGAGAAGGGAACTTTAAAATTTTAAATGGAGAGACTGATATTTTCTTTTTAGGGATAGAAAGGGAAGACGGAGATTAATTTAATTAGTATTTTATTCAATTCTTGTGTTATTGTTATCTAATTAGATAGATGTGATAATTTTTTATACTTTGGGTGGTATGGTATACATCCAATCAGTGTGGCGTGTATTTAGGTTTAATTATTGATTAAATTGATCCGTTATAATTTTTATTAGGAGGGAAATATCGAATGTAGGAAACACCGAGGGTAGGAAATGGAAAAACACATCATCGCAATTATATATATATATATATATCATAACCTTGTAGTACCTATTATATTGCTATGTTTGGTCGTGTTTTTTGTCCTTTTGTGGTGCCGTTTTTTTCCCCTCCCTTTTTTCTTTTATTTTATGAGAACAAAACACATAGTTTTTCTGACTGATTTTTCCTCCACTCGAGACATCTTCCACCACCGCTCTTCCAGCGAATGAGTTTTCTCCAAATTCGGCTGCTGCTGCCTTATAGTGGGCGGTTCGTCATCATCATGTATATATTATTTCTGGGATCAATTTCGTCCGTCATTGTGTACTCTTCTTGCCTTGCATCTATTTTTGTTCCGGGTAAGCAAAGATTGTTGTAAATGTGGCTTACTCGAGAACAACAATGTCGAACACAAACCGAAACGCAGAAAAATTGCAGAAACTTTATGACTTGATATGAACGTAGAATTGTGAAACACTTTCCTACAAAAGTTATTTGCCCCGAATCTTATGCTTTTAGGTAACACAAATACTTTTGTGAGATAAGACTACGCTTTCCTTCGATCTTTAGGCACAAAAGATGAAGATTGCTCTTGAAGATAGTATAAAAGTGCTTTAACTCTCAAAGATGAATGTGCTATATTTCTTATATTCTCTATTTTTTAAAGCACTTTAAATGATCATATATATTAGTGAAAACCGACCTCTTTTATGTATGTAACCTTTGGAAACAAGTTACATACATAAAACTGTTGGAAAGACTGAAAGAACACATCTCTTCAGAATTTCGGGCCACAGGCGGGCGCCTGTGGCCAGCCTGTGAAAGCACAAAAACGACCAAAACTCTCTGTTCAAATTTATGCACAGAAAATTCCCACAAAGTGGAAGCGCTGTGGTGACAAAGTGTCACTTTGTCACACCTGCTTTTTCCAAACACTGATTTTTGGTCCTTTAAGTGGATTTTCACCCTTAAGTGATTTTCCAAATAAACTTGATCATTTAAATCAGAAACTCGTAAATACTTATATGAGCGTACACTCCGTACTCCAAAACTCATATTATAGCAATCCGAGTTCACCCATCTTTGTACCAAACCCCGATTACAGTAAATGAACATGGTAACACTTAAATTACCAACAATCCTCCCCCATTTAAGTGTAATCCTTGGTTTAGCTGAAAACAGTAAAACACAACAACTCATGCATCAATGATAATGTCACGAAGATTGAATTATCACCTAGTAATATTACACTTTTCAAATATTCGAGTATTGGGGTGTGTCTAAGCATTGAACCCCTTTACACGTTTTGAATACATGATGATAACATACACATGAGTTAATATAACCCCAAAAGCTTATTCTTGACACTAATTATTCAGGCCTTGTGTCCATATCCATTCATGAGCATATAGAAAGCCAACTCCGGAACTTCCTTGAAGCGGCCAAACTTCATACTCATATAGGTGAGCCTTTATATAATCGTGCACCTGCAATTGCACTTTGTCAAAGACTCATTAAGAAGAATCCCTTCAACCTTAACTTACAGGTAATAGCACATACCTCGGGATAATATAATGTGCTCAAATCTAGATAATAGGCCTTCCACATTGAATTCTGCCTCTAACATTGCATTAGAAGGGAATTGGGTATCCTATCACCAAGATTCAAATGAGTTGTAAACCCATCCCAATTACAGACTTTTGTACCAAGTCTCTAGCCAATCCTTTTGTTAAGTGATCAGCTAAGTTATGTTGAGATCTCACAAACACAACCGAAATCACCCCATGAGTGATCAACTCACGAATCGTGCTATGTCTAACGCCCAAGTGTCGCGACTTGCCATTATACACTTGACTATAAGCTTTAGACAAGGTAGAAGCACTATCACAATGGATAGAAATGGGTGATATTGGTTTTGGCCATAATGGAATTTCATATATCAAATTCCTAAGCCACTCCGCCTCTTTACCGGCTGCTGCTAAGGCAACAAATTCCGACTCCATAGTCGAGCTAGTAATACATGTTTGCTTTTTGGAAGCCCAAGAAATGGCACCTCCTCCAAGCAAAAACACCCAACCACTTGTAGAAGAATGATCCTCTACATTGGATATCCAACTAGCATCTGAATATACTTCTATTACTGAAGGATGTCCAACATAAGTCAAGCCAAAATCCTTGGTTAACTTAAGATACCTTAGTACACGAGTTATCGCACGCCAATGATGACTACTCGGATTACTCGTAAACCTGCTTAGCTTTCCAACCGCATAAGCAATATCCGGACGTGTGCTAGTCATAGCATACATCAAACATCCTATCACCCGAGAATACTCAAGTTGTGATATCGGATTTCCCGTATTAGGCATGAGTTTCTCATTAGGATCCATGGGAGTATTAGCCGGAGTGGAGTTTTCATAATTGAACTTCTTCAATACTTTCTCAATGTAATGAGATTGTGTCAAAGAGAACCCTTTGTCACTCCTTTTTATCTTGATTCCTAGAATCACATCCGCCTCCCCCATGTCTTTCATAGAAAAGCTTGATGACAAAAATGCTTTGCAAAGGTCAACTTGATCTTGGTTAGTTCCAAAGATCAACATGTCATCAACATATAAGCAAATTATCACACCATTACCGGTATCGTCAAATTTGCTATATATACACTTGTCTGATTGATTAATCATAAATCCATGAGACAAGATAACTTCATCAAATTTATGATGCCATTGTTTAGGTGCTTGTTTAAGACCATACAATGATTTAACAAGCTTACAAACCTTATGCTCATTTCCAGGCAAAACAAAACCTTCCGGTTGTTTCATATAAATTTCTTCTTCCAAATCTCCATTCAAGAATGCCGTCTTAACATCCATTTGATGGATTACCAGATTGTTAATTGTCGCCAATGCAATCAACAATCTTATTGTGAAGATTCTTGCAATCGGTGCATAGGTATCAAAATAATCAATACCTTCTTTTGCCTAAAGCCTTGAATTACCAATCTGCTTTATATCCGCCGACAAAGCCGCCAACTTTCATCTTTCTTTTAAAGATCCACTTGCAGCCCAAAGGTTTGCAACCACGTGGAAGATCCGAAAGGATCCACGTGTTGTTTCCCATTATGGAATCCATCTCATCATTGACGGCTTCTTTCCACAATGACACGCCTCGAGACTCCATAGCCTCCTTAAACGCTTTTAGGATCCTCATCAATATTATAACAATATGAATATTGTAATCCTACTTCATCTCTTGTTCCTTCTACCAAATAAGTTTGATAGTCGGATCCAAAAGATTTTGCTTTCTAGCCCTTTTTTCTTCTACGAAGCTCTAAAGGCTCATCTTGAGAACTGACATCATTATTGTCCTCCACTCCAATATTAATAGGAGTTATATCCTTCGGTCTTTGTATAGACAAAAACCGATTTTCATCAAAGATAGCATCCCTTGATTCAATCACAGAATGAACGGCAACTGAATCATTGGGCTCTATAACATAGAACCTATATGCCTTGGAATGCATAGCATATCCAATGAATATACAATCAATGCCTCTTTCACCCAAGGTTTTAATCTTAGGCATGGTGAGCCTTACAACAGCCCTACATCCCCAAACTCGTAGATAACTCAAGTTTGGCTTCTTTTTGAACCAAAGTTCATATGGGGTAATAGGATTCCTTTTATTAGAACTCTATTCAAAGAAATAACAAGCCGTTAACATGGCTTCTCCCAAAAATCCCTCACTCAAACCTGAGTAAGATAGCATGGAATTAACCATCTCTTTAAGAGTACGGTTTTTCCTTTCCGCTATACCATTTTGCTGCGGCGTGTAAGGCGCCGTAACCTCATGTATAATCTCACATGACCCGAAAAAGGTTGGATCAAAATATTCACCACCTCGATCGGTACGCAACTTTTTAATTTTAGAGGTTAATTGCAACTCAACTTCACTTTTATAGATTTTGAATTTATCGATTGCCTCATCTTTAGACGAAGTAAAAACACATAATGTAACCGAGTGCAATCATCTATAAAAGTCACTACATATCTTTTGTTGCCAAAAGACGGTGTAGCACAAAAGTCACATAAATCACTATGGACAAGATCCAAAACTGAAGACGACCTTTCAACACTATGAAAAGGCTGTCTAACAATTTTGTTCAACATACATGTATTACATTTATTTATATTCATATCAAAAGATGGAATCAAATCATGCTTAGACATTAATAACATGCGTTTGTAATGAACATGTCCTAACCGAGCATGCCATAAAACAGAAACATCAACATCATGATTCATACAAACATTATTCACAACATCATGATGAATGTTAAGCATGAACATGCCATTACAAAGATAACCAAATCCTATAAATACACCACACTTACTTAAAATGTATTTGTCAGACTCAAAGACTTGTTTAAAACCATCTTTACATAATAAACTTCCTGAAACTAAGTTTTTCCGGATCCCCGGAACAAATAAAACATGTTTTAAAGTTACAAATTTTCCAGAACTAAAAGGTAAAACAACAGCCTTCTTCCACGGATGGCGGCCTTTGACTCGTTTCCCATAAACACAGATGGATCCATCGTTAACAGTGTTCATAATCTTTAAACCAACGTTGATCCTTGCGTATATGCTTTTTGTCGCACCGAGTCAATCCACCAAGCAACATCATCATCCTGCACATAAAATGCCTCGAAAAATGAGGGGTACATAATTCATATCCGAATTAAATCCACAAACAATATTCTCGACCTTGATGTTTAGAGCACCTTGGTCCTTAGACCCTGCCCCGAATCGTTGTTTGGCCCTTTTTGATTTTTGCCAAATCGACAATCACCTTAAATGCCCAACTTTCCATAAACCCAACAAGCACCTTCGGTTTCTTGTTGGCATCTTTGCCGTTATTTTTAGATGATTGCCCTTTTCTTTCTTCCGGTTCTTTTGAGAACTTTCCCGGTTTCCACCACATTAATGGAAGAAGAATCCATTGTCTCCTTACCCTTGGCTTTACTGTTCTCTTGCGCCTTAGAGATTCCTCTATGCGCAAATGACTACCAAGTTGTACCAGAGACAACTCTTCTTTCTTATGTTTTAAAAATGTTTAAAATATTTCCAAGAGGGTGGCAATTTATCAATTATACTAGAAACAGAAATGGACTCATCCATTTCCATTTTATGCTGTGAAAATTGACCCAAAATATGAAGTAGTTCATTGTACTGTTCCATTACCGACCTTGAATCCACCATGTTATATTTCATGAAGTTTCCAACCAAGAACTTTTTACTAGATGCATCTTCATCCATGTATTTGGATTCTAAAGAATCCCAAAGTTCTTTGGCATATTCAACATTTTGGTAAATATCGAATAAAGCATCAGACATACCGTTTAGAATGTGGCCTCTACAAATGTAGTCATCATTCTCCCACTTGTTCTTCTTCCTCAACTCTTCCAGGGGACCATCCTCCAACACCTCTGGCATAGGTGTACTGAGTACATACACAACCTTCAAGGTTGTTAACAAGAAATGCATCTTTCTCTGCCATCTTCTGAAGTTCACTCCCTCGAACTTTTCCAATTTCCCAAAATTTGCAGTCATCTCCTTGACACTTGACATTGTTAAACTAATAACTTTTGTAGATTGTTGTAAATGTGGCTTACTCGAGAACAACAATGTCGAACACAAACCGAAACGTAGAAAAATTGCAGAAACTTTATGACTTGATATGAACGTAGAATCGTGAAACACTTTCCTACAAAAGTTATTTGCCCCGAATCTTATGCCTAGGGTAACACAAATACTTTTGTGAGATAAGACTACGTTTTCCCTTCGATCTTTAGGCACAAAAGATGAAGATTGCTCTTGAAGATAGTATAAAAGTGCTTTAACTCTCAAAGATGAATGTGCTATATTTCTTATATTCTCTATTTTTAAAGCACTTTAAATGATCATATATATTAGTGAAAACCGACCTCTTTTATGTATGTAACCTTTGGAAACAAGTTACATACATAAAATCGATGGAAAGATGAAAGAACACATCTCTTCAGATTTGGACCACAGTGGCGCTTTGTGGCCACCCAGGAAAGCACAAAAACGACCAAAACTCTCTGTTCAAATTTATGCACAGAAAATTCCCACAGGAGGGCGCCTGTGGTAACAGGCGGCTGCCTGTCACCTGTTTTTTCCAAACACTGATTTTTGGTCCTTTAAGTGGATTTTCAGTCCTTTAAGTGATTTTCCCGAAATAAACTTGATCATTTAAATCCGTAAACTCGTAAATACTTATATGAGCGTACACTCCGTACCTCCAAACTCATATTATAGCAATCCGAGTTCACCCATCTTTGTACCAAACCCCGATTACAGTAAATGAACATGGTAACACTTAAATTACCAACAAAGATATCATCTGTTGCTGTGGAATTGTTGTTAATTTTGATTTCTGCTTCCTGATCGTTGTTTTTTCTTGTTATTGATGGTTGATTTCTCCTGCTGCTTTCGTTTCTGTTTATCTTCTGCCTGTACTGAGGTATGTTTGTTGGTTTCATCTATGTGTTTTTAGTGTTTATTACAATTGCATGCGGTTCTTGATTCCAATGATGCATTATCTGGTGTATTTTTTTGCATGTGCAATTTGTGTTCTGATTTTTACACCCTTTCATTTGGTCTGTTGTGTTGTTTGCTCTTTTCTTGTGTAATCTTATCACGTTATAAATTGAAGTTGTTGCCCTTTCAGTTCTGATAAATTACTTGGTATGTGTTGTTGTCCTTGCATGTTGAATTGGTTTGTTGATCGGTGTGTGTATTTTTCCAGCTATTGTGGTAGGTTTGCGGCTTCATTTCTCTTTCCTCCTGCGTTTTATCCGGTGTTGTGCAGATGCATGTGCTTCTTCATACAATGATTGTCTTCTATGATTGGTTATTTTATATGCGCAGTTTCTAATGTTGCTCTGATTTTCTTTGATTCAGTGCTTCACATTCTTTCCTGTTTCATAGTTTGATTTTATTATGTTCGAAACGAAGGTGTCGTTTTTGTTGTATTTTTTTTGGAAATGTATGCTGGTTTTGTTATTCGAATGTTTCAACCTCTGTGTTTACTTTCTGTGAGAGTTAGAAAGAGTGCAAGGCTTAGGAGATATAATCGAAGGAAGATTAGGAAATGTTGTTTACTGTATTGTTTGTGTGTGTTTGAAGGGTTCAGTTTTTCTTCTACAGCTTAATTTGCTTGTGCAAATGCCTATGTCACATATTAGGTAAAACTGAAAGGTGTTAGCTAATTCTGATTTAACAAAGGCAATCTTAAGCTGCCACTCTTGCCCTTGTGCTTTCGTTGGTTTATTTTATTTCTTGGTTTATCTCTGATTTGTGGTGAGCTTTTGCTTGAAAGTGTGTATGTAGATCGGTATATAATCGGATTTTTTAGGTGCCTTTTTGCCTCCTAATATTTTTTGGTTTGTGAACAGCTACATATCTATTTTATGATTATCTTGTTGTCTTTGTGTCTTATAACTGCTTTGCTGTTTTTTTTTCCCCTTTTCCCTTCTTGCTTTCTTACAGATATGCTTCAAGTTTTTCCAGAATTGAAGGCTGTTTTGTTTGCAGGATAGTGTTAGCTTTAAAGTTGCTGCAAATGAATATGTGATAATATTAGATTATTGTTCGTTTATTTGTATTAGGTTTCCTACACCTTATGTAGGTAGGTTGCTCGGTGTCTCTGTCTCTTCTGTTGTTCATTGATGTTCTGTAGCTATGGTAGAGTAGAAACATGATTTGTTAGTTGCTTTTTGCTTCAGAATGATATGGTGTGTTCCTACAAAGTTATGTGCTTGTAATACAGTGTATATGTATCAGTGATAAAATATTAGTTGTCAGCGGTATTTTAATTACATGGAACCAGAATAAATCAGTAGCTTACTTGACGAGTAAATGGAAATAAAAAATGACTTTTGAACATCCGTTTACATATGGTACTGGTGTCTTATATTTCTTTTTCACATACAATTTAAATATTTTATCGATGTTTCATTGTTGATGCTACTGTGATTATGTTGTTGTGTATGTATCTATTTACTGTTTTGATCTGTTGTTTTTTGCTCCTGCCTTTCTTATAAACGGCCTTCCGTTTTGCAGAATCGAAGGCTGGTAGGTTTGCAGGTTAGTGTTCTTTTAAAATTGCTTCAGTTAAATATGTTATAATGTTTGGTTAGTTTTAGGTATATGTAATAGGTTACCTAAACCATGTTTGCCTAGGTTGTTCTATGCTTTTGTCTCCCCTGGTTCTTTTTCATGTTCTGCTGTTATGGTAGAGAGAAAGTATGAATTGTTAGTTGCTTTTAGCTTCAGGATGTTATGTTGTATTTGAGTAAAGTTGTACTTATAATGAATTGTCTTCGATATTTCTGCATTCGTTGTCTTTGATCAGTCCAGGATTCCGGTTATTTCTGCTTCCTTCTGTATGCGTTCTGTTGCGTCAATGTGGTACTGGTTAAACCATCCGTGTATCTCTCACATTTTCTTGCTACACATCCAATATAAGGTTCTATTGCTGATATATTTTCTGTGGTTTGTAGAAATTGTGTACTACCTCTGCTTCCATTATTAAAGCATCTGATGTACTCATTCATAGCTCCATTTAATAATCTTATTTTGCCACTATTCAATTAGATGTTTCATGGTGTTATGAATTTTCAGATCAAGTCTTACTGTCTTTCAAATGTTTACTTTAATGTACACATATAGGTTAAAGTAGCAAACAGGTATACTGAATATATTACAACTATCCTCTGATCAACAAACTGTCCAACTATTTCCAGCTTGAGTACATCGATGCTAACCATGTGGGGGGGACTATGTAGCTAGCCCAGGTCAACAGCTATATGAAAACAGACACAATATGCCTATCCTTGTGTGCGTGAAGGTGATCAAGCAAAATTCTCGTGTACACATTACACACTCATAAATATACATCACATTAAAGATAGAATCTATAACATTAATTGAATGCAATCAAAACAGGTGGAACATTGTCAACTGTTCCATTCTCACTACATGACATGAGATCCTGATCTTCCGCAAGTGCATCAACTAAGAAACTGGTAAATAAGCATATATATAACAACAACAACAACTAACAAAGGCTACCAAAAATACAATAACTAACATGAAATTGCATTCTCCACAGGGTAACAAACAACATGGATGCAATAAAACAGGCACCTACCATGACAGAGTACCCAAGCAACAGACAGCAAAGGAACAGAGCAGCAGAAATTATTGGAAAGGCAACGCAGCAGTCTCAGCCAAAGGTAACAGCTTGAAAAATCAAATTATGGAAACAAAACAGACACAGTAAACAATAAGCTCCATAACACATTCAATATGGGCTTGGAGTAAACAGGTACGCGAGGTCGAAGGAACTATCGCAATTTCAGACATCAAGCAAGAAATCAACTACTGCAACTGTCCAAAATGCTCGCATCTCACCACAGCTTCAGCCAATGAAGAATTCCACTGCAACATCTGCAGCAGCGACCAAATTGCAGTCCCTAGGTAAACAACGCACTATCTCTAACATCTCCTTAACATATGATAAACATGAACACAAACAAAAAGATAAAAAGGTAAAAATGCAGGTGCAAAGTAATAGTTCAGGTGCAGCAAGGTGCTGAAAAGATTGGAGCTACCATGTACGATGAGCATGCAGAGAGGTTACTAGGCTACACAGCAAGCAAATTACATGAGCAAAACCCTCAGGTAAACACATCCAAAGAAGAGTAACACATATACTAATTAACACATACACTTCACAGATCACACACATCCAAACAAGAGTAACATAGATACTAATTAACACTTACACTTCACATATCACACACATCAAAGAACATTAAGACATTCTAACTAAACAAATAGCTCATTCCCCAAACAGATATACAACGCCTGCTATCCGAGAGTGTAGATGAGACAGATGAAACAGAAAATATTTACCGCAAGACTACAACAATCAATGAGGCAATACGCAGATCGAAAACAAGGTTCACGGTAGACGAATGGACAGAGGCGTAATCCATACTACATGGTACCTCAACTCCTACAAAAGACAAAGCGATTATCGTACTCTGTAAATTAATAAACCAAAAACCATGCACAACAATACTACCAAAGAAATAAAACCACAAATTACATGTAAAACTATACTGCACGCAGAAAAGCAAGAAGGAAAAATGAGCACCAAACACACGAAACCAAGAGAGATGACACACCCGCCAAAGAAGGTCAGCCGATTTCACTCAAACCACTTGAAAGAAGTAAGGCAGCCCTCAAACTCACCCATATTTTGCACATAATCAAAAGCAAATGCACTTTTTGTACCATGCACGCATGTTTGAATCAAGTTGCTACTCACCACAATGATTCAAAAAAATATTCACATGCATAACCAAGAAAGATTTTTGTTGTATCTATCATATATTTTGGTATTTAGATACGGTAATTAAGCAGAGACTTCCACGCGTATCTATCGTACATTTGCAATACCAATCGGGTGATCATTTCCATTTCGTATAAATTCGTGTTATTGTGGAATATGTAATCTGCAAAATATTCTTAACATATGCTTTAACTTGGTCTACCATCCTTTACTTTTAATCTAAGTACTTATTATGTTGTATATATAGTTTGTTTAACCGTGTATCTATTATGTATTGTAATACCAGGGCACGTGTGTAACGCATTACTCGGTGCCTAGTATATAGTATATATATATATATATATATATATATATATATATATATATATATATATATATATATATATATATATATATACAATCTTCTTGGCAAAATAGATCATGTCTCTTCATGTCTTATGTGATGATCATGTGTCTTATCTTCTTGGCAAAATAGATCATGTCTTATTATATCCAAACATATAAAATGCGGTTAATCCTGCGATGGACCAAGCTATTAGTGCAAAAATAGGTGAGAGAGAGATAGAGTGTATGTACTGGCCAACAAACAACAATGACCTGTTGTCTTGTTTCGTAGGGATAACAACATCTTTTATATACAGAGAGCGCGCGCGCGTTTGGCCAGCAAACAACAATGACCTTCTGTCTTGTTTCGTAGGGATAATAGTATCTTATTTTCTTGGCAAAATGATCCTGTCATATTTTCTTGATTCTCAAGGACGGCAGTGTCTCGGTGTCTGTTTGGAATGAATTATTTTGATTTGAATCGAATGAAGAGGAATAAAACAGAGTGAAATAATGGTTCAGTATCCATGTAACTGACATACTAGGTAAAAAGGGAGCCTAGCTTGGAGGATAAGGTTCTAGTTCCTAATGATCAAAATCAACAACCCTTGCTCTACCAAGCCATGTTGATGGAAATGGCCAAGGGCGGAGGTGTATATAGACAAAGGGGGCTAAGCCCACCCGAACAAACAAAATATTACACTAAAAATTTTACGTAATCCAGTTTGAGCTATAAAATATTTTTAATTCAGTTCATCCGACGAACTCGATATAGTCCATTCATGACTCCGCCCTTAAAAATGGCAATGTTGAACCATATTCACCATATGCACAAATGCAAAACCTATATCAACATCAACATAATCCCATCCGTATCCACGGATATCAAATATTAGTGTTGAAGAAGTACCAGAGAAGAAACATCAACATAATCCCATCCGTATCCACGGATATCAAATATTAGTGTTGAAGAAGTACCAGAGAAGAAAGAGTTAGTGGTAATATAAATTGACCAAGTTGGAGTAAAATAATAAATAAGGCTATATTGTTAAAATAGACAAATTGAAAATAGAAATAGGTAAAGAGGACAGTGTAATTTATTTAGTGGTAAAAATGACAAATCTTTATTCCACTACAATTTAAATAGTCTTTTCAATTACAAAAATTAATACTCACTTCTTTCCAAAATCACTGATGCAGTTACCAAAATGCTTTGTTCCATTTTATGTGGTGCGGTATCATTTTCAATGCAATATTTATTGTAAATTTTACCTGTTTTACCTTTATTTATTGCAATAGGAAATACTCTCTACATTCTTATTTAACTGTAGCAGTTGTAAAAAACACATATTAAGGAGAGTAGTTAATATTTTTACTTAACATCAAAATGACAGTAACATCCTTAAATATAATTTAAAAAATGTTGTTTTCCATCTTTCATCCCTTAATAAATAAGGAAAAATGTAGAAAAATACAATAAATAATGCTTTAAAAATATAACTACGAGTTATAAAAAAGAATTTTTGTTTTTAACAAATACGACAGTTAAATAGAAACGAAAAAAAGTATAAAATGAATGTTACATTAATATTATCCAAAGAAGATATTTATAATCATTTCATTATAAAAGTAAATAGATTAACTCACATCCTAATATACCAATTGCGTAGATGAAACACATAATTTTGGCTGTTATTTGGAGAGTTATTAGGTGCACCCATCGTATACGGAATACTTACTTATCGATAAATTAAATGCATATGAATATACCATACAAAAACTTCTCAAATCATTTGGTTTTGGCACCTGGTATGTCCAGGGCAAACAAATTATTGCCAAAGCAATTGAAAGATGTTAATTCCGTAATGACAAGATTGCCCTTATAGTCATCTTTTAAAAAATTACCCAATTCTCTTCCCAGGCCCCCATTAATCCGGCAGCTCCTCCTTCCACTGCTTCCCATTCATCTCCAATCTAATGAATTTTCCCAGTTCCCCTTAGCTCTGTTCCGGTGAAAGCCATTGTAGATGAGCAGTTAAGTGAAAATCTACTGGTTGTAGTCTTAATGAAGACTCTTCTCTTACAGTTATGATTGAGAAAAGGAAGAACTTTCAAGGAGAAACTTAATAGAGCCGTAGAGAAATTGGGACGGTGTGGTGAAAAAACTGGTGGAGATGGGGGAAAGTGGGAGGAGCGCACTCTTTTGGTGTTTGGGAGTCACCGGATGGATCAGTTTTACGCAATGTGTTGACCTCTGGTAACGGCGTTGAATCAGTTTTCGAACCATTCACATTCAGTGAAAAATCGAATATTCCGGCAGGGTCAGTTCAGGCGGTCCTCCGGCCAGTAGACGATGATGACGACGACAAAGGAGGTGAAAACAAAGTAGTAATTCAATTCTTCTTAACCTTAAGTTTCGCCATTTCTGTTAGTCGCACCTCATCCTCCTCCCTTGGGATTTGCTTTACAATTGTTCCATGTTGTTATTGCTTTATACCCCCGAAAATTTTGAACTTGTTGTTGAAAGTTGAAATTATTTGCTTTCTCTTCTTTGTTTAACTGATGGGACGTTCACGGAGGCTACCAATAGGAAGCTAACTCTTTGCTCACATCTGTAATTTACTTTTCATGATGCAATGTAGATGGAGATGTCCCCTTCAATTCACCAAGCATCTCTACTGTTGCATGAATGCAAGAATCATTTCACAATATCACACTGAAAATGTCGTCTCCCGGCCCAATTCGGTCATCCAAAACGTTTGCCACTTAGTGTACGAATCATACAATCAGCGTAATCCAGGTACCCATTTCAAGCCCCCCAATTACAAAATCGATATCCCTTTTAATGCTGAATCATTATCCCCAGAGGAGGCGATAACGGTTGCTGCATCTTTAGCTAATGAGGCGGGGTCGATGGTGGCGTTGAGTTTCTTTTATTGGGCGATTGGGGTCTCGAAATTCAGGCATTTCATGAGGTTTTACGTTGTGTTCGCCACGTGTTTGATAAATAATGGGAATTTGGAGAAAGCGCATGAAGTTATGCATTGTATGATTAAGAGCTTCGGTGAGATCGGGATGTTAAAGGAGGCTGTGGATATGGTATTCGAGATGCATACTCAGGGCTTGCTTTTGAACGTTCATACGTTGAATTGTGTGTTGAATGTTGCTATCCAAGTGGGCTGTTTTGATATCGCTAAGAAGGCGTTTGGTGAAATGTGTGACAGAGGAGTGTGCCCTAATGCTCATAGTTTTGAGTCCATGGTTGTTAGTTATTGTAGAATGGGTAGAGTTTTCGAGGCTGAGAGATGGCTCAATGCGATGCTAGAAAGAGGCTTTCTTGTTGACAATGCTACGTGTACTTTGGTTCTGAGGGTCTTTGGTGAAAAAGGGCAAGTAAGCAGAGCGTTTTTCTTTTTCAATAAGTTTATTTCGTTGGGGTTTACTCCGAATGTGATCAATTATACTTGTTTGATAAATGCTTTATGTAAAAAAGGCAACGTTAAGCAAGCGTTTGAAACGTTGGAAGAAATGGTTGATAAAGGTTGCAAACCGAACGTGTATACTCATACCACACTTATTGATGGTCTTTGTAAGAAAGGTTGGACAGATAAGGCATTTAGACTTTTCCTGAAGCTCATTAGGAGCAATGTTTATAAACCGAACGTGCATACCTATACAGCTATGATAACCGGTTATTGTAAAGAAGAAAAGCTGAACCGAGCTGAGATGCTATTCAATAGAATGCAGGAACAAGGACTTGCTCCGAATACGCACACCTATTCGGTTCTTATTGATGGGTATTGTAAGTTTGGTAATATAAATCGTGCCTATGAACTACTGGACACGATGAATAAATCCGGTCTGATTCCAAATACTTGTGTATATAACTCTATTATGGATAGTCTTTTCAAAAGAAGAATGGCTAAGGAGGGCTATAATTTGTTGAAAACGGGGCTTGCGAATGGAGTTTGCCCTGATCTGGTAACGTATACGATTCTCATATCCGAAAACTGTAAGCAAGAACACATCAAGCAGGCCTTGGCACTTTTCGGCAAGATGGGAAAAGCCGGGATAATGCCAGATGTGCATGTTTACACTACATTAATTTCCGCTCTTTGTAGACAAAAGAGGATAGCAGAAAGTGAACGTTTTCTTGATGATGCTATCAATCGAGGCTTAATTCCATCAACCGAAACTTATACGTCTATGATAGCTGGATATTCGAGAGTCGGAAATGTTCCCATGGGCTTGAAGTTTTACCAGAAGCTCGTTCAACACGGTTGTGTGCCAGATAGTTTTACGTATTGTGCTTTGATAAGCGGATTGTGCAAGGAGTCAAAGTTGGACGACGCTTCGACTTTATACAATACAATGCTGGACAAAGGAATTTCACCATGTGAGGTTACGCGGTTTACAATAGCTTTTGAATTCTGCAAAAAAGGTGAAACTTCCACGGCCATGACACTGTTAGACAGATTAGAGAGAAAGCAATTGATTCATACACTATGTACATTGGTTAGAAAGCTTTGCCGTGAAGAAATGGTTGATGTTGCGGCCTTATTTTTCAATAAATTGCTAGACAAACAAGAGAACGTGGATCCAAATACTCTGGAAGCGTTTATAACTGCTTGTTACGGTAGTAACAACTATTCACTTGTTTCAGATATATCTGGGAAGATTAGAAACAAGAGAATTGGAGAACCAGCAGCTTCCATATGTTAACTTAAACTTGCTCAAGTAGTTAAACGAAGCTTACTTAATTCGGATGATTGATTAATTTGAGTGCCCTGAAGTCGGAAAAGAAACTGTTGCAGCATCTCCCTATGATCTCTTATCCAGGTATCCCTTGTTATCTCTTCTAAGATGCATTTGCAATGTGATGTTTTACACTGCTTTCTGTATTATACTTTTGCTTTTGTTGTTTGCTCGATTAATATGGTACATATACAGCTAAGCAAGTTCAACTCGAAGGCGTTGAATGTATAGCCTGCTTCTGATTTTTAGTTGTGGAAATTAGTGTAATGCCAGAGAATCACTACCAAAGCTGGATTCTTTTTGTTGTTTTTACTACTCCTTTTTCACTTCTTTATAGTAAGAAAATCCAATAATACAGTTAGAGGTCACACCCTTATTTGCTACTAAACCCTATCAATTTTCACCAAACAACTCCAAAAAAAAAAAAAAAAAAAAAAAAAAAAAAAAAAAAAAATGTGAAGTTGTTTGGAGACTGGAGAGAGGAGCAGCCCTTCACAAGAAACCGTCATGTCTACTTTCAAGAAATTGCATACCACTCTAATATTCCACCTGCATTTCCATCTCATTCCGACTACATACTCCCTCCGTTTTTTCTTAACAATCGGAGAGAGAAAAATCACACATATTAAGAAAGTGATTAATGTATGTAAAATAACAAAATTACCCTTCATTTCTTGTGCATGGAAAATTGTAAAAAAATTTGGGTTATTAAAAAAGGGTAAACCCTACCTGAGGTCCCCACTCCCTGTCCCACGGGATGAGTGGAGATATAAGTCAAGATCCCCAAGAAGCTCATCAATGGGCTTACCTTTTGACAGGAGGGAATAATTCGCCTCTTGTGGAAATCGAACATCTAACCTCCCGCTTGAGGCTGCAATTCGCACTCACGCCTTAACCAATGGGTTATGTCTTGGGTTATGCCCCTTGCCAACTGGGTTATTAAAATGAAGGATAAAGGTGGGAAAAAAATAATAAATCTTTGCATTGGAATTGTAAAATGACAGATAAATAAAACGAATGCAAATTTCGAAAAGTGACGGTTAAAAAAGAAAACCGGAGGAGTACATGTTTCAGCCGGTTGCAAGCCTGTATTGTCTGCTATAGATCTGACCTTTTGGGTTCTCTATTTTACTCTCTCTTTTTCTGTCATTATTGTTTCTTTATTTGATCTCTTATTTAGTGTTGCAGAAAACGGGTAAAAGAGGCTGTGGCAAGAGACTGGAAAGAACCCTGCAGATGGGAAAACACTGCTTCGCCCTCTTTTGTCAAGCCACCGGAAAATTTCCTAGGCAAAGATTGGTATGATTATGATGCTAATTGTTATGAATACGAGGGCAAAGATAAACGAGGAGCTCCAGAAATTTGTTGATTCGGCTATGTTGTGACGTTCCATATTGTAGTTGAATGTTGATAATGCCTTGCTCGAGTATTTAGGGTTATCGGGATGTTTGGATTGTTTTAGACTTTGGGTTTAGATATCGGAATGTTTGACGATGATTCATCCAGGATGTAGAGCAATTCTAGTAGATTTTGTAAAATCAAGGTAAATCTGCAAAATAGAGATTCAAAACCCTCGGATTCACAAAACTAGAATCTCTACTTAGATTTGTTGAAACCGAATTTGTAAATGGTGCACTCTATGTATTTCTCTCGATACAGGTTTTCTAATTCAATTATATGTTATAGAGATTCTAATGTATTTTGAACATATCGTCGTGTTTGAGTTAGTTCGCCTAGCATGTTTATCAGTTTATCTTTGTCCATAAATAAACCGTCGATTCTGAGGTTTTACGCATATTAAGAAATTCATGATTTTTATATAATAAAGGCTAAATACCTTCTAATTGTAACGTCCTATCTCGGATACCGAGTCCATATTCAGAAAATAGAATGTTCGGCACGTGACATTTAGAGAAAACCTTATAAACCCTAAGTACATCTAACGTTAAAGCGTAAGAACAAACAATCAAAAGACTAGGCGCCCTCAAGGTCTCACAACAAAACTACTCAACTAGTAAACAACTGTTGTCAAAACTAAATCATAAATAATTGAATTCAATTGCTAGAATCCCGATCAACAACAATCGTGTCTAAAAAGGGGGGAAGGTTTACTCAAACAAACTACCAAAAAAGGAAACTAAAACATAAACTCCAAAAGCTTCACTCCCAAGCATGATCTTCAAGCTCTTCCTCAGAATCATCAATACCTACATATCTTTTTATTTCAATGAAGGAGTAAGCTTATTGATAAGCTTAGTAAGAAGAAAGAAGATCAAAAGAGAGATTCGTAGTTGTGTATGCCGGGAGACATGACATGATTTTACTGTATCCACTTTCACATATAGCTTAAAACAACACTTGAACATAAAGAAAGTCATTGTAAAGCACATGAACGATGCATAGAAAACATGTCAAGTTACTATATCGGTTTATCTTGCACATAGTTGTTCTTTACATTAACTACTTGCACTTATCATAATCATGTTCTTGTCTTTCCTACTTTGTGACTTCTTATCTACTTAGCTTTAAAGCGCGGGATACACATTTCAAGCTAGCACAACTAACTATACCTCTAACATAGGACTTGCTCATGCATGAGTTACACTTATAAGCCCATCGCCTTAAGAACGGCTTGCCTCACACATTCCGATATATGTTTTAACTGTGTCCAAGGTATCCCGTACGATTAGTTCTTCATAAAGAAAAAACTAATAAGAAAATTTGGTAACACATAAAGCAAGTAGGAGCACGTAAAACACCTAAGTCCATACTGAAATCCATGTCTTAACCTAAGGTAACATACAAAGGCCATAGCACACCGAACTATCATCTTATCTCCACTATTAACATAAAACAGAACCCATAAACATAGCAAGAACTTAAAAATAACTTCATGGACACCCCGTTGTTGACCCAGATTGCCTAGAAACTAAGTCTGAGGATTAGTCTATGCGATGTCCCGAGTGGAGGCCAGGGACAGTGGCCCGGGCTTCAGCTCAAACTCAGTTTCTGCACCCAGGACACCCATAAAACTAAGTCTAAGATCAGTCTGGACGCTTTCCCGGGTGAAGGCCAGGGGCAGCGACCCAGGCTTTAACTCCAGTCTTGGTTTCTGGACATAGGACACCTAAAAGCTAAGTTTGGGAGTCACCCCAGACGCTTTCCCGGATATAGGGCCAGGGCAGCATCCCAGGCCTTAACTCCAGACTTAGTTTCTGGTCTTACACTTGTCTGGCAGAACCCTAACACATAGTATGTCCGTTTTCCTTGCCATTTGACCATAAAAACATATTAAAACATCTCAAAACATAAACTTTAAAAGGAAGATGAAATCTTTTGATAAGAACTCCTTACCTCTTTAACATAACGAAAACGAACCAAACGGTGAACAAACTACGATTAACCTTCAAACTTTTGTGAATCTACGAATGAACGGAGAAAACCCTAATGTAAGAATTACAAATTCCACCAGGACTACAAATTAAACTAGGGTATATGATGATTACATTCTTGAGACGAAAACGAATTCAAAATTGCTCCTAAACCAGAATATACTTCGTATGCAGCACTTCGATCTGCAAAACCCCGAAAATCAACAAAAATCGCTCCAGACGCTAACACTTGGGGCGCTTTCCCGAGTGCTCGGCGGGACGTGATGGACGGGGCAAAGTACGAGGCTCGAAACGTAAAATATAAGTTATGGGGTTGCTTGTGGACCTTTTTATAGGTTTTTCATGCACTAGGTCGATTCTTCCAAGACTTAAAGGAAGAGAAAGCTTGGAATAAAAGGAAGGAGGTTGAGGGATTTTACAATAGCAATCCTTAATGTAATGATTGTTGATAAATGCCATAATTATGGATGTGTGACCGTTGAACCTGAGATATTTATGGGCTCGGTTATGAGCCTTCAACCAACTAGCCCTTGGTAGGCTCGAAATCTTGATTAAATCATAGGCAAGGAGAGAATGGCTTATAGACTAGGGCTTCACAACCTCATGGACTAGTCATTCGAGGTCTCATGAATGTCCTTGACTCGACACGTGTTGAGTAAGAGGTCCGGAGACACCCTCATATTTAGGCAACAAGCCTCAAGCTCATCAAACATCTGATACACCCTCTATGCATATCCTCTAGCCGAAAACAGACTTTTTTACATTTGAAGCACTCTTTTTTTATTCTTTAGTAACTTAGGCATCAAAAGGGCTTCACATGAAAACTTGTCTCTGTCGGCTTTTTTGCAAGTGTTTGAGGGCTTGTTGCTTCTTTGCAAGTGATCGAGGGGTTGTGAGAAGCAACGGCTCAAGAGATCTCGAAGGAACTTCAGCAACACTTATCAACATTGAATCTTTGATACTTTGATGATACTTCAGTATCATTAATTAATTGTAAAGTTTGAGGGTACTAGACTTTCAGAAAGTACACTTCAAATTATGGCAATGCCTTCAATTCAAATTTCATCTCAATAAGAATAACAATGAAATTAAAAATACATCATGTTCATGTCAAAATTTTGTTTATCCATTCTAAAAAAAAAATATCCATCCCTAAATGTGAAAAAGAGATGTGGAGGACAATCACCTAATAGTGCCACCAAGAATAGATGCAACTTTGCATGGACCAGCAGAAGTGGTGAAAGGTACGCCTTTGTAACACGCCACCAACTCATCGTTGGTCTTAAGATCCGGTTGAACCGTCTCCCACACTTTTTTCTTCGGGTTCAACACTTCATCTGGATTACTACCACCTTCAGAAATTCCTGGAAAACTCACCCTCTCACCAACACCTGCACTTTCAGGTGGCTCCACAAATTCTACCTGTTTTTTTTTTTTTAATCATCATCCCATTAATAAAATTGGAACAGTAAGGATATATATTGCAAAATTCATGAAACAAAAAGGATCAAAACTGTCTTTGTTCGAGTAAAAAAAAAATCAACAGCAGAAGCGTGGTTCAAAAATACATCAAGAGCAATAAGAGCACGCAAAAACATAAAAACGTCAAATTTGCTCTCACCTTAGTGTCGTCACTGCTAGAAGCACATAGAACCATGGCATGAGATAGTATACCCCTCATTTTCACAGGTTTCAAATTGCAAAGAACACAAACCTTTCGATTCTGACACCAGATATCACAATCAAACAAGTTAGTTATCCTTAACCTCCTCAAGTGTGCGTAAAAATTGAAGGAATTCAGATAGTTTGAGAGGCGTAACCTGCATTTTCTCAAGAGGAATATACTTGACAAGGCCACTAACAACAGTTCGAGGTTGAGCTTCACCAACATCAATCTCTTCCACATATAAAGTATCGGCCTCAGGATGTTTTTTAGCTGCTGTTATGAGGCCAACACGAATATCAAGTCTACCAACACCATTTTCAGCTTCAGAGGGGATAGATGATACATTGGATTTCCCCTCAGCAGGTTTTGTTGGCTTTACCTTTTCGTATTTTTACCTGGGGTGGGATGAAAAGAGCAATATTAAAGCAATGATGCCCATAAAAGTGCAAAGTGGACAACCGAAGGACACAAGTCAATAAAAGTATTATTTTTTTATAATAAATAAATAAATAAGTAACATTTGTAAGAAAAATTGACTCCCGATCAGAAAATAACTCGATTTAGGAAGAAAAAGAAGATTTTCGATCTCTAGTTTTTTTTTTTTCTTTTTGATTTACCTAAAGCTAGAAACTCAGCTATTGTGAGTTTCGCTTTGTTTTTTTGTTAAATAAAACTTTACTTTAAAAATAAAAAAAAAAAAAAAAAAAAGTAACATTTGTTCTTTTGAAACCATTCGAATTTGTGGGGGAGGAAATGAATCTTACTACAGAACCAAACGATATAAACGGTGTATATGTCGTTAGAAGGTCTGCTTGACTGAAGTCACTGAAAAATGGAGCAGCCCACATGAAACACCAATAATCTTAGAGCTACCACCATCTTTTAACATCTTAAAAAACACATATACTCTTTACCATATATGCATAATTTACAAGGAACGCAATCCAACAAGAACCGGATGACTGCAACTTTTACCCTTTTTGGGATGGTAAGTTAAGATGTTACCTGAAAGTTTTGCTTTGTTTAGCTGTTCAGTGATCTTCAACTCAGCTTCCTCCTTGACTTTCCTATCGGCTTGACTACCAGCAAACCTTTCTCTAAAAGACTCGACTTCCTCATCTTTCTGGATATGCCATCATCCCAAGTGTGAGAAAGCATGGTTAATAAAGCAAACAAATAATGAAAATATTCTTTCACAACAAGATTAAACGCTTGTACCAGCTCCTTGAATAGTGGTGCAGGAGTCCCAATCCTGTGACCAGCAGGTAAAATTTCCCAAGGCTTTTTGGCTCTTTCAACATCGCCTTGTTCATGAGAAAGTGAAACTTGCATGTCAAGAGGCAGGTTAAGCTGCTTAAGCACCTATTGAGTCCAAACAGAAAGTCATCTGAATTTGAATAACAAATTTACTATTAAAAAATAGCTCAAAACCAAAATGCTTTGAGACCACGCTCAAATCATGTACCTCTTGAGTAAAGGATGGCATAAACGGTTCTAACAGACAAGCTAGGAGATATACTAGTCCCGTGGAAGTTTTCATCACTATGGAACACAAAGGTCGATCTTGCTTATAGAGCTTCCAAAACTGGCTCTCCTGCAAAAAGGAAAAATAACTGTTGAAAACAAGACAAAGCCGGTTATCAAGCACAGAGATTCCATTAATGCCCTAGAGAGGGAATCATCAGTGGGACCCCATTATTAATGGCTCTTGATCATGTGCGTGGCTAAAGTGTGGAACTAAGGCTATACACGTATCACTTCAACCAAAAGGACCATCTCTATCTCAAGAATAAATGAAAATGAAAGATTGAGCAAACTATCAAAATCAAAAAGTTGCAAGCTTACTTGCAAATAACAATTTCCTTCACCAGAAATGGACATGGCAATCTTCAAACCTTGCTTTAGTTTCACCTAATCATCCAAAATAAAAAGAAAATCATTGTTGTCCAAGAATCTATCTATCAAATTTACGTTGCACAAGTATGCACAGAGTACTAGTGGAAGCCTAACCTTCTCCATGCTTTCTATGTATTGCTCTACATAATTGCCCACTTTTTCTCCCAGACCCTTAGTTAAAGGGTGTGATTCGGCACCCTCAGCATCAGGAATGATACTACCATATCCCGTGTCTGGACAATGACCAAATGAGTAAAAATTAGACCGTGAGTGGTCAAGGACTGTGACTGGTAAAGTTTCCTAAACCAACCTACATCCAAACAATGATGTAAAACCCCACCTGGATCTTTTGCAATGAAACTCAGGACACGATTAATGAAGTTGCCAAGATTGCTAAGCAGTTCACCGTTCAGTTTAAACTTGCAAATCGGCCCAAGTAAATAAAGTGTCTGATACCTACAGAACAAAATAGCAATGCGGAAATTTGAGACTGCTTTATCAGGGTGCTCATGTGCAGAGAGGCTGAGGCTCCAGTGATTTGTGAGACTTTTCTCTCCGAATAAATCAAGATAAAGATAAAGAGCAGCTGCGCAGAGGCATACCTCTGGTCTATTAGTCAGCAAATAATATCTCCATACTTCTACAGGTATTTTTGTATATTGGGCGTCATTCCCAAAAACTCCAATGCCTTTACTCTTAGAGAACTTCCCTGTATGAAACAGCCGGCAGACAGTTACTACAAAAGCTTTACAAGACATGTATAAAGAACAAGACTAGTTGATTAGGCTACGTTGTTTGCATTGTACAATCATACACTACAAGAAAATATTAACCTATAGAAGCTGTTTGTGGGCTGACCTGCTTCATAGTTCAAATATTCAGTTACACTGATCGTCTTCATCAAAGTCCAATTTTCACCAGTTCCAAGAAGTGAAGAAGGAAACATTACCTGAAAAAAAAAATTAAGTCATAGCTTCACAAACAAAAGGTAAAGGAGATCACCAGCAGACACGAAAAGGAAGAATTTCAAAATAAAATAGTCTAAAGTTAATTCACATACGGTATGAAAAGGAATATTATCCTTGCCCATAAATTGAAATAGCTCAACATCTTCAGGATTCTTCCACCACTTTTCCCACTCCTTTGTGTAGCATGCAGTGATTGACACGTATCCAATCGGTGCATCAAACCAAACATAGAATACCTAAAATATATTTGAGAAGGTTATTTTCATGGTCAATTAAAGCAATGATAAAACTAGAGATCCATGCTTACGATGAAGCTGGAGACAAAGAAACTGTGGATTCTTATATAACCTTGTCCTTGTACTTCTCATGTGGAACAGGGACACCCCACTTCAAATCTCTGGTAATGCATCGATGTTTCAACCCTTCTTTGAGCCATGCATGGGTAACTTGTATAGCATTTTGACTCCAACCTCCAGCCACTGACATATTATTAACGTATGCTTCTAATTTCTCCTTCACCAAAGGGAGCTCCAAAAACAGGTGATCAGTATCACGGAGATGGGGAGTGGTACCACAGACCTTTAAGAAAAATACACGAAACTAGTGTCACAAAACATCAACATACCCATGTAAATTATATGCAGCTTACATGAGCAAACAAATCAAGGTTTCCATAAAAAATTCCCTTCCAAGTTAAGAATCTCAATATATCAACTAAAGATTCCTGACATATTTTCCTTCAGGAGCCCACAGAAAATATGGACGAACAAAATTAGCTCCGTTTCTTCCATATTTTCCCAAACTAGCCCAATCTTACAATTCAACGCATGTTTAGTCTCCACTGTCTATAATTTCAAGTCTTCTGTACTTCTCGTGATCTAGACACCATTTTTGCAGAAGAATGAAATATTTGGGACGAAAAAGTGTCGATGGAAAAAAGGCTTGACAGGGGCATGGAATCCTAATTTGGGAGAAACGTGAATTAAGTGGGACCATCAACAGATTAACCAGTTTCTTTGCGGGAAAAAAGAAAATGAGTGACTCAAATCAATGTGTCTCAACTTCTTAAACAAGAGCTTGTTTGGTCCTCCAAAAGTTGAACATCTCCTAATTGTATATGAACTTCAATTTTTACTATTAATAACTTTTTTATAAAAGGTTCTACTAAAAGTCATTTTTCCTGTCAAGTTGACATGCCTCAGTTCTCTAACACAAAAGACACATGTTACTCCGCAGTCCGTTTATCTTAAGGCCCCAGAAGAGAAAATGAAGCTAAAGCTGCTCGTGAGCAGGCCTCACCTTGCATCTTGGTTCCACGAGTTCTGTAGGATTCAAAAGCTTTCCACACTTCTCACATTGATCTCCTCTAGCAGAATTGTTATCACAGCCTGTTGTAGGGCAATTACCCTCGACATATCGGTCGGCTAAAAATCTTTGACACTTGTCACAGAAAAGCTGCATCACAGAAGAACGTAATAAGACATGACCCGAACCCAAAAAAAAAAAAAAAAAAAAGAAACAAGGCTTTTTGTTCAAGTCCAAAAGATTTGCTGCAATCATGTAAACTAATGATTATCCCCATGAAGCTTTATACCTGCTGCTCTGTTTTCTCTGAAAGCAAATTGTTCTCCAACAACTTCTTAAAAATGGATTGACACACTTCAGTCTGTTCAGGTGTTGAAGTTCGACCAAACTTGTCAAAACTTATGTCAAACCAGTCATAAATGCCTTTATGAATAGCATGGTACCTAAAAGTCAATAAAGAATATAAGTATGATAAAAGAGACTTACTAGATGGAATGTAGTATGGAGAGAAACTTGTAGTCTCTTGCTAAAGCAATTATGTACGCAACTAATGAACCATCTCTAATTAAACCCGGAAAAAAAATTAAAGCAACAGAAAGCTATGAAGTAAGAAGTACTACTTCTGTCCCGTAATATAGGTCTTTTCGGAGTTTCCCACACAAATTAAAAAAGTGGATGAATGTCATAGAATGCCTTTTGACTATACTATCATTAATGCAATAGTTGCAAAGCAATAAAAAGAGGTTGTATAGATAATAAATTAAGGATAACATGAAGAATACGGGATAAATGCTCTACTGGTATTCTTAAAAATAAAACTTATATTACTAGACAAAAAGAGATAGCTAAAAACACCTATATCATGGGACTTTGGTAGTAATTTAAATCCATCAACCATTGATCATTCACCCACTGAAATATCCAATAGCAGTCCAATAGTTGATTAGTGGAATGGAGCAGATATACAAATGAAAATTTTACCATGGTACAGACCTTTTTAATTCCAAAATAAGTAATAATAGATTTATCATTGTAGGCCATGTGCATGGCAGATTGCAGATGGACGACTACATTGATAGCATTACTTACAAAAACCGGAAAGATTAAACAAACAAAACTTACTAGTCCTACTAGAAAAAGTTACGGCTGTACCAATTATGTAACGTCCTCGTCAAACATTTCAATAGCAATTATTAACAACATACTAAATCTCCACTGAACTCAAAATAAAAATTCCGGTTAACTGAGAATACATACAAGCACAAAAGGATTCTTAAGTTCATGCATGGGATATTATAGTGTATATACTCCTGTTAACTCCAGAAAATATAACACATGCTACAATTGGAGAAAACAAAAGCACAAAAAGAATATCAAAGAAGAGCCTTAGTTTATATAAAATTGAACCAAACTATTAACAAATTGAAATATATACTCATTGCATATCCTAGTCTTAGTTTTTTGCAAATCGAAACAAACTGTGAAAAATGTAAAAGATATACTTATCGCAGATCTCCTTGGGAGTGCAATTTTCCTCCAGAGCTTTAGTCTCGGTCGCAGTCCCATACTCATCCGTGCCACAAATGTAAATGGCATTATATCGTCGTAATCTACAATACCTGGCAAACACATCCGCACTCAACACACCTGTAGGAAAACGTCATTCCAATAAAATAGTTCAACATCCATTAAACAATGAGAAACAGCACAAAGCACATGAATAAATTGATGAAGTTAAGAACATTGTAAATGATTATGCACGCAAAACTTACCAATTTCAAGAAAGCAAAATTTCGAAACCTAACAACAATATGCAAATTATTCAGCTAATTTTCACGCACTTATAGCCAATAATTTTGCAGGGCAACAAAGATTGTAATGATCATTCACACCACTTAAATTTTATCTCCAAAAACAAATTCTATAGCCTAACAAGACAATGATAATTAAACGACTAATTATAGCCAATAATGAGCAAAATGATGCAACCTTCAATCGATAATATAGACACTGATTCTTTAAATACTTACAGCCGATAATATTGCCTAGGTGAGGAACATTGTTAACGTAGGGCAAGGCACTAGTGATGAGAATGTTTCGTTTCCCCGGAATCGGAAGCTTCGGAGAAGAAGGTGCTTCCCCCATCGATTCAGCAGATGAATGGAATAAACCAACAGTTAGAGGTTTAGCAGGGGGAGGATTACTGGGAGATTTAGACATGAGTGAGTGAGCAGATGCGGTGGTGGATAAGTAATTGCGAGAGGGTGTAAAGGTGCGCAGCGGCGGAAGAAGGCGGCGCCGGAGAATATGGAAACGAGCTATGGTGGCTAATTACTGCTGGGACTGCTAAGCTTCTTTTAATCGAGGAAATTAGTCTTTAACCGACTTTAGATGGATTTTTTAGGTTTTATTCTCCGACACTTTGCATCAGTGTCTCTGAATAGAGTCTCTACTTTACAGACTCCAATATCATTTACAGAATCTCTACACATAGTCACCCGTACTGAAATCTCTACTACCGTCTTCTGATAATAAAGAATCTAAACTAAAAAATAATTATGACATATTTACAAAAACAAATACACATATAAATAATTTATTATCTATTATTATAGTGATAGACAATAAATATATTACCTTGTATGAATATTCAAAATATGTATAGAAGATCTTATTAATGAAATATTTGTAGAAAACATTTTTTGTGAATCGAAATATATATATATATATATATAATGTTAGAAATAGCAAAAACTTGAATCTATAAAAAAAATTCAGATTGCGGTAGATATAGAGTATGATGTCCAATTTTATCCAGAAACTGTTGAATAGAGATCATGTATACAGATTCTCGACGCAAAGACATTTTAGTTGGATCTCAAGTCAGATATACAGATTTACCACTTTTTACAGATTCTAATACAAGAGCTCTGATACAGATTATCGCAAAAATCGAACTGAGCCGAGGTCATTTAATTCATTTCGGTTTGTTTAATAACACTCCTACTGGTTCGCTTTCAATTAAT
Source organism: Gentiana macrophylla (assembly GCA_026214975.1). Taxonomy (NCBI): domain Eukaryota; kingdom Viridiplantae; phylum Streptophyta; class Magnoliopsida; order Gentianales; family Gentianaceae; genus Gentiana; species Gentiana macrophylla. The sequence goes on from CM047805.1 coordinate 22,720,804, forward strand.
ATTATACTATAAAATTTTCGATTCGGTTACGGTTAACTAAACAATTATTCGTAACTGAACTGAAAACCAAACCGAATCGTTAACCAAGCTAATGTTGTATTGTATATCGCTTTCCTCCATCGTTTTCAAACTGTCTCAAAAAATCATCATTTTTACCCTAATTCTTATTTTATAGTATTTCGTCTTCTTTCTTTTAAAGCCTTTCATGAACATCTTCCGACTAACTTTTGAGGCACGGTACCAGCATTCAACCTCGTAGAAGTCAAATGTAATTTTAGCATAGAGTTTGATGGGGATGCATAAAATAATTCATTTGACGAGGTTATTCATTTATCGAGGTTCTATTGTACCTAAACATCACCCTAAAGATTTAGAGGATTGACTCAAACACTAAGGCATTTTAGTTAGTTATGTTCATAATCAAATTTCCCATCAATTGAATGGATGGTGGAATATAAATACAGAGCTAGATTTTCTAAAGAATACAAAAAATTTGCACTTTTATTGGCAATTCAAAAAGGACAGAGAAACATGTAACCCTTCAAAATTCTCTGATGAACTTGCAAGCCAAATATAATCTTTCTGAAGATTCCTACTGTCCTGCAATTTAGATTGCCAATTTGCACATATAAAGACTACAAAATTAAGCTAGGAATACTAGTACATTTAAACTAGTTGAGTTGAAATTCCATCTATGTAAAATTTTACTGGATATATTTCGGGATTTCGCTTTCTTCAAGAGGGATAAAGAGTACTCAGCAGCGTCGATAAGTTCTTCAATGTTGTGAAGGGATCGCTCTTCAGCACCGAGCATGAAAATGGCACGCGCTTGAGCTTTCTTTTGTAGCCTTGCTGCTAAATTCAACGGTAAAGCAGGCGAATTCAGACTCCGTAAGATTTGTCTGTAAAGTGACAATACTCTCCCTCTGTTTCTGGCTAAATCTTCTGCTGTTGCCCAGAATATACCTTTCGCCGCCATCTACATTTCAAAAAAAAAAAAGTCTGTCAGCCATATAATCAAACACCTTGTTGCTATAAGCTAATGAATTCTTTCAGAGACATAATCAAACACCTTGTATGCAACAACTACAAAAACTCATACTAGAACCTAATGAATTCTGTCACACACATAATCAAACACCTTGCTTGCAAAAACAACCCTACTGCTCTAAACTAATGAAATTAGTATTAAATGTGCGAAATATACAGATGCCATAGAGGTGAAATGATGGATGAGGGCAAAAAAAACTTGGACAAAAAGGTGGGAATACATCAGCTAAAAGAGGCAAATTATTGAAATTCAGCTTGAACTGAACACGTTGCTCAAGGGGACGAAGTAACGAACCACTTGAAACAACCTATGTTTGTGAACCCTACCACTTTCTGAGGGGCCAAGAATTGCACATAGTAGTCGCCGGATTGAATAGTCCCAATAGAAATGAGGGGAAAAACATTGGAAGGGCTACTAAAATGTTTCCTTTATCAACTTCTCTTGTAACCTTTACCCACTCACCAATCTTTTTAAAATCCAACATTTTCACCATTACAACGATTTTCAATGGAAATTCAAAATGTTCCTCCATGTGACTCTTTCATGGATAGACCTTCGTATCTGTGCTAGCTTCACAAGCTCTATGTACAGCTCCCTCTTCTTAGTTGCAAAAAGTTTCAATAGCACTAAAAGGGCAACATGGTGCATGAACGCATCCGAGGAAGGATTGGACCATTTAGACCTACTGCATGCAACGTTACATTTCCTACATGTGGTTGTATCCACGGCTTGAAACTGTGGCGTCCGTTCAAAAGCCGCCAAGTCTTTCCCTTCATCTAGTTTTAGTAGCCCTGCAATCATGAATTTTTCCGGTTCACCTAAGCCCCAAGTGTGATAAATTATAATCTCACAACAAAATGTAATGCAATAAACACGTACATCACAAAATTTCAATCTAATCTCTTTTTGGGGAGGGATTGGACAAATTATATATCAAGAACTCTTAGCTATTTGCATGTTTGTAATAATCCTAAATCAAGATTCATGACTTAACCTAAATTCACCACTTATCAAGCTAAAATTTCGGTTCCTCTACAATGATAGAAAATCTCGACAAATAAGAATATTTTGATTAAAGCAACTAACATAATCAATTATCGACATTTCTAAGCTTCCATCTTCGTTTCATTTGGTTTATAAAGTACTTTTTCAGATAATAATACAACCACCGGATCACGAGCGCTCCCAACCAAATTGGTGAAATAACGAAGAAAATGAATATGAATCCTACAGATTTTATGTCCATCATAATACAATACATAGTAATGAGAAAATATGCAAGCCACAGGCACCGTGCACTGTTACCTCGAGTATCCAAACGGGACAAATAATGCTGGAAGGTAATTAGGATTGTCATTTCAAGGTCAGTCAGCGTCTCCCTCCTTGTATCTCAAGATAAAATAGGTTTCACCTTCTTTACGGCAGAAATTCTTCTCTGCATACCTTCTTCAATTTTCTCACACAGTTGTACATCTAAACTATCTCCTGCCCCTATCGAATTCAGAGCACTGCGAACAAAATTGTAAGTATATGATCTTGGAATCGATCCTCGATTTACCAACTCGACAAGAAAATCTCGTGCCTCAAGTATCCTCCTCTTTCACACGAGAGAATGAATAATAGGAGTATACGAACTCGTAGTTGGTGTTCCATGACCCTGTTTATCCATCCTCCTCATCATCTCAATTGCCTTGTCAGTCTCGTTTACAGAATCAGTAATACCTAATGAAAGAATCATAAGTGACCCTATTCGGCAAACAGCCTCTCTTCACCATATCATCAAACAATTCCAATGCCCTCCCAATTCTATAAGTCTTGCAGCAACCGTTGATTAAGCAATTATAAGTAACAACATCAGGAACAAAGCCCTTAAACAGCATTATCCTAAAAAGTGATTTGCTTCCCACAACCGCCTCCTCGAGGCTTTTCTACACCGGTTTCCAATGCATGTCTGCGGAGAAGAACCCGATCAAAATAGTATACGTAAACGTATCCGGTGGACACCGAAAACCAGGCAGCTCCATTTGTTCCAACAATAACTTAGCTTTCTTAAAATTCCCAACCCTACAAAGGGCATAAGCAATAGTGTTATACGCCAGAACATCAGGCTTACAATGAAACTTCTTCATCCTATAAAATGCAGCTAAAGCTTCATTCACCAATCCCTCTTCACCTAAAACCTTTATAATACATGTAACTGTAGCAGTCGTCACCCTCCCTTTTTTCGATTGTTGATTAAGAAACTCCCAAAGAGGTCTTAAGATATTCCCTTTCGCCAGTACAAGCGCCATCTCCTTACACGTAAGTTCATTGTGGCTAAACCCAAACTCCGCTTCAACCCAATCGAAGAATTCAACAGCTTTCTTTAAACCAATATATACTTTTTCTTGATCTCTATAAGCAGCAGGACCTAGAACAAGAGAACCATTTTGAGCTTTATAAGCTTCAAACCTTAGACTTCATTGTCTAAGCGAGCACGATGGCGAAATCCCTTTTGGCAGCCTATTGATCTTGGAGATCTAAACAGAAATCACGGGATACTTCTGAGTACTTCAATCACGGTTTCCGTAGACCATATAGGAGTAGAGGATGAAGATGAAAGTGATGATTTGAAGGGCTGGTTTTTAACAATAGCTGCAAAGATTTGGTCGACAAAAGGTGATAAGGACTGATTGACAGGCCTTGGATTGAACATGAAATCCTAAATCAAAGACACGCTACAAGATTTAGAGTTGCATCAACAATCCAAAAGGTAGCCTTTGCTAGAGAAATTCAAACAACCAAAAGAGTACCAATTGCTCAGAGCCACAATGTACCTTTTTCTATGAACACGCAAAGATTCCTGCTTTATTTCCAATTAATTATCAAGATATACAAAATTCAGCAACAAGATAGCAAATATGTACTCTTCCATATGAGATTCATGTAAGTGAATTTACAACTAAAATCTAGTGCTGCACAAGCTACCAAAAGCACATTAAACAATTGAACAAACCGACAAATAGGTGAAATGCTAACTACCAAAGCACATTACGAGATTTCAACATATAAACAAAATAGTAGAACCCATTTCACTGGACAAAATAGGAAAGGAAAGGAAGGAATCTCTAGAATCGCCGAAGAGAAAGAAGCCAAAATCACAGATACTAAAAACGTCTCTACACTCTACTAATTGAAAGAAGATTATTAAGATTTCAGATAAAAAAACTTCTGAAAAATGAAAAGAAAAACACGGCAAGAAGATCATTACTTGTCGAATGGCATGTGACGGAGGTCAAGCAGCGGGAGAATCAGGACGTCGGCAGCGGCGGTGTAGTAATTCAGCTTCAGTCGTGGAAGTGTCTACTGTTTGGTAGGTGTGCTGATACTTAAGGGGCTAAAACAAGCCGAGTCACTCTCAAATAGCTCGATACTCGGCTCGTGAAATACTCGTTTAAAAAATATACTAAATCGGTCCCAAAATTAAAGTAATTAATTCTAGATATTTTCACACAAATTAATAAAGTGATTGAAGGTTATAAATCGAAAGTTAAATGTCTAAAATACTTATCGAGTATCATTAATACAATAGTCGTTAGTGCTGTTAACGAGCCAAGCCGAGTAGCTGATGTTCAAGCTCGAGCTCGTTTATTATCGAGTATGCTCGGCTCGGCTCGTTAACACAAACGAGCCTAAAAGCCTGTTCGAGCTCGGCTCGATAAGAAAGAAAAAAGTTCGAGCTCGAGATCAAGCTCGCGAACAGGCTCAAACTCGAGCTCGGCTCGTTCAACAGAATTTTTTGTTTTTTTTTTTTTACAGATTCAGCCTATAGCCTTACAAGTTACAAACTCAAAAAAAAAAAAAAAAATGCAGGGGACACAAATTTACGGACATTGATTATGAGCTTGAAGTTTGCCAAAACTCTAATATTAAGCCAAGAATATTGATCATTATCTAAACATCGTAAGTTTATACTGACTGAACATCGTAAGTGCCAAAACGACCAAAGCCCACTAGCTGAACCGCAACCAAACACAGTATAAACTAAAGACAAACAAACTCCAGGGGCAGCTTAAGAGAAGGATAAAATCAAAGGGCACAAACACATAAAAGGCAGTAATTTCACACACAAAATAGTCCTGAACTATTGTCATGGACTGTCCTGAACTATTGTCATGAACGAACTATTGTTTGCTTCGAATTTGACAAAAATGTTCGAATTTGACAAAAATGCAGCAAAGAAGCATGAAATAGTGTAAGAGTCGGATTAAAAATACTTCCCGACTTACCGTGAAGGAGTAGAAGACGATGGGCGGCCGGAACGGAGACAATGGACGTCGACGAAACCGATTGATCTCGTTATGCTACTATTGAAAACACGTTCTGCTTCTACTCAAAGAAGAGGTAGCAGCCAAGCAGCTGAAGCGACGGCGGCGGACTGAGGGCTGTGAGGGGAGATTGGATTTGGCGGTGAGTTGTGTGAGAGAGAACCGAGTCCGGAGGGAGAGGGAGAGGGGAGAGCGGCGGGGGTATTATGTTTTATCCGAAGGGGAGTCCGGAGGTTGAGGGCTGAATCTGAATGGCTGATAATTGATGGAGTGATAATAGATATTTGATATTTGTTTATTTTATATTTATTATTTATATTATATATTATATAAGTTCGCGAACACTAACGAGCGTTTACGAACAATTTCGTGTTATTTCGTTTAATCACGAAATTTCAATTCTCTTCGATAATGTAGATGAACGAGCCTGAGAACGAGGTTAAGCGAGTCGAGTTATGAACATTCGATTCGTTTAACAACTCTAATAATCGTTAAGTAATGAAAAATTGTTGGATTAATAATAAATTATAGGTAAAATAGAAAAAATGGAAATAAATGTTGTATTTATAATAATGAAACATATTGTGGAAAAAATCTAAAATTATGCGATGAGTTATATTTTGAGGCATTTTAGTATTATTTTATACTTTTTTACTTGCGAACTTGAATATTTTGAAACTAAACATATTTTCGATCTCGAATTCAATCTTAAAAGTTTTAAAATTTTATCGAGCATAACCTAATCGAACTCGAGAATTATTAAAACTTAATTGAACCGATTTTTTTTTTCTTTTCGATAACCTGTAATTTTTATTAATCAAGCACGAAATAATTACAAGGTTTTGTGCCTACCCCGACACCTCCAAAAAAAAAAAGATGTGCTCAATTCACATACCCCACATCCTCAAAACCCAGTCAAAACCCGATGTGAATCTGTAGGAAAACCTGCACGATCTTTGAAAGAAAGCGGTCCCATGCATTGGAATTAAACAACTAAAACAAAATAAGTTGGAGATGCAACCCCATTCAAAGCAAGAAATATGTGATTCGAATCGAATCATTTACACCCTTTGCTCATACCTTATTAACGAGGCGTAAACGAATGCGAAGCCAAATCGACTAATAATTATAAACAAATTGAGTATATCATAAATTTCTCAGAGTTCAAGGTTGAGTTCAAGTACAAGTATTTTAATATCAAGCTCGAGCTTCAATTAAGGAAAATTAAAATTTTGTTCTATAATTATTTTTTGACAGATATGAAATATACCCACACATTTTCTTTTTGTCTTATTAAGATTCAGACCAAAATCTATGGATTAAGTATCTGCATAATTACAAATCGACTGATTAAAATTTTAGTTCTACATCAACCTTTCAAGTTATACAAGTCTTTCAATTACTCCTCCGTTCAAAAATAATCGATCACGATTCTTAAATCGCATGTGATTATTAAGGAATCATTTATTGCATTGACTTTTATATGAAATATACTATAATTCCTCAACTAAAAAACCTTTGAAATCGAAAGACATTTGGAGTCTAAAAATATCTGATTAATGAAGGGTAAAGTAGAAAAATACATTAAATATTCCATTGAATTGCGAACTCGCTTCGATTAACGAATCTTTTTGATAATCTGCATCGATATATTATGGGACGGAGGAGTATAACTTAGAAAATTTCCAGGAATCTTTAACAACCAACTCTGAAACCATCATGTCAATTTTATTATTTTAACATCTTAGTTGGTGGAATCTTAATTTCCATGTGCATTGCAGTGGGGATATATATATATATATATATATATATATATATATATATATATGATGTAGCGTGGAATATCGATTTATGCGATATGATGTCAATCTTGAGGATATAAGGTCATTATGGGTGATTCTCCCGGAGAGGTAAGGCGGTTATTTAGAACAAGGTGGCGGAATAAGCATAAAGTAAATAACAAAAAGATTGGGCGGTGGTTAGCGGCAAAAGGGCAGAGTTTGGCTGTGTGTATTAATTCTCAGGTCCTCTTCTTTGTTACATATGATCCTCTATTTATAGACAAGCAAGTCGGTCTACTGTTCACGATTAGACAGCTAATGATATAATAAGAAATAACTTATACAAGTGCCATAAGTATCTTAAATAAATATCTGTATGCACTGAATCATGTAAATAGTCATGCCAGGCGCCGCATGCGTTGTCCGTGGCGACGATAGCGTGGTGATGGCGGCGGCGAGTGCGATCTTGCCTTGACTGTATGGAGAGGAAACCATATGATGGAGATACGTCCGGTTTAGAAGTGGCGGACGAGAGAAAAGCGGCTGATCTAGCGACCGACTTGCTATAAGTGGGTGCGCGCTACATAAAGCGAGGCCCATAATATTTGTATTGGGCGGGTTGACGAGCCCAATCCATTGGAGCGATATCTGTTGCGGGTTAGGTATATCAATGGCCCCTACTCTGCGATCGGATGTGCCCGCCAGCGGAGAGTAAAAGTATGTCGAAGAAGTGAATACCGCTGAAGTTTGTTTGTGCTTGCGTGCCGAACAGAGCTTTGATCGCCGATAGTCGCTATATCGGGCTTAAACTAGTGTTTGAACGAAATCACCAGTAAGTTGCTGTGCATTGCAGCGAACAGGCTTTGATCGCCGATAGTCGCTATATCGGGCTTAGTCGCCAACAACGCTCTGTTGGGCTTAGTTGCCAACAACGCTCTGTTGGGCTTAATGATGACCGCCGGTAGCTGGGCGACTAGAATTGAAAAGGAATGTACTAGTAGTTGAAACGTCGCATCAATCACGTGAGAGGTCGCGTACGATCTGAATCGCCACCTATTCTGATTGGCTGCCGTTTCTTGGGATACGAACCGTCGTCAGTTAGACGTATCGTGGAGACAAGACGTTTCGAAACGTTTCAAATTTCGAAAATCGTAATAACTGTTCCCGCCTTTTTCTCCTCTATAAAATGGGGTCCTCCTCCACCATTCACCATTTTTGGCGAAATTGACTCCGGCGATAACAAAACTCCGGCGAGAAGGCGATTTCCGGCAAGGTTTAACAGAGCTCCGATCAGGCGTTTTTCTCAGCAATCAGTCTACTTCTTAACTTCTTCCAACGATCAGGTACCAAAATCTCCCTTCTGTTTCCGTTTTTCACTCTGATTCCTTCCCAAAATCGTGACTTCGATTTGTTTTTCCTTATTTTGTGTGAATGTAGCCCTAGTTCACTTTGGTGTAGCGTATGATCCTGATATCATGATTTTTGAGCATAATGTATATTTATCCTCTTCCTGAATCCCCAATTACGCTTTGGTGTATGGTTTTGCTCCAAGATTATTGCTTTTCCATGATTTGCTTTGTTAGCTAGCAGTTTTTCTTGGCTCTGACTTCTAACAAGGCGTAATCGGGGTTGAATGCTCTGATTGCGCCTTCCTTGATTATCTGCGTTTACATGTTGACGCATCACTTATTCCTGTATGAATGCATATGTGATTGGGGGTAGTTTGCCTGGGATTTTTCTGGGTTAATGCTTGGGAAAAAGATAGGTTTTTCGGGTTTCTTGTTCAAAGAAGATAGAGGGGCGAGGTGTCGGGGTGTACTCGCTTTCACCTCGGCCTGACTATCATGTCTGGGTGATTAAACGTGTCCACCTTGCCCTTTTTCTTTTTCAGCATGTCCTCTGAAGATACTCAATCAAATGAGGAAGTTCGTGTAGTCGCTGGTTACGGATCCGGCGACGAGTGCGATGGTCGATGATTCGACTCGATGAGAGCAGAGAGCGAGCCGGAGGATGAAATCGCTCTTATTGGCGATGCGGGCGCGCGGCCCGGGTGAGATTGAGGAAGAAGACTACGACGAGGATGCGGACAAGGCGGTCTTTGAGTTCGTTAGGCGGGAGGGCGCGAGTTCTTCTAGGGTTCTGGAACGTCGACCATGAGCGAGGAAGAGGTCAATCAAGATCAGTCCGCGAAGTTACCGCCCGGTGATCTCGCGCAAAAGAGTGTCGACCGCGAGCTCATATCTCGGTGGAGGAATGAGGAGCCTTACAGATTACACGCCGTCGGCCGGTTATATATGACATTCCTCTCGATTATCGATTCGCGAGCATGGGAGGCGGACAATGTGTCAGGATTTGCGGCCGCTGGCCCGAAGATTACATATGGCTCCACTTCGACCATTTCGTTGCGGACTCGAGGCCTCCTTCGACCCATTTTTGTGAAGTTTATGGAGGAGCTGAGGTGATGCCTTGCGACCTTAGTTTGGGAGTTGTTCGCGCGTCGTGGCGTCCTTATTATAATCACCCCGATTGAAAGAGCGCGAACCCTCATGGGCGCTTTGCTATACTTACTCTTTTTTTTCGCGAAAGCGGCGCCCGGCGATTCAGCCACGTAGTCGCTCGAGTAGTGGTCGGCCCCGCTTGTTATTCGACCTCCCAGATAAAGTAGCGGGATGGGATAAGAGATGCATGAAGGTGGAGTCACGGGTGGGATGGCCTTTGCGAAATCGCGGCAAACTCGTGACAACCGAACACCTCAAAGATATCAAAACCCGGGACGGCGGCGATGAGTTTATAGCGAAATAAAAGATGATCTAGGCTATACTCGCGAGAACGAGATCAAGCCCGCGTATAAGCGGAGAGTGCTTCTTGATATTAGCGAACCAGTATCTTCGGTTAGCGGGGCTTCTGCCAGGGGTTGGCGATCCGCTTTGCACTGTCGATCCGTTGCCAACCCACCCCGACCGATGCGGGAGTGTCATCATGCCATATGCCTACCATCCCAATGTACCACCACGTGGGCGACCCTCTGGCGAGCACCGAGTAGGATTCTTCTTGTAAGGAAATCACTAGTTTAACGCAAATGAAATTAAAATTTGATTTCCTTTTCTAGATCGTTCTTCGTTTAATGCAACAAACACGTTAAGTAGTTTGACGGTTATACCTTGGATGATCTACAAGATCGTCGCTTTGACCGCCAACGGAGAGTAGTTCAATCGCAAAGCCGTCCCACGTCGTCCGGCCTCTATCGCTAATCCACACGAACCCTCGCCGGAATCCTCGCTTGATTGCTTATCGAAAAAACTCCGGTCGCTAGACGGACCTTTTCTTCCTCACAAACTCACTATGGAGAGCTCTCTATTTTTACACAAGAATTATGAACTCTTGCAATTGTGTTGTACAAAAGAGCTTGACACCCACTTCCTTTTATATAGGAGGTGGCGCCCCAATAGTAGTGTAGGAGAAGAAAACCTTTTCTAATAAAATAAGGAAAATCAACTAGATTGATTTATCTCTTTAATTATAATTTATTTTGTCAATATCATATATTGATTATAATTATCTTATTACCATAAATCTATTTTTCAAAATCAATTAATATCTTGTATTAATATTATGGTAATCTTATTAATTAAAGTGCACAATCCAAGTGTATCTTGTACACTCAAAAGTGGCGCCCATATCCCAAAAGATTGACTTCCGAATATTCTTTAATTAATCTAATTTATATATAATTAATATCTTGTATTTTATTTATTCATAATAAATAAATACCACCATATTAATTTACCACTATAACCTTTATAGTCAGAGATAAACTTTCCTTATTTGGTTATCAACTATAACCGCATTTTAATCCGACTCGATGTTCATATGTGTGTGACCCGATAGGCTTCGAATATGTTGGCCATGCAGACACAAAGTGCAATTTACTAAAATGCCCTTCATACCTAACGATCACGGGATAGCGTCTAGCAACACACCGTGACCCCGATCATCGGAAGAGTCAAAAGCAATGACTACTACCTTTCATGTGAAGCGATTACGTGTAACTTACAATCCTATCGCTATAATAATATCCATACGATCGTATCTCGAGTGTCAATACATTGACGATCGTATCTTATAATCTGGATATCATGCTCTCTCGAATAACACATTTACTCCCACTTTGCAAAGATTCTCGAGAGCTAGACATTCCTTATAAGAAGGCCATTTCGGATATTCAATCCCAATCATAGGATACGCGATTCCCGGACGACCAATCATGTATACTCCGCGTGCTTCAATATCATACCCAATCACTACCGCATGATCGCCCGTGGTTAGGAAAATCTCAATAGTGTCAAAGCATGACAATCCACACCGTGATGCCATGAAGACTCGGTCAAAGGATAATTACACAACCGCCACATAGTGTGACACTTAATGTAAGTGGGTCGATCCTAACGTCGCATTCTCTAATACACGTCCCACGTCGGTCCAAGTGTCTACACTTCGATAGAGCGAGATCTATCCTATCTTCTAAAAGATAGAAGACATCCAATACGTCTTAGTCTCGATTATACTATCAATGTCCCATTTGATAATATGTAAGACTAGAGACATTTAAGTACCAACCTTGTTATAGTGATTAGAGATCTCATCAACCATAATCACTATCATGGTTTCTCTATCACAGATCGATACTAGGGGCGTTACTATATATATACAACAAATAATATGAAGACAAACAATATATAATAACATAAGTGCTTTTATTAATCATAATAAAGTTATTACATGAACTAAATAGACTGTAAATGACCCGACCCGGTCGGATCCGGTCCGACCCGATTGGGTTTAGGACACCTTTCAACAATCTCCCACTTGGCCTAAAGCCAATCACCCATATGCCTAAGCCCGTGCAAGTGAACATGTTTCTCATGCTTAGCTTGAGACAATGCCTTGGTTAACGGATCAGCTATATTATCATCCGTGTGGACTTTCTCTATCTTTACATCTCCTCTATCTACTATCTCTACAATCAAGTGATAGCGCCGTAGCACATGTTTGGACTTCGATGAGACCTTGGTTCCTTTGGTCGAGATATCGCTCCATTATTATCACGATCTGAGGCACCTGGACCTTCAATGGAGGAACCACACCAAGTTCGATGAATGAACTTCTTCATCCAAATCGCTTCCTTTGCCGCCTCCGAGGTCGCTATGTGTATTCGGCTTCCGTTGTAGAATCTGCGATAGTCTCCTTGCTTGGAACTCTTCCACCTCATTTGCTCCGCCGTTAAGCGTGAAAACAAATCCAGTTGTGACTTGAAGTCATCCTTGCCGCTTTGAGGCGGCATCCGTGTAACCTCGTAATACTAAATCATCATTCCCGAAAACCAGGAACATATCCCTGAAATGCGTCTCAAGTACTTAAGGATATTCTTGACAACAATCCAGGTGACCATCACCTGGATTGGGTGGTACCGCTAGTCATACTAAGAGAGTACGAGACATCTGGTCTTGTGCATAACATGGCATACATGATAGACCCAATTGCCGAAGCATAAGGGACTTTACTCATTTGTGCCCTTTCCTCCTCTGTCTTAGGACTCATTCCCTTGGACAGGTAGACCCCATGTGACATGGGCGGCAATCCTTTCTTGGTCGCTCCATGCTTTGAATCTCTTCACATCTTGTCTATATAGGTGGTCATGACGGACCAAGCAACCTTTTAGATCTATCTCTATAGATCTTTATTCCTAGAATGTAGTTTTGCTCACCCAAGTCCTTCATTGAGAAGTTCTTGGATAACCAAGCTTTGACTGATTGTAACATAGGCACATCATTCCACCATGAGCAATATGTCATCCACATAAAGCACTAAGAACACAATGGCACTCCCACTAACCTTCTTGTAAACACAGGGCTCATCTTCGTTTTTGATGAAATCAAACTGTTTGATTATCTCATCAAAGCGAAGATTCCAACTCCGAAGCTTGCTTTAGTCCATAAATGGATCTTTGCGGTTTACACCCATCCTGGTGTCATTGGTTGTGAAAAACCCTCAGTGTGTGTCATATACACTTCCTCAGACGTTTCCGTTAAGGAAAGCGCTTTTTTCACATCCATCTGCCGATTTACGTAATCATGGTATCTTTGCAATAGCAAGCAAAATTCTAATGGATTTTAACATGGCAGCAGCGAAAAGGTTTCGTCATAGTCAACTCCTTGTCTTTGCTTATATCCTTTTGCCACCAACTAGCCTTGTAGGTAGTCACGTTACCGTCCATGTCGGTCTTTCTCTTAAAGACCCATTTACACCCTATGGGAACTATTCCCTCAGGTGGATCAACTAAGTTCCAAACTTGGTTGTCTTTCATGGATTCCATTTCGAAATTCATGGCTTCCAAGACCCACTTCTTTGTCATGCCTTAATAGCACCTCCTCATAAGTTCTAGGGTCCTCATCTTCCATGAGATACACGCTTTGTATACCTTTCAGTTCACGGCGTTCCTCAGTGGATCTTCGAGGTGCTAGTGTGTCCACGGTGAGGCCGGTGTCACATCTGTGTGTGGCAAGTCCTCTACTTCCATCAATCGATCATTATCCGTAAGTGGTTCTCGAATTTCTTCAAGATCAATTTTACTCCCACCGACCCTATCCGAATAAACTCTTTCTCCGTAGTGGCCGATCCACGGCAACAAACACCTTTTGTTCCTCGGGATGGTAAAATTGGTATCCTCTAGTTTCTCTGGATAACCCACAAATAGACATTTGTCGATCTAGCTTAATTTATCGGGCATTATCCTCTTCACATAAGTCGGACAACCCCAGGTTTAAGATAGGCTAGACTCGGTTTCCTCTTATGCCATACCTCGTATGGTGTGGATTCAACCGTCTTTGATGGAACTCGGTTCGATGTATAGGATGCGGTTTCTAGAGCGCGTACCCAAAGCGATTTTGGAAGAAGCTGCGTAGCTCATCATGGATCGTACCGTGTCTAACAAAGTACGGTTCCTCCTCTCGTAAATGCCATTCATTTGAGGCGTCCCTGGAGGGGTCCATTCGAGTAGAATCCCATTCTCCTTTAAATAACTTTGAAACTCTCCATCTAGGTATTCTCCACCTCGATCGGATCGAAGTGTTTTGATTTCTTTACCAGTTGTTTCTCCACTTCGCTCGAATTCTTTGAACTTTTGAAGGCTTGGACTTGTACTTCATTAAGTATATATAACCATAATGAGAATGGTCATCGGTGAAAGTGATAAAATAAGAGTATCCTCCTTTGGCTTGAATCGACATTGGGCCACATACATCGGTATGTATAAGCTCAAGCAATTCATTGGATCTTATCCTTTTGCCACTAAAAGGTGACTTTGTCATCTTGCCAAGTAAACAAGCTTCGCATGTATCAAACGATTAAATAATCGAATTGATCCAACATTCCATCTTTATGGAGTTTGGAAATGCGATTCTTATTTATATGGCCAAGTCTACAATGCCATAAGTAGGATTCATTCAAGTCATTTGTTTTGGCTTTCTTGTTATTTATATTAAATACGTCAACATTCATATCTAATATGTAGAGACCATTGCTAAGTATGCGATTACCATAAAAGATTCCATCACGTGAAAAGAACAACTTTTATTCTCAAACGTAAAGAAAATCCATCAACATCTAATGCGAGAAATAGAAATAATGCTCTTCGTAAGCGCAGGAACAAAATAACGATTATTGAGTTCTAATCTTAGCCCACTCGGGCAATGAAAGAAAATAAACTCCTACGGCCAGTAGCGGCGAACACTTGCTCCATTTCCAACGCGTAGGTCCACCTCTCCTTTCTTGGATCTCTAGTTCTTCTTAGTGCTGCATATTCGTACAAATATGAGAACCACAACCAGATGCTCTAATACCCAAGGTGGTTAGACTTAGAAGAAGTAATGTTGATCTCAATCATAAATATACACGAAGTCGAAGCATCGAATGCTTCTTCTTGGTACTCAAAAGCCACTTGCGCTTCTCCTCCAATGTCCGGTCTCACCGCAATGGAAGCAAGCATCCTTGGATTTGTCTTTTGCTATTTTAGGCGTTGGCTTAGGTGTGCCGCCTTAAGCCTTCTTGGACTTTTTCGGGCTTTTGCCTTGCCTTTACTCAGTGACCAAAGAACGCTTGCTTTCCTTCCTACAAAGTGCCTCGGCGAGTCTTTAACATGTTCAATAACTCCGCAGAGGAGCAATCTATCTTGTTCATGTGATAGTTCATCACAAAGCGTGAGAATGAGTCGGTAGAGATTGCGAGAATCAAGTCAATACTCAACTCGTTCCAACTTGTGGCCCGACTTCCCAAGCCTCTCTATGTACCCGATCATTTTAAGCACGTGTGACCCCACAAAGCGATTCGGATGCCATCTTACAACTAAACAGGCCTTCGAGACCTCGTACCTCTCGGTCAAGGCAGGCCGAGAAGCATAAAGTTCCTTCAGGTGGACCATGATAGAGTAGCGTCCATAGACTAAATCTTTCTTTACGGCGATTCGGTGTCATAGAAGCAAGCATGATACATGTAGCATCAGTACTGTCAGAACAGTGCTTGTTGTACTTCTCAACAACATCTGCAGCCGAACCCTCAGCGGGCTTTTCCGGTAGGGCCTCGTCCAAGACATAGCCAATCTTCTCGTGCCTCAAAACGATTTTGAGGTTTCTTTCCCAATCGAGAAAATTAGTTTCGTCAAGCTTGTTTTCGATGATAAAACGAAGGTTCAATTTGTTTGACATTTTCTACAACAATAAATAAAGATAGATTAAGTAAAAGCTCATGTATAAAAACCCTAAATTTGCACTTAAAAATTTTATAAGGTTTTACTCCCACTAGCCAACTATTCCCTATTGACTTTCAAGAATTTAATTAATTCTTTAGTGGTCAGGATCCCATCTAGTTACCTCGATTCCCGGCGAGGCCGATCAACCGAGATAATTTCGACGGTAGGTACTCTTGCGATCGCGATCGCATCGACTCGGTGGTTGACTAGTCAACTCTTTGGCGTTCACATCTACATGTGATAGCCAACCCTTGTCTCTAAAATCGAGGCGGTCCTGGCGAGGGCCAATCACCGCATGATTCGGTCCGAGTCGTAACTCCAATATTCATGAGATCTCGTAACGATCATATCTCAATAATAACGATATACCCGTGGTAGGTCAACTCCCGACGAGGGCGATCGATTGGATCCGAACAAGGGCTCTTCACCGTCATTATAATATTGGGAGACAATTTTGGCTCGATTTTTGGCGTGGGAATAATTTTAATTAATTCACTTAATTAATTTGGTTTAATTATGGTCTCATCTACTATGTGCATATTACTACGATATCATATAAAGTAAAACATACACAACATTCCGCGCATAAAATAACCGGTATGATCATGGACTTTTCCTGAGTGCGGTTTCAAATACAAACCCCAGCGAACCATGGTCACAAACTAAGAGGTATCTGCAACCGCCAATAGGATCTTTATTCTTTGTCGCCAATGGGTTCTTTATCTCTCCTTGGTCTTCAACTTCTTGCTCCATTCTTGTTACATAATAAATAATTACACCCGCACTTGCAGAGGGAGGCTCGAGGAATGGGATAAATGCAAAAGTAAACTAGCGCCACGTTTTCATAACGGCTGGGACAATTTTTTTTTTCAAAAAACCAACATAAAGAAAACATTCCCATCTATCCTATTGGTTAGTCAGCGATCAATCGGAATTAATATAATCACATTATATCTACACATCTAATCCATACAATTTTATCTTATGAAAAAGATTAAATTCTAATTTTTAACTACTACTACTCATGCGTCTTTATTTTATCATGTCAAATAATTAAATAACTTTTAATTAATTATATGACTTAATCGAAAATTAAAATTAACATTTAATTTTAAATCGATTTCAATTTTAATTAAATTTGAACTATTCAAAATATAAAATTAAAATTGTAAGGTCTCTATTTGTTTCCTTTCAAAAACTAAATTTAGGCTTAGCCTTACCACTTTCCAAAATCAAAATTTTAGAAGTGGCTTGGCTTGTGCTTTTACAAATCAAATATTTGAAAGGCTTTTAGCTATTCCAAATCAAATATTTGGAAAGCCAATTATTTTAGTCTAGGCGCAGCCACTTTCCAAAATCAAAATTTTGGAAGTGGCTGAAAGCTAAGCCTTTACAAATCAAATATTTGAAAGACTGGCTGTCCAAATCAAAATTTGGAAAGGCCAAATAATTTTTGGTTTAGGCACAGTCACTTTCCAAAATCAAAATTTTGGAAGTGGCGCAAGCTCAAGCGCTTTTACAAATCAAATATTTGAAAGAGCTGCAGCCATTCCAAATCAAAATTTGGAAGGCGAATATGCCATATGGTTTCCGATGGTCCAAACTATTTGAACCATTGGTTGGTAACATATGATAACAACTAAACAAACGAGATATCTATGCACAATAAAATATCACAAAGCGAAAAGGGTTGATCTCCCCATTGGAAGAGGAGAGCCGACGGACAAGCGACCGAAGGCCACCGCCGCCGCCGCCGCCGCCGAGGATGGGGCGCCGCCCGATCGGCCGACCCGTATGAACCCTATATTTTTTTTTTTTTTTTCTGTTTCTTCGTGATTTAAATCTTGCATCTATCGATTAAATACTACGCATTTAATTTATGCTTATTGCTTAAGCACGAAGTCCGGCTCCGATACCACCGTAAGAAAATCACTAGTTTAACGCAATGAAATTAAAATTTGATTTCCTTTTAGATCGTTCTTCGTTTAATGCAACAAACACGTTAAGTAGTTTGACGGTTATACCTTGGATGATCTACAAGATCGTCGCTTTGACCGCCAACGGAGTAGTTCAATCGCAAGCCGTCCACGCGCGTCCGGCCTCTATCGCTAATCCACACGAACCCCTGCCGGAATCCTCGCTTGGATTGCTATCGAGAAAAACTCCGGTTGCTAGACCGGACATTTTCTTCCTCACAAACTCACTATGGAGAGCTCTCTATTTTTACACAAGAATTATGAACTCTTGCAATTGTGTTGTACAAAAGAGCTTGACACCCACTTCCTTTTATAGAGGAGGTGGCGCCCCAATAGTAGTGTAGGAGAAAAAACCTTTTTTAATAAAATAAGGAAAATCAACTAGATTGATTTATCTCTTTAATTATAATTTATTTTGTCAATATCATATATTGATTATAATTATCTTATTACCATAAATCTATTTTTTCAAAATCAATTAATATCTTGTATTAATATTATGGTAATCTTATTAATTAAAGTCTGCATGATCCAAGTGTATCTTGTACACTCAAAGTGGCGCCCATATCCCAAAAGATTGACTTCCGGAATATTCTTTAATTAATCTAATTTATATATAATTAATATCTTGTATTTTATTTATTCATAATAAATAAATACCACCATATTAATTTACCACTATAACCTTTATAGTCTGAGATAAACTTTCCTTATTTGGTTATCAACTATAACCGCATTTTAATCCGACTCGATGTTCATATGTGTGTGACCCGATAGGCTTCCGAATATGTTGGCGCAGAGACACAAAGTGCAATTTACTAAAATGCCCTTCATACCTAACGATCACGGGATAGCGTCTAAAGCAACACACCGTGACCCCGATCATCGGAAGAGTCAAAAGCAATGACTACTACCTTTCATGTGAAGCGATTACCGTGTAACTTACAATCCTATCGCTATAATAATATCCATACGATCGTATCTCGAGTGTCAATACATTGACGATCGTATCTTATAATCTGGATATCATGCTCTCTCGGAATAACACATTTACTCCCACTTTGCAAAGATTCTCGAGAGCTAGACATTCCTTATAAGAAGGCCATTTCGGATATTCAATCCCAATCATAGGATACGCGATTCCCGGACGACCAATCATGTATACTCCGCGTGCTTCAATATCATACCCAATCACTACCGCATGATCGCCCGTGGTTAGGAGAAATCTCAATAGTGTCAAAGCATGACAATCCACACCGTGATGCCATGAAGACTCGGGTCAAAGGATAATTACACAACCGCCACATAGTGTGACACTTAATGTAAGTGGGTCGATCTAACGTCGCATTCTCTAATACACGTCCACGTCACGGTCAAGTGTCTACTACACTTCGATGAGACGAGATCTATCCCTATCTTCTAAAAGATAGAAGACATCCAATACGTCTTAGTGCGATTATACTATCAATGTCCCATTTGATAATATGTAAGACTAGAGACATTTAAGTACCAACCTTGTTATAGTGATTAGAGATCTCATCAACCATAATCACTATCATGGTTTCTCTATCACAGATCGATACTAGGGGCGTTACTATATATATACAACAAATAATATGAAGACAAACAATATATAATAACATAAGTGCTTTTATTAATCATAATAAAGTTATTACATGAACTAAATAGATCAGTAAATGACCCGACCGGTCGGATCCGGTCCGACCCGATTGGGTTTAGGACACCTTTCCAACACTTACTTGTTACTTTTTGCATCTGCATCTTTCTTTTCCCAGTATATTTGTCTGCATTGTCACGCTTCGTGCTTTCCAGTACCATGGATAGATTGACTCAGCGCAACAACTCTCATCCCCGGATGAAGGCGGTGGGGAGGTGAAACAGAGCAGAATCAGTAAAAGTGCAGATGATCTTCCAAAGGTCGGTCACCTGATCAGCTGAGGCGGCGGGCACCTCAAGCTCGCGGTGAAAAGACGGCCGTGCCACCGGTGAAATCTGCGACTACAATTGGGGCGAGCAAGGTAGAGAAGCAGACAACTCTCTCGAAGCTGCCACCTACCGGTCAAAAGAAAAGGGCCATATCTGAAGAGGTCATCCGCACTGAAGGTATCGGCGGCGATCATGATGCTCCTCCCCACAAAAATCCAAAAATGATGAAGCCAGGGAAAAGGCGCGCGGATAGAGAGGCAAGTGGTGAGGGAGACGTGAGCTCGGCATCTCGCTTACGATAAAGGCAAAAGGTTCTTTGAGGTGTCCGCGATCGCGGGCACCCGGATGACCATCTTGCCCCCAAACGTGCCCGTTGGTCCAGTGGGCTTCCCCGTCTGGTTGGATGAGGGTTTATGGGCCAACCCCTCAACATTTCGATGGCGAAAGCAATTTCAAAGGGATCGCGGATGTTCCTCCCTAAAGCACTTGAAGTGGGGCACGCCCCAAATGTTAACTTGAGATCGGCGCGGGGATCGCGGATAGGGTTATCTGGCGGACCAAACCACACCTCGCCGTACTTTTGTTCCCGATGCCGAAGATTTGTAGGGTCTGCATCGGCACCGTTATGAGCACGGTAAAGTTTTCTTTGCTTTACCATATTTGTCTTTTGCTTTATTTTTCCAAGTTGATCACCGACCTCGCACATCTCTTTCCTTTCGATTCGGCACCGGTTGGCCCAGATTCATAAATGACCATATCGAGACCATATCCTGAGTCTTGATAAGCCTTAAAGTCGCGGACGAGTCAAGAAAGCATTGGAAAAGTCGTCATGCACGCAATGGCGCAGCTTCACGGCGAGTTGGAATCACGAAAGGACAAGGTGAAGCGGTGACCGCGAGAAAAAAGCACTTGGAGGGGCGCTTGCCCAAGCGCAAAGCGCGGGTAGCGGCCGATAAAGCGGACGGGTTGATAAAGCTGGGCGGTAGGCGCACTTCGCGCGGAAGGCGACAAAATGCGGATAGAAGGCGGCGAATCTTTGCCGATCGGAGGAGCTTACATGCGAGCGCGTGGCCAAAGCTCAAGAGTTATCCGATTTGATGGAAGCGACTTCAAGCTAAATCGACGATGCTCGAGAAGATGGCGATAAGAGCGCCCGAAGTTGACGACGATTTTGTTATGGGCTTCGACCAGGCGGCTATCATATTGCCCATTGTTTGTGGGCCGGGGTAGTGAGGATCCGGATGTTGAAACTTTGCGAGGCTGGATTCTCACACACCCTTTCGATGATGAACTAAGGGCTTTCCATGCGCGGATTCCTTATTCGGATAAGGAGCTTGAGGCTATGCTCCAAAGCTTGCTCTGATTGGGTCGCTCTGCGGTTGTAGAAAATAATCTGAGAGAGTTAGTTAAATCGCGAGCTCGAACCGGTCGACGCCGAAGGTGGAGATGGTGGGGAAACTCGGGAGCGAATCGAAGATCGATTCTTTGAAGGCGTCACCCGCTTTCTTGTGCCGATCGAGGATGCTACAACGCTGTTTCCTCGAGTCGGTCGACGTGCTACTCCACTCCTCCTTCACTCTGCCAATATCCAAAATGAAGACAACCGCCCAGATGAAGCTTAGCTTTGCTTTTGTCCTGATCTGCTTGTAAATTCTGATTTGACTTTGCCTTCACTTGATTTGTAATTTGCAACTTATTTTTACTTTTCCGCATAACTCCTCATTTTTCCATTTGCAATCTGTATATTGAAGTTTGCTTTTTGTTCGCCCATATTTGCTTGTTCGCCTCTGTTATTGTAATTGAGTCCGATCAATCCCTTTGGGTTAGATAAGATTCAAGCATTGGTGTATTTCAATTTGTGCCCCTTGAATCTTGTCTAAGTCAATTGTTCGATCGTTACTCGCGCTTCTAAATCGATGTCAAAGATCTGCTTTTGAAATTAAATTTACGGAGGGTGGCCCCTGTTTGATATGAGATTTGGCGGCGTGGCGTTTATTGAAAAAATTCCTCATATTGCCCCCACCTTTGCTTAAAAATTTCCTGCCTGAGTAAAATGCTGTATGAGGAAGGATGTAAAATTGGATTTATAAAATTTTGATCACCCCGCTAGATGATAAAAATTTACAAAGAAAGCTTGACGCTCGCTTATCGTCGATAAGAGGATGGCCATAACCCTATCCGATTATTACATATAGTATCTCTTAAGATTATCCGCATGCCAAGCACCTGTTGAGCTCGTAACCTTGAGATTCTTGATTACATAGGTTCCTTTTTGATCTCCTTTGCCACCTGATAAGGTCCTTTGATTCATTGTAAGTTTACCCTTATCGGGTTCCATGCCCGTTGCTTTCCTATTGCGAAGAACGAAATCCCCACTTTGAACGAGAGTGGTCGCGGATACGTTTATCATGCTCTCTCTTATACTTGCTTGTAATTTAATAACCACTGATAAGCCATTACTCTTTTTCTTCTACCGGATCGAGATCGATTTGTTTATTCAACACATTATCTTTGGGGTCGTAAAGAGCGACCACGATGCTTCTAGCGAGGGCCATCTCATTGGACTCATTGCCTCCGATCCATAAGTTAAAGCAAAAGGAGTTTCACCCGTTGGTGTTTTGATGGTGGTGCGGAGAGACCATAAGATGGCGGGCAACTTCGTCTACCCACCCTCCTCGCTTTTGCTTTATCATCCACACTTTTCTTTAGCATCTTAATTACTTGCTTGTTGCCGGCCTCGACTTGACCGTTACCACTGTGGATATCTACTGAGATGATTGCCAATGCTTTACCTTGAATTCTCGCACAAAGGTTTGAAAATTCCGTCTGAAATCTGTGGACCGTGGTGCGACACCACCGCTCGCGAACGCCAAAGCGAGAAAAATTTGATCATGTAAAAAGTACCACGCCGCTTTTGCGATTATCTTAACCATAGGTTTTGCCTCAATCCACTTTGTAAAATAATCGACGGCTCTTATGATAACTTTGCATCCGCCTCTTCCGGTGGAAAAGGTCCGATTAGATCGAGTCCCCACATGTCGAAAGGCCAAGGTGCGACCACAATGCTCTGCTCGACAGATGGTAATCGGGGGATATCCGCATGTTTCTGACATTCAGGACATTCCCTGACTAGCTTCTCAGAGTCTTTAAGAATACTTGGCCAGTAATACCCGGCGGTTAAAACCTTTTGCGCCAGAGAGCGGCTTGCTGGATGTCCTCCGCACACACCTTGGTGAAGCTTCGTTTAAATTGCCAAGCTTTCCTCTTGTCGAACACACCGTAAAAGGGCTTTGTAGCCGACCTTACATAAAGAACTCCGCTAATGATGACATACCTCGCAGCTCTTCTTCTTCGAGGGTGCGTGATTTGTCCGCCTCGTCGGGCAAAATGCCCGTTTCAATGTATGCTTGTATCTCATCTATCCAACATGCGACCACGGTGATGTATCTATATCCATAATTTCCATTTGCTTGATTGCGGGCGTCCGCTAAATATTCGATCATGATGGAAGGATCCGCGAGCTCCTCCTCCGAGAGAGAGTTTTGATAAGTAGTCCGCTTCGCTCATTGTCCTCTCTTTTGATTACGATAAATTCGCAATATTGAAAACCCGTTGCTAGCTTTCGGACAACTTTGCCGTATTTTTCGAGAATATCACAATCGTGTCATAATCCCCCGAGATTTGTTTGACGATAAGCTGAGAGTCACAATAAACCTCCACATTCTCCACGTTTAACTCCTTTGCAAGTTTGAGCCCCGCTATGACTGCTTCATACTCGGCCTGATTATTCGTGGCGGCAAACTCAAACCTTAAAGCCTTTTCGATCTCCTCTGTAGTTCCCGGCTCCATTAAAATGACTCCTGCTCCACAACCATTCCGACTCGATGCTCCGTCGACGTACAACGACCAACATTGCTCGCAGTGCATTTCACGACCTCTGCTGGAGTCCGATTGGCATAAGCGAGTTTGGTCTGGCGAGTTAAAACTTGTTTCTACGATGAAGTCCGGCAAGGTTTGCCGCTTGATTGCCTTCCTAGGTTGATATTGGATATCAAATTCGGTAATTTCGATTGCCCATCCCGAGGAGGCGACTGAAAGGTCCGGCTTGTGCAAAATTTGTCGTGTCGGACTGTCTCTTAAAACAATTATTGTATGGGATGCAGTAGCCCCCGAGTTTCTGAGCGACAATAACAAGAGAGTAAGCTAATTTTTCAATGTTAAAATAGCGGCTCTCTACCGGATGAGAGCTTTACTTACATAAAACACGGGATTTCGGAGGTTTCGGCCTCTTTTACAAAACGGCGGCGGCAATGCTAATCAATCTGCCGCTAGATACAAAAATAACACATCCCCTACCGCCCGGATGACTAAGAGAGTGGCTTGCCCAGATACTCTTTCGGGCTTGAAAAGCTTATGAACATTCCACGCCCCTACGAAAATGTCTTGTCTCCTTTCGAATTTTAAAGAAGGAAGACACTTTTCACCGACTTTCTTGCTATGGCGACCAAGTGCGATAATCGCGCCATTTAGCCTTTGAACTTCCTTGATCGTTGTGGGCTCCTTCATATCGAGGAGAGCTTGTATCTTTTCCGGTTTGCCTCGATGCCGCGACGGCTAACCATAAAACCCGAAACTTGCCCGCCGAACCCCAAATGTACACTTTGTTTGGATTGAGTTTCATAGAGTGCTTTTGACATTGTTGAGAGTTTCTCGAAGATCGTCGGCGTGGCCCTCGTCTGTCGACTTCACCACCATGTCATCTATATAAGCCTCCATATTCCTTCCAATCTGCGAAATAAAACTTGGTTGACCATCCGCCGATACGTCGAACCCGCGTTTTCAACCCAAACGGCATCATCTCATAGTAATAAAGGCCCCAGCGACTCTGGGGCGGTCATTTCCTTGTCGGATTCGACCATCCGTGCTGATGATACCCTGGTATGCATCCAAGAAGCTCAACACCTCAAAGCCGATCGAATCCACCAATCTATCTATTCGTGGGAGTTGATAAGGATCTTTGGGACAAGCTTTGTTGAGATCGGTGAAGTCCACGCATCATCCTCCATTTGCCGTTATGCTTCTTGACCATTACCACATTTGCAAGCCAGGTAGGATAAGCAAGCTCCTTTATGATACCGCTTCAAGAAGCTTTCGTACCTCTATCTTTACAAATGCCTCTTTCGTCATTTAAAATGGCGTGCTTTCATTGTTGTATCGGCTTGACAATCGAATCCACGCGAGATGATGGAGGCGACCTCGATCTGGACCCTCGCATATCTCTGTGACAATCCATGCAAAGGCACTCAAGTTTTCTTTTAGCGACTTTACCGACTCTTCTCTCTCGTGAGCTTAATCTAGCCCCAAATTTAATCTTTTGCTCGGTACTCCTCGTTGATGACTATCTCTACTAGTTCATCTTCAAAGATGAAATCGGGCTCATCCACGACTTATAGCGTTTCACATTCCAACCCGCTTGGCGCTTGCTTGCCCACACTCACGATCATGCCGACCATTCTCTCAACCTCCGTCACCTCGATCCGTGGTCTCTTAGCCTCGATCCTCATTTCTCGTATATAATTGAGGATTTGCTGCGGGCTCGGCCCGATAGACGTTCCAACTGATCGCCAACATAAAACTTTGCCCGCCGATGAGGATGGAAGCTACCATCCGAAATTGACGTAGAGCCGGTGTCCCTAAGATCATATTGTAGTTGGGTGTGGAGTCGACCACCAAGAAAGCGACCTTTTACGTTCTAAAAGCGCATAATCGCCCATTTGTACGTCTAAATCGATGGCCCTTGACACTTACTTTGTGATTTGTAAACCCTCGCGGGGTGCCATTATCGCGACCTCAAACCGGAATCGCCGAATCCCAACTCTCTGAAGCAAGCAGTAGTATAGAATGTCACGGCAAGCTCCGTGTCGATCATCACCCGCTTTACGCAGGCCGGTTGATAACGGCCGATACACACAAGCACATGTCTCGCCATTAGTCGAAGTCACTAACTCACTTGAGTAAAACCAATAGGCTTTCGTTTCCTCGCAAAACGATCGGTTTTCCCGTATGTTTGTTAATTGAGTCAATCGACTCTTAATCTGATTGTTGCTGGGCGGGGTCTCGGTTATCATCCTTATACTCCGATCAAACTGGCGGGTCTGTTGATTCCGCCTATCTGACCCCCCAGCGTTTTGTTTGTATCTGTCGTGCTGTCCGCGAGCAAGTAATTTTTCCACCGCTCGTTTAAACTGTATGCATTCCTCGGTCGTGTGACCACTTATCCTGGTGGTATCCACGAGAATTTGCTAAGCGTCGCGGCGTGAGTCCGTGACCATGGGATAAGGCTCGGGTACTTCATCTCGAACCTCATTTAGCATTTGCGTGTAGGAGATGTTGATAGGGGTAAAATGCTCCTCTTTGAACTTACCGGGTTTCTTGATGTCCCGTTCATTACCTCTGCGGGTGTCTTTCGGCGGACTGCGCTTAGCCCTTTGCTTATTTTTACCCGAGGAAGACGCTCCCTCATTACCCGCTGTCGCGACGTACTTCCTTGTTGAGCTCAACATCTATTGCAAGTTCGTTGGTGGGGTTAGCGCGAAGAATGATTTCAGGTACCCCGGACCCAACCCTGTTTCGAAGCTGCTCATCACGACGTTATCTGCCAGGCCTCACGTTAGCTCATAAACTTTATAGAATCGCTCGTAGTAGCTGCGAGTTCCCTCGTTTTCGCCCTGACGGACCTCATACAGATCAATGTGTGTTTTCTTTGGTTCCCCACCGATCGAACTCCGCTATGAACTTGTTAATGAGGTCGTCCCACGATGTAACCGAGGCCGAGGTAGACCTCGAATCCATGATGCGGCTCTATCCTGCATAGACCCCACAAAAAAGCAATGCACCATGCATCCTCGCTAGGCGTACAAAAGCGATCCTCGCTTTGAAGCGCGGATAGCCGATCCAATGGATCTGTTATCCCATGATAATTGGTAAAGTTGATATATCGCGTTCCCCTCGCGGCGCTTCTTTCAAGATATCAGGATGAAGCACACTTGTTCCCCAGGTGGGAACAGCCTTTGTTCCTTTGGCCCCGCGCTGTAATTCCTCTATCTGCTTTTTCATTACCTCCAACTCTTCCTTATCCTCAGGAATGGATAGGTTCGCCGCATAACCCCCTTTTATCTGAGAATCCCCCTGCCCCTCCATGCGAGTGTAAACTGACCGATTATTTCTTTGTGTTCCGGGAGCTGCACCGCGGTCGTCGACCGTGGGCCCCAGTCGAACAAAAGCTGATCTCTTCCGCGACGTCGCATGACTGCTCCCCTGTGTTTTTGTTTTCTGAGCTTGAGTTTTTTGGGGAGCCGCTGTTAGTTGATTTTCGAATTGTGCGGGTTGGGGAGATTTGAATTTTCGGATAGGCTGAGGTGGAAGCCCTTCAGCGATTAGAAGCTCATTTCCCAACCGCATCTCCTCTACATACTCCATATGTGCTGCGCAGGCTAATCTATTCGAATTTGGCGATGCGGATGCCTTATCTGCTCTCAGTAACATTCAAACGAGAAGTTCCCGCCAAATTCTCCTCACGCAATCAAGCGGGCACGAGTTTTTTCTGTATGAAATCCTCATATGCAGCGTGATATCCTCCCAAAGCCACCCCCAGGAAGATATCACCTTCGGTTTTCTCCTCCCTTCTTCATGCCAGGGGTTCTGTGAATTTGTTTAGTTTACCAGGTGGTAGGGTTTATAGCTTTTCCTCCAACCATTTTTAGAAGAGTTTTAGGGGTATGTGCGAAATGGGGATATTTGGCTAGTAGTTTTGACGATTTTAAAAATTGGTATATCCGGGAGTAAAGCGATCGTTTAAGGGCTCTTGTTCTTTCGAATTTTGATGATTAAGAGTCGAGCTAGAGATTTAACCAACCTTTACGTTTATAGATGGACTCGAGTGCGAGTTTGCATGTGATGATGATGATGAGGAGGAGTTCCTTCCGGTTGTGGACGATCTGAATGCTTATCCAACCTTGTCGCCGCCGTGAGATCACTCTTGCGGTGGAGCAAATGATCTTGATGAGAATGATATTGATGCTTTTCCCGGTAACGGAGCCAACTGATGTAGCGTGGAATATCAGATTTGCGGTAACAGTGTCAATCTTGAGGATATAAGGCTGTTATGGGTGATTCCTCCGGAGAGGGTAAGGCGGTTATTTAGAACAAGGTGGCGGAATAAGCATAAAGTAAATAACAAAAGATTGGGCCGGTGGTTAGCGGCAAAAGGGCAGAGTTTGGCTGTGTGTATTAATTCTCAGGTCCTCTTCTTTGTTACATATGATCCTCTATTTATAGACAAGCAAGTCGGTCTACTGTTCACGATTAGACAGCTAATGATATAATAAGAAATAACTTATACAAGTGCCATAAGTATCTTAAATAAATATCTGTATGCACTGAATCATGTAAATAGTCATGCCAGCGCCGCGTGCGTCCGTCCGTGGCGACGATAGCGTGGTGATGGCGGCGGCCAGTGCGATCTTGCCTTGATCAGTAGGGAGAGGAAACCATATGATGGAGATACGTCCGGTTTAGAAGTGGCGGACGAGAAAGACGGCTAGGATCTAGCGACCACTTTGCTATAAGTGGAGTGCGGCTACATAGGCGAGGCCCATAATATTTGTATTGGGCCGGGTTGATGAGCCCAATCCATTGGAACAAAGATCCTGTTATGGGTTAGGTATATATATATATATATATATATATATATATATATATATATATATATATATATATATATACTAGTGGGGTTTGCTAATACAATGCAATACTGACCCTGGAAAGAGATTCATGAAAACGAATTTGAGAAGAAATTAAAGTTATGCATCAAAGAACAAGATGGTTTTTATAATGCTTAGGAGAAATGCTTCCGTTTAAGCAATATGAAATGGAATTCGGGTCAAGGAGGGTAATCCATGTTGAAAAACTGATTGATGTCGACTCCAAAAAAATGCTTGATGCTTCCAAATGCACAATTGGGGGTGGGGGTGGGGTGGGGTGGGGGGTGGTGGGAGGGGAAGATTAAAGTATAATGTACCTATAACAATGATCAATAAAAATGGTATAGCATGTACTTACAAACTCTAGCATTTCAATATTTTTGCCTCCAGGCCTTCACTCACTTATTATGACTTAAGTATCTATCTTGTTATATGTAACAATTGGTGTGTATTAGTAAGAAGTTTGAAGTTAGACTATGTTAGAAATCGGTGCCGAGCTGCAGTCACGGTTTTCCATCAAAGGAACTGCATTCTGGTTGATAAGAAGCAAACGAGTGCTTCAGATACAAAGCAAAAGTAATTGAAAGTGATACCATATCGGAAATTTTGCTAATTCTAAAACCTCAAGAAAATGCTGAAAATAACATACCTTTAAAACACGAAATAGACACAAAGGAAAAAGATAATTGTATGGTATGATCTATGATAGAAACAGAAACAAGCGTAACAATAACATAACCATCCAATAACATTACAAAGACATTGGAGTGCATTACCAAAACCATTACAAAATACAAACCAAAACATGTACTTTCTAGAAGCACAAGATGCCCAATTGCTACATAATAGTTGATGGACAAAAAGCAAAAGTCTGGAACATAATTAACCCGTGTAAGGGGTGTAGTTTTCATATTATAACCATTGGGTTTCTTGTACTTAAAAGTTAATGGTTGTAATACAAAACTAACCCTTTTTTTGATATTAAAGCACATGAATTTATAGCACAATTTATTATTACCAAAGATTCTTTTACCTGTGTAATGCTTGGCTCCAAGTGAAGCCACAACCTTGGCAACAAGTTCTTCGCTTCCATTTGAGAATATCTGGTTTTTAAACCACATTTCAAACAGGTTATATAAAAATTGAATGCCAAAGTTTGTCTTTTAAAAAATTAGTAAAATGTAGCAGTATACCACTTTCACTTTCTGAATGGGTAGGCTATGTAGGAGGCTCCTTAGTATTAGATCAGGCTTTAGCATCTCGATCATAAGGTAGCCATTTTTCCGTTTGTGCAAATACTCCAACTTATCTTTGTGCAATATTTCCGTTTAAACATAATCATTTTACCCACTGACAGCTAGAAACCTCTAAGAATGATAGCTAGAAACCTCTAAGACTACACCTAAGAAAGAACAAATATGTACACTTCCCATAAAAATATAAACCCACATCAAAAAATAAAACCCAAATAAAGAAAGGAAAGAGTATGAATGTCTTATCTGTCATTCGAAGTGGAGAAGCAATCTATCGACTATCATGGTGCGTTTCAGTGGTGTATACGGATACACCACTGAAATAAAGTACGCCCAGCAATGGATAGAACTGAAGGCGTCCACAAATACTCCAACTGGTCTGACCCTAAAATCGAACAAAGCATTCATCAATAACAAAAAACTTTATTTCCTATAAATAATTCATAAAAAGATAACAGAAACAGTAAAGAAAAAGAAATACCTGAACACATGGCAGAGACAAACAAACTTCGAATTCCTGAATGAAAATGAAAAGCATTTGAGGTAATTTTCACGAAAAGCCATTTAGCACAACCTGACATGTAAGAAGAGTACAATGGAAAATAAACTCTACCATCTGTAAACCTCTTGAACTCTATTCGATTGCAGAAGCATGCAGGACGCTAGTAGAAATCTGTAGATTGTGAGGAACAAAGGGTACCGAAGCAGAAAAAACAACAGAAAACATAGGGAAAAATTGAGCAAGTGATATTAAAGAAAGAAGTTCAGAGCAAGATTACACAAATTAGCAAAATTCTCGACAAAACCTACCAAACAGTACCAACTTTCTACTTCGATTGCATAGGTTCCTGACATAGATCTTTTAGAAGAACCGTAGCACCTTAAATTCGAATCATCTGAATGTCTTGATTAACGTATAAGATCCAAATCATCCGGTTCGTGAGATGAAAATCAGGATAAGAAGAGAGACGTTCACAAAATTTCTGGAGAAGAGAACAGAAGAGAGAGGAAGAGGCAGATGAGGCGGAATTATTTTAGTGAAGACTCAGAGCTATTCAAAAAGGGCGGCTGGTTAAAAGACCCAATTGACTAAAGTTTTTTAGTTGCTTTAACTCCCACGAACCAAAGTATTGGGCTTATTAGACCCAATCTTTTAATAATAGGCAAGATACCTATTATACCCTTTTGCAACTCCCCAAATCGAACCCAAATCACACCAATTGGAACACGAGCTCGAACTCCCCTAGCTCGAACTCCCCTCGCCGAACTCCTCTTCTTCAACCCCAAACTCCTTGCCGGAGACAAGCCGAATCCCGACGGAACACGAATTCGAGCCGGAATCACTCCCATTCGAACCCAAATCACACCAATTCGAACCCAAATCACACTTATTAGAACCCAAAGCACTCTCATTCGAACCCAAATCACTCTCATTCGAACCCAAATCACACCAATTCGAACCCAAATCACTCACATTCGAACCCAAATCATTCCCATTCGAACCCAAATCACCCATCCAAATCAAACCCATTCGAACCCACTCGAACCCCAAGCCCCTCAACATGCTTGAACTTATTACATGAAAAACGAGTTTGAGGAAAAGGAAGAAGAAAAAGAAGAAAGAAGGAATAGAAAAACGAGTTAATGGAGGAAGGAGGAAGAAGAAGAAGAAATAAGGAAGAAGAAGAATAAGAAAGAAGGAAGAAGGAAAAAGAAAAAAAAAAAAACGGGTTTGAAATGGAGGGAGTAGAAGAAGAGAAGAAGAAGAAAGATTGGAAGTAGTAGTATAAAAGATAAGAAGTTTGAATTTTGAGATTCAAAATTCGAATTTGGGAAAGGAGGGAAAATTTAGGAGAAATAATGAGTTATAATGTAAGGGCAAATCTGAAAATTCAAGTTTTTTAATACTTTTTACATTTTTTCATTTTTTTTTAATTCCCAAATTGTCAAAACCCGTTTAGGCCGATACTTTGTAAAAATGGGTTAAATAAGCCATTCTTCCATTCAAAAAACCCTACCAAAAAATCAGACGGACCTTTTTGCCGGGCCACCTTTTTCCTCTTTATGGGCCCTGCCAAAAAAAAAACCCAAACGCGAATTAATTTGAAAAGCAGGTGACGTGGAGTACTTGGTTGCAAAATTGGATCCTTTTGTATAAATAATGATGATATATATATATATATATATATATATATATATATATATATATATATATATATATATATATATATATATCCAAAAGATAATATTATTTATCTGGGGAATATATATTACAAAGTAGTAGGAGGAAGAGAGAAAGAGAAGGATTCCTTCATTGGTTTCCCTGA
Source organism: Gentiana macrophylla (assembly GCA_026214975.1). Classification (NCBI taxonomy): domain Eukaryota; kingdom Viridiplantae; phylum Streptophyta; class Magnoliopsida; order Gentianales; family Gentianaceae; genus Gentiana; species Gentiana macrophylla. The sequence goes on from CM047805.1 coordinate 22,753,011, forward strand.
TATTTCTCTTGCAATCAAACTCTTTTGGAATTTTCCTTTTTTACTAAGGAAGCAAATATCCGCTTCTCTTAGCCATTGTACTAAACAAAAGTCATTTTTATTGCTAGACATTATTCCTGCAAAAATTCTCTCTGTTAAGAAATCGGAAAGACTATTATCTTCACTTTTTTATGAATAATTTCAAAATCAAAAGAAATTAAATGTGCTTGCCATCTCGCAAACATCTGTTTAAAACATCATGTTTAAAATCTTTATTAAACATAAACTTAGCAGATTTGCAATCAGTATTAATAATAAATTTCTTGTTATATAAATCATCTTGAAATTTTAAAACACATTTAACAATAAATTTAAAACTTCTTTTGCTATCTTTAGAATAATTCTTTTGACTATTATTCCATTTTCCTGAGTAATATCTAACAAGATATTCTTGTTTTGTATTTGGACAGATTTGTTTTAAAATCCCTCCATACCCAATATCTGAAGCATCCGTTTCCATAATTTTATCCCAATTAGGATTAGCTAACATTAGACAAGGTAGATTTATAACTTTTTTCTTTATATTTTGAACAGCAAGGGTATGTTGTTCAGACCAAGGTTTGGGTGATTTCTTTAATCTATCATATAAGATAGTAGTATCCTTAGCTAGATCTTTATAATAAGCGAAACATAATTTAAACTCGCCTAAAATCTAGAATTGAGTTTTATCCAAAATAACATCGTGAAATTTAGAAGCAAATTCTATACTTTTTGTATAGGAATAATATTTCCTTTTTCAGTATTATGTCCTAAAAATCTTATTTTAGTTTGAAATAAAGACATCTTTGGTTTAGTTATAACTAAGCCATTCTGTATAATTAATTTTCTAAAAATATCTAAATGTTTGAAATGATTTTCAATCATTTTTGAAAATATTAATATATCATCAATATAAACTATAATAAACTCACTATAAGGAGTGAATATATCATTCATAATTTTTTGAAATTCTGATGGAGCATTCTTTAAACCAAAAGGCATAACTCTCCATTCATAATGTCCAAATGGAACATTGAAAGCTGTTTTATATTGATCTTTTTCACCTATTTGAATCTGCTTCAATAAATTTAGAAAATATAATCGAATTATAAAGTCTATCTAATAAATCCTTTTTATTAGGAATTGGAGATCTAATCCATTTTAATACCTTATTTAGAGGTTTATAATTAATAACCATTCTAGGTACACCTCTTTCTATTTCACTATGTTTATTAACATAAAAAGCGGTACATGACCAAGAAGATTTAGATGGTTTTATCAAACCTTTTGTAATAAAGATTCAATTTCCTTTTACATAATTCTAAATATTCAGTCGTTTAACAAGACGAGCCTTGGTAGGAATTTTCTTTTCATCAAAATCTTCTTCATAAGGAAGATCGACTATATGTCTTTTCCTATCCCAAAAGATTAGGATGGTCACTACATATTTCAATAGAAAATTTATAAGATAAGTTATTTATTTTTCTTTAAGCTTTGGATTTGTGTTTTTTCTTCAATAGAAAATAAATTAACTTCTTGTTTTAAAAGTTTAAATGCAAACTTTTATGATCTATAATATCCTTAATTTCATTTAAGAAATTAGGTATGAGTTTAGTAATAAAATTAAAATCAATTTTATTTCCTTCAAAAGTACTACTATGATATTTTATTATCAATTTTAATTATAGGATACATTTTTGCAATAAATGGGGTTCCAAATATAACTTGGCTAGTAATATTTTTTAAGTAAAAGCTTGTAGGAATACATATATTATTTTTACAAATATAAGCTTTAGGTATTTTAAACTTTATATCAAGTTTTTCACCACCAAAGATGACTTAATGTCATAGTAGTTTTTACAAATATTTTGTAGAATTAATCCTTCCCGAATTACATTCATATCTCTGCACTCACTATCAATTAAAGCGGTTAATTCTTGCATGTTTATAAGAATTATTAATTAATAAATTAATTTTTACATACCATTTTTGAGAAAATATAATACTTAAATTGTTTAAGAAATTATCTTGCTCAAATCCTTCTAATACTGAAGGTATATTTGGTATATCAGAAATAGGTTCTTTTCCCTTTTTATTATATTCAAGAATAGAAATTCTTTCTTCTAAATTTTTATTAACATTTTTTAAATTAGTTATTTCTTGTTTCAAATATATTATTTCTTTTGAAAGTTCAACTATAGTTGTTGGTCTTTCAACAGATTGTCTTGCTTTAAGCATTTTTATAACATTATTCATGGAATAAGGTTCTTGAGAAGTTTTAACATCAAATTCATTATTAAAGGATGATGATGGAACTTCTGCCATATTATCAATTAATTGAGAACGAAGCTCAGAATTCTCAATTAATTTAAGAAATTCAACTATATTATTGTTAGATATGGAAATATTACATATCAAATATTATGTAATATTTATTTATTTCCGTGTATACATTATTTGTACACTTTATTTGTAAAAGGACATATTAATTGTGGTACATATAAACAATTAATATGTCAAACTCTAGTCTAGTTTACTTTATGTCATAGACATAACTTTTACTTTTACAAGCATGCTTGCCGCCCATAGCTAGTGGCACCAAGCTAGCTAGTATCTCCACCACAATTGTAACTATTTATACTTCTTCCATTTGATGAATAAACTAAGTTGAAGTTTACTCTAGTGTATAACACTTTCTCAAACTCTCTTCATGGTATCAGAGACTTAAACTCCTGAATCCGCTGCAAATTCTCAGTACCCTGCTGAATCAAGAATGTCTTCATTTGAAGCTTCCTACTCATCAAGTAAATCTCAGCAGACTGAGGTTACTGACTCCACTCCATATACAAATCACAGACTTGATTACAACAATAATCTTGGGTTGTCAAGATCTATGAAAAAGTATAACTCAGACAAAGCAAGATGGAAGACTTGTCTCAGTCCAAACTCTCTCAATGATGGAATCACTTTGGTGATATTATGGATTCTCGGTTAGCTCTCTTCAAAGTTTTTCTCAATTGGCAGAAGGGTGATAACTCTCTCACAGACAGTGCCACTTATACCAAGAGAGGTATATCTCATCCTCCACTCAGTAATGTCAACTGGATAATTGATTCTGGGGCCTCATCTCATATAACAGGAAATAAAAACCTGTTATATAACTTTATGCCATGTCACCAGATTCACAACATTAAGACTGCTGATGGATCTATATCTCGTGCAAAAGGTTTTGGAAATGTTAAACTTCTTGATAAGACCTACCTACGGGATGTCCTGTTTGTTCCAAGCTTAGATTGTAACCTTATATCCACAAGAACTCACTGAAGACTTAAATTGGACAGTCACTTTTAAAGACAACCAGTGTATAATCCAGGATAGTTCTTCACAGGAAGTATTTGGGAAAGTTAAAGCCTGCTCAGGACTGTTTGTTGTCAACCCTGCTGAAAGATTGAAAACTGAAACTGCCTCAGCAGCCTGCTCTCAAAAACTAGACAATATCATGTTATGGCATTATAGACTAGGACATCCCAGCTTTGGTTATTTAAAGTCTATAGATCCTGAGTTGTTTAAAGGTTGTAATATGAATGACCTTCAATGTGATATTTGTCAATTTGCCAAACTTACAAAGTCTGTGTATGCTAAATTACCTCACTTGCCATCCTCACCTTTCACCCTAATTCACAGTGATGTATGGGGACCCTCTAGAGTGAAAAGCATAACCGGGAAAAGGTGGTTTGTTACCTTCATAGATGACCACTCCAGAACCACTTGGTTATTTTTAATGAAGGATAAATCTGAAGTTGGATCCATCTTTCAAGAGTTTTACAACATGGTCTCTACTCAGTTTGACACTAAGATCAAGATTTTGAAGACCCGACAATGCTCTTGAATATTATGAGTCTAATCTCGGTAATTTCTTGATGAATAAGAGAATTGTCCATATCAAGAGTTGTGTTGAGACACCTCAAAGAAAATGGGGTTCTTTGAGAGAAAGAACAGGCACCTACTTGAAATGGCTAGGTCTATCATGTTTACCTCAAATGTTCCCAAATATATATGGGGTGAAGCTATACTGACTGCCACATACTTAATCAACAGACTTCCAAGCAGGGTGTTAGGTTTCAAAACTCCTATCAAAACCCTACTGACCACTCACTCCTGCCCTCATCTGATTGCCCAATTGCCTCCAAAAATCTTTGGTTGCACTGTGTTTGTTTATATCCATGCCCAACACAGAAGTAAACTTGATCCCAAAGCTCACAAGTGCATTTTCCTAGGATATTCCAAAGACAGGAAAGGGTACAAGTGTTATTCACCTACTGAAAAGAAATTTTACAATTCTATGGATGTGAAATTCTTTGAAAGGACTCCATATTACAAAGAAACCTCTCGAGCCGATCACCGATGGAAACTGATTGAGATTGAACTAAATCCGTTCCTCAAAGAAACCATTTACCCTCAGCAGCTTACTCATCACCAAACCGCTTCAAAGCGAGTCCTAACCCTCGGCCACCGGTGACATTGCGCCTCGCTAACCTCGGCAACTCTCATCGATTCTCGTGAGATCGAACCTCGGCACCCTACGACTCTCAAGCCCTCATCGATCCTCTGCAACCTCCTAAACCAGAGTCATCGACCCGAGCCTCTGCGACCCGAGGCTACCGACACTCAAAGAACCTCTGGACTCTCAAACTCTGGCCGACATTGATGATAGGCCTATTGCTATCAGGAAGGGAAAGAGATCTTGCACTACTGATCATCCTATTCATAATTATCTATCTTATGATCAGTTATCACCTGTTTTTGCCATGTTTACACAGGACTTGGATTCTCACTCTATTTCTAAGAATATACAGGAAGCTCTCCAACATGATAAGTGGAAGGCAGCTGTCAAGACTGAAATGACTGCCCTCATGGATAATCATACTTGGGATCTAACAGCTCTCCCCAAAGGCAAGAAGACAGTCAGCTGCAAGTGGTTATTTACCATCAAATACAATGCTGATGGTACAATTGACAAGTATAAGGCCAGACTAGTTGCAAGGGGTTTCACCCAAACTTATGGCATTGACTACAAAGAAACTTTTGCACCAGTGACAAAACTGAACACTGTCAGAATACTGATATCTCTTGCTGTCCAACTTGACTGGCCTCTTCACCAATTGGATATCAAAAATGCCTTCCTCAATGGTGACCTTACTGAGGAAGTTTACATGAATGTACCTCCTGGTTTTACCAATCCTAACACTCAAGGAAAGGTTTGCAAATTGAGGAATCTCTATATGGCTAAAGCAATCCCCAAGAGCCTGGTTTGGGAAACTCACTCTTGTGTGGTTAAAGCTCACCGGATATCATCATTAAACTCGCACCACACCATGTGTTGGTCCTTGGAAAGGCTTGGATAAGTTTAGAGGGGGGAGGGTGAATAAACTTATCACTAAAAACTCGGAGTTAAAACAAACTCAAGAAATTTCAAAGAGTTCTTGATGTCTCAAGAGCTCAGCGATGATTCAAGAGGGTTCGATGTCTCAAGCCCTCTTGATTCAAGTTTACTGAATATGTTGCAGCGGAAATATAAGAGTATAAGCCTTTTAAATATGTTGTGCTGGTGTTTACTAAGTATTAGATACTTCAGTAGTGACTTGTGTGAGAGTGTGTTAATATGTGGAAGTGAATATGATAAAGATTAAATGCACTAAGTAAATAAAACACAGAATTTTTATAGTGGTTCCAGGTGGTGTAATCCTGTACTCCACTCTTCTCCTGTGGTGTAGGAGGTATCACTAAGAACTTTGAGGTTACTGTTACAAAGGTCCTAGTTATCTGTCCTTGACCAATCACTATGGCTTCACAGATTACAAGAAACTGAAGAAGGTGGTATTGCTCCTCCAGGCTTCTCCACTGGTCCTTCAAGGGTAGGATTGCCTCTTCACCAGCTCCACCACAAACACAGTCCTTCACACTCCAAAGTGCTTCACTGCTCCAGTAATTGATTGTAGAATCAAGGTTTGAATCAACTGAATGATTCTGTCTTCAGCAGCTTGATCAGCAGGATGATCAGCAGCCTCAGGAACTTCAAGTGATTAACTTGATATGACTTGACAGCTTATGTCTTGTTACACTTGAAGTTAATTCTAGATCTTGCAATGTCAGCTTCAGCAGAGTATTGTTGTTAAGGGTGAATTTATACGTTTTATAACGTTGTATTTTATGATGTTCTCCTCCATAATTCATATGATTTGCATAGGAAATGTGGTTTTAAATGATTTATTAAGCAAGTAAGATTTTAATTAGTTTATTTGCAAAATGAGGTTGTGTATGTGTTTTAATTATGGTTTTACGAGTATTTGAATTGTGTTACGTTTTGCGGTGTTTTTGATGTCATGTAGGTACATGTTGGAGGCTGAATTGATGATCAAATGTTGATATAATTCGAGCTAAATCAAGAAAGAGACGAGGAAAGAAGGATAAAGATGGAAGAAGGAGGAGATAAAGATCAAGAAATCGAAATTCTGAAAGACATATGGGCGTTCGTCGAGTCCCGTCCCAGAGTGGGCGGGCGTTTGATAAAGCATGACGGGCGTCCAGTGGAAGTATTTTGATACAGAGAGTTTGTACGCTGGATGAACGAACGTCTGGCACAAGTTCAAGGTGAAGGAACGAACGTCGAGATATTTGGACGAGCGTCCGGAGGAAGAAAATCAGGATTCCGGTAGCGCTGAACTTCCAACGCAGTTCTTGATATGATAACAACCGATTTGACTCTGGACCTCAAGAGAAGAGTTGTAGGGCTTGAAGAGAGGATTCTACAGGATTTTGAATCACTCCATTCCGACTTACGAGGCCCGAGATATGAGCGTTACAAGTTTGGACGCTGTTGCTGAAAGTAGCGGACGAGCGTCCGGAATCTTCAAACGGGCGTCCGGAGCGATTCTTCAGAGCGGCCGACATTGAAACTCTATATAAGCAGCGGATTTCTTTCACCCTAATCAGATAATTTCGAACCCTAAACCCTAGGGGCATCTTGGCTGCGTTTTTCTTTCAGTTTTTCTCTAGTTTTATGCACTTAAATTCCTAGGTTGGATTAATTAATTCCATGTACTTTTTATTCAACAATTCGATGTGCAAAGGATGCTAGGAGGCTAAATCCTCCTTGAACGAGCGTTGTGAAGCCGTCCGTTTCAACAGTTTGATCTCTAGTTCGTGATTATTTTGTGAGTGTCTATTAAAGTTGTTACTTTTATCATGTTTTTATATGTTGATTGCATGCAATATCGAAAGATCCGTGCCTTTGTTTATTGTTTGCTTGATGAAAGTCATGTTAACCTTAGAACACCATGATAAAAGTTTAGACCTTTAATCTAATCAAAACGAAAGTTATTAGATTAAATCTCTAGATTAGAAATTGAAAGATTTCACGCCTAGGTTAGAAAGACGTAATCTTTAACATCGAAAGATAAAAGATTAGAAAACGAACTCGTCTACGAGAGTAGGAGTTTATGCCTTCGATTAGGTGAATCACGACTTGAGTAGAGATCACGAATTAATCCGAATTGGAATTGAATGTTGATAGGATAGGTGGATCAATTGCTTGTTCGTTCGTTAATTTGATTTAATTGTTTAGCTTTAGTTTACTTTTTCTGCACTTTAGTTTAGTTTTTATCGCTTTCAATCTTGCCTAGCATTGGAGCAATCCTCTGTATAGTTACTTTTTCTGCATATTTGTTTAGGTTAGATTCGTGACATAGTTAGTTTAAAGCAAAAACTAGGATTCACATTCGCCGCCTTCCCGTAGGATCGACCCGGCATTAACCTCTCAGACTACGATCCTTATACTTGAGGTTAACCGGTTTATAAATATTATTACTTGTTTATTCGCATTAGATAAATCCGGGACAAGTTTTTGGCGCCGTTGCCGGGGAACCGAACGGTTGCCTAGTTTTTGTTTTTGTTTTTAGTTTGTTTTCAATTCTTGTTTTTAGGTTAGATCTTTTCTGTCTCTGTTTGTAGTTAGTAGTTTAGTCGTTTTAGTGCGTTTATCTGTCGTGTTTCTGTCAGTAGTTAGTATAAATTTTAGCTTCTAAGTCTATACTCTGCTTTTACGCCTATCACGCTCTGTTTTCTAACCGTTTACTTTGATTGGACGAAAGTCCGTTTTACCGCGCCGTCCGGTTCTTGCTTTGGTCGGACGGCGTTTAGTTTCTTCGGGCGCCCGTCCACTTAAAAATTCTTCAATCCATATCAAATTGACTCTGCAGACGGCGTTCATATTTTGAACGCCTTTCCATTCAAATCGGCGATTTAACGCCCATCCAAATTGGGCGCCCGTCCGTCGATCTGCCATCGATTTTATTTTATTTCAATTAGGTTTTTTGTTTTTTCGTAGGTAAGTGTCGTAGGTAGGTTTCTTAGGGTGAATCTTCTGACTCCACATCTTTCACGATCAAATTTTTGGATAAAAGGGATCGTTTTAGTACTCTTTAGTATTTTGGCCATAACTTTCGGCTTGAGTGTCGGATTGTCGCGCAGGACCCCAATTCGGAAAGCTCGTTCCGACGCCGACGACGTGGCAGACCGCCGGAGGCCGTCCGACACCGTTTTCGAGGTCAAAATCCACTGTTTTCCCTTCCATTTTGGGCTTAGAAGATTTCAACACCTTTTCTTCCCGTTTTAGTGTTTTCTGTTTTTCTATTTTAAATTTTTCGTAGTTTAGGTTTCAGATCAAGAGTTTGAGAAATATTTAAGAAGGGAAATCGAAGAGATTGTAATTATGGCTGCTGAAGATAGACGTACATTGGCGACTCTCGCCATGCCTGCGTGCGTAGCCATCAACCCGGCTATCGTCTTACCAAACCATTACGGCCACTGAACCTTCAACTAAAGCCCGGTCTCATTCGGATGATGCAAGATGCATCAATGTTTCACGGGTCCCTTCAAAACCTCACACACACGCATACACACATTTACGGAGATATGTGGTACGACACGCATTCAAGGTGTGAGTGAGGATGCGATTAAACTTACATCTGTTTCCGTTCTCTTTGAAGGAGAGAAGCTAAAGAGTGGTATAGCTCTCTCCTGCAGAATCCATTACCACCTGGCTGCATTGGAAAAAAATTTTTAAGCCAATACTTTCCACCTGCCAAGACAAATTTCAGTGTTTAAGGAAATATACAATTTTATCAAACGGAAACAGAATCATTCTTTGAGGCGTGGAAGAGATTTAAGGCTCTTCTTCAGTAAATGCCCCACCATGGGTTAGACTTACAGAGGCAAGTCAATACTTTTTCAAGTGGGTTGACCGATCTCACCAAGGGGCATGGTCAATAGTTCATCAGTGGGGCATTCCCGAGGAAAACGCCTCCAAGAGGGTGGGCATTGTTCAAGACATTGCCAAATATAATTATGCCCCCTCCTTTCAAGCTGTTCAGGCACCACCTCCTCCTCCTAGGATCGAGGAGGTGAAAATGCAAAATGAAATCGCCATGCTGAAACAACAGCTGGCTACTCTCACGACATCTCCAAATCCGAGTTATCGACTCCTTCATTTCTTCAGAACTCTCAAGTTCTGTTCGCGAGAATTGTTCTCAGACTGGCCATATGGTTGGCCAGTGTCAATTCATCTCCCCTGTTCCTTATCAAGTCAATGATGTCCAGAATCATGGACAGTATAATCAAGTCGCATGCCAAGTATGTGACGATATAGAACACATCGCTTTCGTTTACGTCTATGATTGGGCAGAGCGCAGAGATCAATGCCTTCAATGGCCACCGAATCGAGGTTTGGAAATCAATTCTACGGCCAGGCAATTTTCAAAATCGGGTTTCCGTCAAAGCTTCAATCAAAACTCGAATCTCAATCGAAACCCTAATTTTAATCAGAACCCGAGCTTGAATTCCTCCAATCTAAATCAAGGGTTAAATCAAAGTTGGCCTAACAATCCAAATCCTGCATTTCAAAGTCGGCCTAGCCAACCTTTCTCTCAAAACATTCGTAACTCTCAAGGCCCTCTCGCCGTCGATGATCTTGAAGCTAGATTGGACTCTATCGAAAGGAGCTAAAGGAGCGAACAATAACTTCCAGAGGAGCAAAATAATAATATCCAAATGTTGATGAGCACAATCAAGAACCTTGAGAAGCGGATGGTCGACCAAAGAAGCTTAGACCATCGAGGCATTTGCCCGCTTTTATGGAGAAAAATCCGAAGGGTGGCCTAGTAGCCCAAACGATTTCAATTGTGGCCAAAGCAATCGACCTAGTTCCTTCAACTCCTTATGGCATACCAGAGGCCGGTGCAATGCATCTTAGAAGCGTACTCAATCGAGTGGTCCCTCTCACCAGGAAACCACTAGCCCCTCCTGCGGTGATAAGGCGGGAGGGAAGTTGAGCATCCACATTCCCCGTTACGAAAAAAGACTCGGTGGTGATCCCCGAGAGGTGAAGAAGTTGTAAGTCCTCGGTGGTCGTTCCCACGAGGAATGAAGAATCAAGTGAGAGTCAGGAGGGTGATCCCCTGACTAATAAAAAGTCTGAAAAAGTTGTAAGGTGGAAGGACATGGAAGACAAAGCTGTCAGTGCTTCCTCAAAGAAAGTATTTTCTGAGAGTGAGTTGAAGAAGCTTCCATTTCCACCTAGGAGAAGCAACATTCCCTTGAGTGAAGATAAGAAATATGAAAAAGTGCTGAATCTTCTGAAAAATACTCAGGTAAATCTTCCATTAGCCGATGTCTTGGTTGAGATGCCTAAGTATACGAAATTCATCAAGGATGTTGTTTCTTCCAAGAAGAAGTTATCAGACATGGAAAGGCTGATTGGTGAGGATTGTTCAATGATCAATTTTCCAGACTTACCAATCAAAAGAGGTGACCCAGGCAAATTTGTGCTCACATTGCAGATGGGAGGCCTGGTTTTCCCAAACTCTTTATGTGACCTGGGTGCATCCATAAGCTTGATGCCATTATCTGTTTGCAAGCAGCTGGGTTTACAAAGTCTTCTAGAACCCACTACCATGAACCTGCAGTTCGCTGATAGATCTTCTAAGAAAGCCTCAGGGATCCTAAAGGACGTATTGGTTCAAGTTGATAGGTTTACCTTCCCGCTTGGTAGTGTACGTCTTAGATATGGAGAAAGGTGAGAACGTTCCCCTGATTCTTGGAAGACCCTTCCTATCTACAGCTAGAGCCCTCATCGATTGTGATGGTGGGCAAGTGACTATTCGAGTTGGTGACCAGGAGGTGAGCTATAGTGTCTCTAAATCTATTCAAGTACCCTCCGGTTCTCCAACCGGTCGCATTCCCATTGAGAGGCGTCGATGACTTCAATGACTTCATGGATAAGCAAGTCATGGCTGTAGAAGAAGAATATGAGCGATTGATCGACAATCTGAACAATCATGGTATGGTAAGTCTAGATCAGTTAGCAGCTGAATTCGAGGATGAGCTAAGAGAAGAAGTGTTGGCAGTGGGGCCACTGAGTAAGCTCAGCGATATTGAGTTGAAGAGTGGAGATCTCAAATCAAGCTTAGAAGAACCCCCTGAAGATCTAGTGTTGAAGCCGTTGCCTAAACATCTTAAGTATGTGTTTCTAAGAGAAGGTGACAAGCTTTCTTTGATCATCTCTGCCAAGCTATCTCGTATAGAGGAGCTTAAATTGTTAAACGTCTTGCGCAAAAATGAAAAAGCCTTTGGATGGCAGGTAGGAGATATCCGAGGGATATCTCCCGACATCTGTATGCACAAGATCAAGACTGAGGACGGTGCAAAATGAGTTAGACAACCTCAGAGAAGGCTCAACCCTCACATGCAAGAGGTAGTCAAGAAGGAAATTATAAAGCTTCTAGATATGGGTATCATTTACGCCATTGCAGAGGCGGTGAGTGGGTATCCCCAACTCGTAGTTCCCAAGAAAGGTGGAATTACTATTGAGAAGAATGAGAAGGAGAAGAGATAGCATTGAGGCTCGTTCACGGATACAGAGTATGTATCGATTATCGAAAGCTCAATGAGGTCACACCGAAAGATCATTTCCCTTCCATTCATTGACCGGATGCTTGAGCGTCTGGCGGGCACGCATCTCTATGCTTCTGGATGGATATTCGGGATACTTCCGAGATACCCATCGATCCTGTTGACCAAGAGAGACCACTTTCACTTGCCCTTATGGTACATTCGCCACAGCGGATGCCATTTGGTCTCAGTAATGCCCTCACCCACCTTTCAAAGGTGTATGATGGCAATCTTTGACGGGCTAGTTGAAAAGTGCATGGAGATTTTTATGGATGATTTCTGGTCTTTGGTCAATCCTTCGATGATTGCCTCGATAATCTTGATCAGTGTTGTCTAGATGTGTGGAGAAGGACTTAGTGCTTAATTGGGAAAAATGCCATTTCATGGTAGATGAAGGCATAGTTCTTGGCCACAAGGTGTCCGCCAAGGGTATAGAAGTAGATAGGGCTAAGGTAGAAGCTATTGAGAAGATGAGTTATCCTAAGAATGTTCGGGAAGTCCGAGGTTTTCTCGGACATGTCGGCTTCTATAGAGGTTCATCCAGACTTTTCAAAGATTGCCAAGCCCCTGCTCTACTTTACTCAAAGAAGACGTTACTTTTGATTTTGATGAGAATTGCAAGCGCGCGTTTGAGGAGCTTAAGAGTAGGCTGATCTCTGCTCCAATTCTTATATCGCCTGACTGGAACCTACCCTTTGAGCTTATGTGTGATGCATCCAACTATGCAGTTGGTGCAGTCTTAGGGCAAAAGCTTAACGGAAAGTTCCAGCCTATCTATTATGCCAGTCACACACTGAGCCCCGCACAAGTCAACTACACAACAACTGAAAAGGAATTGTTAGCTGTGGTGTTCGCCATGGACAAATTCCATAGTTACTTGTTGGGTGCCGCAGTCACTGTTTGGACTGACCACGCGGCTTTGCGATATCTCATGACCAAAAAGGAAGCTAAACCGCGCCTCCTACGTTGGATACTGATCCTACAAGAGTTTGATGTGCACATCAAAGATAAAAAGGGCAGTGAGAACGTAGTGGCAGATCATGTTTCTAGGATGATAAGTGAGGAAAAGGGTGATCCTGATGATATAGATCTTTACTTTCCTCTAGAAAACATCATGCTTATCGATGGTTGCGCTCCAGACGTTCCATGGTATTCTTCCATCGTCAACTACCTTCATTCCCAATACCTTGATCCTGAAATGTCTTATCAGGAGAAGAAGAAGTTCTTCTCTGATATGAAATATTTCGTTTGGGATGAACCTTACCTCTTCAAGATCTGCAAAGATGGTTTGCTGAGAAGATGTGTTCCTGAATCTGAGCAACGCGACATTATTGAGCAATGCCATAGTGGACCCACTGGTGGTCACTTTGGTCCTTGGAAAACGGTTGCGAAGATCTTCCAATCCGGTTTCTATTGGCCTACGATCTTTAAGGATACAGAAGCCTTCTGTAAAGCTTGCGATAGGTGTCAAAGAACCGGAGCTTTAACAAGGAGGTTTGACATGCCGTTGAAACCCATCTTAGAATGCGAAGTCTTTGATGTTTGGGGCATCGATTTTATGGGACCTTTCCCTTCATCGTGTGGCAACAAATACATCTTAGTCTGCGTTGACTATGTTTCGAAATGGGTGGAGGCAATAGCCACTCCTCACAATGATCATAAAATGGTCATGAATTTCCTAAAGAAGAATATCTTTGTGAGGTTTGGATGTCCACGTGCCTTGATAAGCGACGAAGGGACACATTTCTGCAACCGACCACTGGAGAAAGTACTCGAGAAGTATGGTGTTCGTCACAAAACTGGCACACCATATCATCCGATGACTAGTGGTCAGGTTGAGCGAAGCAACCAGAGCTTGAAGAAGATCCTGGAGAAGACAGTGAACAGTCATAGAAAAGACTGGAGTCTTAAGTTGGATGATGTGCTATGGGCATATAGGACCGCCTACAAGACCCCCATGGGTACATCACCCTATCAAATGGTTTATGGTAAATCGTGCCACTTGCCAGTTGAGTTAGAGCACAGGGCGTATTGGGCTACCAAGTTTTGAACTTCGACTCCCAATCTCGTGGCAAACACCGGCTGCAGCGAGCTTGCATGAGCTTGATGAATTTAGACTCGGCGCATTTAGAGTGCCAGATTAGTAAGGAAAAGATGAAACTCCTCCACGACGCGAAAATTAAGAAGCGAGAATTTAAAGTCGGAGAGCAAGTGTTACTCTACAATTCCAGGTTGCATTTGTTTCCTGGCAAGTTGAGGACACGTTGGTCCGGTCCTTTCGAGATTCTCCAAATCATTCCTGGAGGCGTTCTAGAACTGCGCGGTTATGGTGATCAACCGTTTCGAGTTAATGGTCAAAGGTGCAAACACTATATTGGTGAACCTAAGGAAAAGCCTTTGATTGTTAAATTCCTCGATATTCTCGGATGTGGTGTTACAGAGGTCAATGAATTTTACGAGTTTTCACCCGATTTATTCTCCGAGAATGACGGTATTGGTACATCAGCAGAAGTTCTAGCAGGTAGTTGGGATATGGAAGAGTTTTTCAAAGAGCAACAACTTAAGAGGAAGCTGGCTAAGAAGAAATCGACCATGGGGAAGTTTAAGCGTGTTTGGAGAGCTATTAAAGAATTAACCCCATGTGTTCGCTGCTTTTTTCGCACCACACTCACGATGAGAGCTTACACGAGGTAGTGGTGGCGTAAAAGTTAAATGGCCTGATCCAGTTGAGCTTTCAATGCGTCGGTGGACGACGTTAAATAAAGCGCTTGGTGGGAGGCAACCCACTATTGTCTTTTGTTTTATTTTGTTTCTTTTCTATTTATTTTATGTTTTCCTTTTAGAGCTCTGTCGGTTTCTCGTAGGCTTGGATTTTATCTTTTCTAGTTTTAGTATTTGAAGTTTTTTCTTTTTTAATAAAGGGATGCATTGGTATGAAATTTGTTGCTTTTATTGAGAAACTACATTGTGGATGTTTTTCAATCTCGATTTCTCTTTCTTTATCACTTTTATACGATATGATATAATCCTTGTTTCCCAAGGTATTTCTTTGTTTTTCATGTGTGCAGGGTATTTGTATTTGCATTAGCTTTTGTGAGATTCAGATGAAGTCAGTTTTCCGGTGGATGGTCCACAGTCTACTGCTTGCATCCGGCGTCTTCGGATGTGTCCAGCTGGCACGTCCCGAATTGCCATTTTCAGAACGACAATCAGCTAAGTTTTCTTTTTCTTTTATTCTGCACAACATGAGGACATGTTGTAATTTAAGTGTGGGGGAGGGGAATGGTCGACTATGTATCTACCATTTGCTTAATACGTTAGTTATTTCTATGCAAAATAGGCTAATTTTTAAAAATTTTGTTTTGTCCCGAGTAGGCAATACATGTTAATGTTCGTTATCTTTATAGTCATCTATGCTTTATGTCATATGTTTGATAAGTTAGTTGTTTCACCAAGATTTATTTTTCACGTGCCATAGTGAATGATGAGCTAATTTATAAAGTTATACCCCGTTTTGGATTAGTAGTTTTTGATTTTCTTATAAGTCATGTGCTTAGTGCTACGTATATATCGTGAGATTTATGATAGTTTGTATTTAGATCCAAAGTATGAGATGCTGTGAATATCTAGAAGTTTGAATGTGATAAGTAACACGTAGCTATTGTCAAAGTGAAAAAGTTGAATTAATAGTTAAATGGGTGTGTCGAAAGCTAGTCGATGATTTGGGTGAGGTAGGGTATACCACGTATGTCCTATTCCACTATGATGACTAAAAGCTCACGACAGTTAGGAAAAGCTGCCTTGTGATTGGAGTAAGGTAGGGGATTATCTCGAAATGTCCTATTCTGCTATGAGGGCAATAGCTTCTTCTAATGTGTGTTTAAAGTGAATGAGTTAAATCAACTAAAGAATTGGTATGGAATGAATATAAGACTAAGTTATCGTCTATCTTATCCCCAGTATAAACTGATAGATATGCTGTAGGGATTATCCTCTGAGTATTTCAGAAAGGCCCTAGATATGTTCGATCATTCTTTTCGGGATATGTCACGTTTGTAGGGTACATCTTATGAGTGTCATTTATTACTATTCTACGAGGGGGTATTAGCTAGTTTTGCTTGAATTGTTCAAGTTTGGATTTAGTGGAAGTTTATTATGGCTTTGCACACACACGATGGTGAACTTCTAATTTATTGACTATGTGGTATATGTGTTGAGGTGTCTATATTCTTTCCGAGCCTTTATCTTGTTTTGTTTTGCTCGGGACGAGCAAAGTTTAAGTGTGGGGGAGTTGTTAAGGGTGAATTTATACGTTTTATAACGTTGTATTTTATGATGTTCTCCTCCATAATTCATATGATTTGCATAGGAAATGTGGTTTTAAATGATTTATTAAGCAAGTAAGATTTTAATTAGTTTATTTGCAAAATGAGGTTGTGTATGTGTTTTAATTATGGTTTTACGAGTATTTGGATTGTGTTACGTTTTGCGGTGTTTTTGATGTCATGTAGGTACATGTTGGAGGCTGAATTGATGATCAAATGTTGATATAATTCGAGCTAAATCAAGAAAGAGACGAGGAAAGAAGGATAAAGATGGAAGAAGGAGGAGATAAAGATCAAGAAATCGAGTTCACAGACATATGGGCGTTCGTCGAGTCCCGTCCAGTGTGGACGGGCGTTTGATAAAGCAGACGGGCGTCCAGGAAGTATTTTGATACAGAGAGTTTGGGCGCTGGATGAACGAACGTCTGGCACAAGTTCAAGGTGAAGGAACGAACGTCGAGATATCGGGCGGAAGCGTCCGGAGGAAGAAAATCAGGATTCCGGGTAGCGCTGAACTTCCAACGCAGTTCTTGATATGATAACAACCGATTTGACTCTGGACCTCAAGAGAAGAGTTGTAGGGCTTGAAGAGAGGATTCTACAGGATTTTGAATCACTCCATTCCGACTTACGAGGCCCGAGATATGAGCATTACAAGTTTGGACGCTGTTGCTGAAAGTAGCGGACGAGCGTCCGGAATCTTCAAACGGGCGTCCGGAGCGGTTATCGTGAGCGTACCGACATTGAAACTCTATATAAGCAGCGGATTTCTTTCACCCTAATCAGATAATTTCAACCCTAAACCCTAGGGGCAGCTTTGGCTGCGTTTTCTTCAGTTTTTCTCTAGTTTTATGCACTTAAATTCCTAGGTTGGATTAATTAATTCCATGTACTTTTTATTCAACAATTCGATGTGCAAAGGATGCTAGGAGGCTAAATCCTCCTTGAACGAGCGTTGTGAAGCCGTCCGTTTCAACAGTTTGATCTCTAGTTCGTGATTATTTTGTGAGTGTCTATTAAAGTTGTTACTTTTATCATGTTTTTATATGTTGATTGCATGCTATATCGAAAGATCCGTGCCTTTGTTTATTGTTTGCTTGATGAAAGTCATGTTAACCTTAGAACACCATGATAAAAGTTTAGACCTTTAATCTAATCAAAACGAAAGTTATTAGATTAAATCTCTAGATTAGAAATTGAAAGATTTCACGCCTAGGTTAGAAAGACGTAATCTTTAACATCGAAAGATAAAAGATTAGAAAACGAACTCGTCTACGAGAGTAGGAGTTTATGCCTTCGATTAGGTGAATCACGACTTGAGTAGAGATCACGAATTAATCCGAATTGGAATTGAATGTTGATAGGATAGGTGGATCAATTGCTTGTTCGTTCGTTAATTTGATTTAATTGTTTAGCTTTAGTTTACTTTTTCTGCACTTTAGTTTAGTTTTTATCGCTTTCAATCTTGCCTAGCATTGGAGCAATCCTCTGTCTAGTTACTTTTTCTGCATATTTGTTTAGGTTAGATTCGTGACATAGTTAGTTTAAAGCAAAAACTAGGATTCACATTCGTCAGTTCCCCGTAGGATCGACCCGGCATTAACCTCTGTACTACGATCCTTATACTTGAGGTTAACCGGTTTATAAATATTATTACTTGTTTATTCGCATTAGATAAATCCGGGACAATTGTCCTTGATTTTTCTTTAAGTTCAGCAGGGTATATAATACTCTGTAACTTTCTAGATCTTTCTGTTTCGATCTTCCACAGATTCTTCTTTCTTTGTTTCCCTAAATTTTTCTCCTTTTTCAACTCAGACGCCCCCTAAAACTGATCAGGAGTCTTCTATTTATAGGCTTCAATTCTAGAAAATAGCCGTTGCTTTTGTCCTTTTTGGCTTCTGATGGATGACAATCGAAAAAAAATCTCGACACTGTCGATCTACTTTTTTGTCACTTTCTAGTCGTTGAGTTTGACTTCAAAACACTTCAACGTCTATTTAATCTCAACCATTCATCTTGCAGAGTAGTTAGATGTCTCTTTCCATCGGATTTTGATCAGATAAGGTATCTGTACCATCAGCAGAGTGTTTTACAAAGTCTGCTGAAGTCGGATTAATTCGTCTCCATTAATATATGATAAATCTCATATTAATCTTTTATATCTAACTTTATTTGATTAAGTTAGATAACACCATTTCACCTTATAACTAAGTTCCAGTCCTTCAATTAACTTTTAGGAACTCAGACCTTCATCCATAGGTATATGATCAATTTAGGTCACCACAGACTTGCCTAAATTTAAATCACATATCCTTAACTTTGATTACTAAGTTTGAAACCTTAGCCTTCAATCTTCAGCAGTCTCCAGAAAAGTCTTCTGACCTTACTACCCTACTGATTTAGACTAGTTTGCTGATACACATCAGCAGACCTTTACAAAGCTTGTTTGATCAAACCTATACAAAGATCAAACTCTAGTAAATCCTATACAACATATCTAGACATCTTTTTGCCTTTGCAAACTATAACAGCTAGTATGACACTCATCACCAAAACCTGAGGATAGTTAAAAGGATGTACAATAATTCAACAAAACCAACTAGATTGATTATAACTGTCCAACAATTTCCCTTAAAAAAATCTTGTCCAACAATTTCCCCCTTTTTGGTGATGATGTCAATACCCTCACTTACAGCAAAGCAAAAAGATTAAAAACAAAACAAACTTATTTAGTTCTTATTAAAATCAGTTGTTCAATTATTACATTCTAGATGTAACAAGGATAAAGACATTTCACTTGCTTCTGCTGTATTTCCTTCAAATTCCACTTTGCTTCTGCTGTATTTCCTTCTTCCCCCTTATTGACATTATCAACAAAAATGATACATCAGCCCAAAGGTATTGTCCTTGTATCAACTGCAGTAATTAAGGTCTACTTCAGTAGGTTGATCCTCTTAGTAACATAAGGATTCTATCCAGCAGATTGAAATGTTCCAGCAGCTTCAGCAGGCTCTATTTTGCACCAGATTTATCAAATCATCAAACTTTTTCTCTTGCCTGTCCAGTTGAGTTTTTAGATTGGCACAATCATTTCTGATATTTCTCAACTCTTCCAAGACAAGTGCTGGTACTTCACCAGTTGTTTCTTCAGCAATTTCATCAGCAAGTTCTTTGTTAGCATCTTTACCTTGCTGACCTTGCTGATCTACAATAGACTTCTCAACTTCTTTTAATGAACCTCCAACAGGAATGTTTGTTTCTTCAACTGGAACTCCACTTCCTTCTCCAGGAAAAACTGGTTCATCATCATTATTACTAGAATCAGAGAAATCAACACTGTCAATAGGTCCAGATGGATCTTTGATGTGTATGCTGCTGTTCTTCCTACTTTCATCCAAGAGATTTATTAGTCTAGTTTGCAGAAGGGTAGTGCCCAACAATTCACTTAGATTATCTATACCCAACTGACCAAAAGCCCAATGTTCAAAATTTGTCATAGACTCAGCAGCTGGTTTTTGCTTCTGGTATAAGCCAAATTTCCAAGCAAAGTAATCACTGATCAATTGAATGTTTGGGTTAACTTTTTCCTTTTTCTTGTTTGCCTTTTCTATCTTCTCAAAAGGCATCCAAAACCCTGTTTTCTTTGAGGTAGATGGAGCAAATTGTTGATCCAATAACTCTTCAGCTAAATACTTGGTGAATTCCATTTCTGCATCCATCTCAAGGGAATCTGCCTGCAGCAACTCATGAGTCCTCAACTCATTTGCTTCTAAGAAATATTCTTCTTGGATTTCATGCTCATCAGCAGGTACGACAGTAGATTGATATTCCCCCTGAAATCTTGCTTCCTCTTCAACAACAGGTTTTTCAACTTGTTCAGCAGACTGCTCATGTCTTCTATGTCTTTCAAGAGTTCTCAACTCTTTTAACTTTCTATGCTTCTTTTTCTTTATTATCTTCTTCATTTTCTTTAACAAGGGTTGCTCAAATTCATCAATTTCAGAGCTTTTTCTCTTTTACTTTTGGTTCAGCAAACTTCTCTTTTTGTACAGTCTGCTGACCAACCCCATTAACATCATTACCATGATCATCATCATTTTCTGAATCTTCTGACATTTCTAACTCTGGAATAACTTGTGTAACCTCAGGTTTGTACCTTGACTTGTTGATACTTATTGGTGTAACATCAGGTACAGCAAGGTGATTCAGGATGGATTGCACTAACAGTCCCAAAGGCTTTGTTTTAGTTCTTCTAACTTCATTCTTTTCTTCTGAAAAGACTTTTCTTAAATAATAAATAAGATAGCCAGCCCAGTCAAACCTTCTGCCTTTGCAAATGATTGTCATCAAATCTATCTTAGATCCACTTAGTGTATCCAAACTACCACTGAATCCCAAAATATTCTTTGCAAGAATTCTGCTTAAAAGTTTATACTCCATCCTTATGTATCTGACATTTATGCTTGGAGAAGAGGGGATGGTTTTGTTTGTTTTTATTTGCTCCACAAATTCCATTCTTCCAGATCCTGCATTTTCTGGATATTTGTGATCATTATTGGCAGGTCCAAAACCATAAATTTCTCTTAAGGTATTTGAGTCAATCTTGAAAGTGATGCCATTGACAGTTGTCTCAAAGCTATCATCATCTTCTTCATCTATCTTCATGTTCTTCCAAAACTCAAGAACATTGACAAAAGACATTGTTTCCAGACGATTGTTGAGTAACTTTTCTAAACCAGGTATTCTCTTGATTTTTTGTCCTATCTTGATGGACAACTTTGACATTCCACAATCTGAAACATATCTGGCAATGCTTTGACAGGTTCCAAGATGAACTTGATCCGCCATTGATTCCGAAGTGAAGTCTTCAGCAGACTGCTGACAAGGGAGATCCTCAGCAGGTTGCTGACAAGGGCTAAAGCAGACTGCTTGATTTCTTCATTTGTTCCATTGTCCAAGTCCTGTCCTTATCTTGACTTTTGTTTGGAACAGTCACTGTTGAGCATCAAATAATCTGCATGACAAAATCAATGGTTTTTGGGTACCCATATCTGTTTGGGTCCTTGATTGTTAGTGGCAAGTATGATTCTTGGTAGGTTTCCATAAGGTCTCCTTCTGAATGTATCATACTTGGATTCATATGTATACTCTACACTTCCATAGGATTTATTGATACTTTGTGTAGTAGTTACATGTGTTCTCTGGCTTTTTGGTCTGTAAATCTTCTTTGAATGATTTTGCTTGATAGAAGTAGATGCATAATCTTTATAGTGCTTTGTTGATTGTATACAAATTTCTATATTGAGGAGTCTCACGAGGTCTCTGTGAGGATTTGTATAAGTCCTCTCTTTGAGTCCTCTCATTTGAATCTAGCATTGTGATTATACTTCTTATTTCTAGCAAATGGTGCAGGGATATTCCAGTCTTCATCAGTGGGAAATAATCTACCTTTCCCCCTATGATAAGTATCCCTAGAATGAGTAACATTACTGGATTTTGGATACTTGTTCTTGAAATATTTCTGACCATTCTTTAGTGGTCCAGCAGACTTGGTAGTAGGTCTGCTATCAACAGGTCTAGAGGATACAACATTTTTCTTCTTGGCTTTATTTCTTTTTCTGGATGTTGTACTCTTCTTTGACTTGTGATTAAGCTTCTTAGAAATCTTCTCAGTGGACTTCACTGCTTCAGCAACCCTTTTTGGAATAGGATTCTGTGCAGGTACAAACTTAGGACCAATCCTGGTACTAGGTTCGATGCACTTCTTTGGATCCATCCTCTTGGATTGTTGAGTTTCAAATCCTAGGCCTGTTCTATCCCCATATGGCTTACCAGATTTGAATGCAATGAAAGAAGAAGATGGTTCAAAGACTCACCAACATCGATGATTCATAGACTTGTCTTTGATTCTTCTCAATCATCTTTTCTTTTCCTTTGAGATTATTCAATTCAGCTTTCAACCTTTCATTTTCTGATTGTAAAGCTTCCTTGCTTGCCTTCACAATCTCATATTCAGATTGTATTTTCCTTAGTTCATTAAGGATGGCATCCAAGCTTTCTTCACTATCAGTAATTCTAGGAGTTGAACCACAGGTGGATTCAAAATCATTGTCAGTGGATGTATTGACAAAAGTAGAGTTGGATACCTTTTTAATATTTGCTGAGAGAGTATGATTTTCAGTTTCAGCAGCACCAATCTCTTGTTGCTTTAATTTGTTTTCAACAGAATCAGCTACTTGTATTAATTCCTTTTCTGCTTCATCTGAGAGATCACTAAGTGATGGAAATCCTCTGGATTGGTCATCAATTGTGTTGAGGTTGATTTGCACATCATCATTGAATTGAGGTTCTGGATTTGTATGAGAACTTGTAGTACTGAACCTCTCATGTATCTGATCCTGAAATTCAGATGCAATGTTTTGTAGATATTCAGTTACTGGATAGTTTAGCCAACTTCTAATTCTAGATGTATCCATGATGCAAACTTTTGAAAAAGATATTTTGAAACAGTTTTGATAAGTCTTTACTGAGAGCACAACAAAATGGATAACTTCAGAGCGTAGCGCCGCTCCGATACCAATTGTTGGTCCTTGGAAAGGCTTGGATAAGTTTAGAGGGGGGGGGGTGAATAAACTTATCACTAAAAACTCGGAGTTAAAACAAACTCAAGAAAATTTCATTGAGTTCTTGATGTCTCGATGAAGCTAGCGATGATTCATAGAGTCTTGATGTGTCTCAAGAGCCCTCTTGATTCAAGTTTACTGAATATGTTGCAGCGGAAATATAAGAGTATAAGCCTTTTAAATGTTGTGCTGGTGTTTACTAAGTATTAGATACTTCAGTAGTGACTTGTGTGAGAGTGTGTTAATATGTGGAAGTGAATATGATAAAGATTAAATGCACTAAGTAAATAAAACACAGAATTTTTATAGTGGTTCCAGGTGGTGTAATCCTGTACTCCACTCTTCTCCTGTGGTGTAGGAGGTATCACTAAGAACTTTGAGGTTACTGTTACAAAGGTCCTAGTTATATGTCCTTGACCAATCACTATGGCTTCACAGATTACAAGAAACTGAAGAAGGTGGTATTGCTCCTCCAGGCTTCTCCACTGGTCCTTCAAGGGTAGGATTGCCTCTTCACCAGCTCCACCACAAACACAGTCCTTCACACTCCAAAGTGCTTCACTGCTCCAGTAATTGATTGTAGAATCAAGGTTTGAATCAACTGAATGATTCTGTCTTCAGCAGCTTGATCAGCAGGATGATCAGCAGCCTCAGGAACTTCAAGTGATTAACTTGATATGACTTGACAGCTTATGTCTTGTTACACTTGAAGTTAATTCTAGATCTTGCAATGTCAGCTTCAGCAGAGTATTGTCCTTGATTTTTCTTTAAGTTCAGCAGGGTATATAATACTCTGTAACTTTCTAGATCTTTCTGTTTCGATCTTCCACAGATTCTTCTTTCTTTGTTTCCCTAAATTTTTCTCCTTTTTCAACTCAGACGCCCCCTAAAACTGATCAGGAGTCTTCTATTTATAGGCTTCAATTCTAGAAAATAGCCGTTGCTTTTGTCCTTTTTGGCTTCTGATGGATGACAATCTGAACAAAAATCTCGACACTCGCTCGCTTGCTTTTTTGTCATCTTTCTAGGCTGTTCAGTTTGACTTCTGAAACACTTCAACGTCTATTTAATCTCAGCCATTCATCTTGCAGAGTAGTTAGATGTCTCTTTCCATCGGATTTTGATCAGATAAGGTATCTGTACCATCAGCAGAGTGTTTTACAGAGTCTGCTGAAGTCGGATTAATTCGTCTCCATTAATATATGATAAATCTCATATTAATCTTTTATATCTAACTTTATTTGATTAAGTTAGATAACACCATTTCACCTTATAACTAAGTTCCAGTCCTTCAATTAACTTTTAGGAACTCAGACATTCATCCATAGGTATATGAACAATTTAGGTCACCACAGACTTGCCTAAATTTAAATCACATATCCTTAACTTTGATTACTAAGTTTGAAACCTTAGCCTTCAATCTTCAGCAGTCTCCAGAAAAGTCTTCTGACCTTACTACCCTACTGATTTAGACTAGTTTGCTGATACACATCAGCAGACCTTTACAAAGCTTGTTTGATCAAACCTATACAAAGATCAAACTCTAGTAAATCCTATACAACATATCTAGACATCTTTTTGCCTTTGCAAACTATAACAGCTAGTATGACACTCATCACCAAAACCTGAGGATAGTTAAAAGGATGTACAATAATTCAACAAAACCAACTAGATTGATTATAACTGTCCAACAATTTCCCTTAAAAAAAATCTTGTCCAACACCATGTTTATCAAGACTACTAGCTAGAAAAGATCTATCCTTATTGTGTATGTGGATGATATCATCCTCACTGGTGATGACTCTACTGAGATCCAGAATTTGAAGACTCTACTGGCAAAGGTTTTTCAAGTCAAAGATGTGGGCTATCTTAAATACTTCCTTGGTATGGAAATTGCAAGAAACAACCAGGGTATCTCTATCTCTCAAAGGAAATATGTCTTTGGACTGTTTGAAGAAAAGCGGTATCTTTGGGATGCAAACTGTTGTATCCCCAGAGTAGACCCAGAAGTAATACCTCTGCTACATGGTGACATTCTTTGTCGGGAAGGATCAATATCGAGAGACTTGTAGGAAACTCATTTATCTCGTCCCATACAAGACTGATATTGCATATGGAGTCGATCTGGTGAGCCGGTTCATGCATTGCCCTATCTTGAGCAACATTGGGATCTTTGTGAATGTGGATCTTGAGGTACTTGAAATTCACTCTGGCCAAGGCTTCACTTCACCAAGTCTGCTGAGAGATCTATCAAGGTTTACACTGATGCTGATTGGCCGGCACATCACATAGACGTAAGAAGGTCTACTACAAAGCTCTTGTTCTTATGTATGGGGCAATCTTGTCACTGGAGGAGCAAGAAACAACCTATTGTCTCTGTAAGCGATCTTGAAGTGAACTCAGGGCACTAGTTTTGGGTATTTGTGAAGCTCTATGGGTAAAAAGGGTCCTGACAGAACTTCAGCAGCCTATTCAGCACCCTATCACACTCTGCTGTGACAATAATTCAGCCTTATGCATGGCAGAAGATCCAGTCCATCATGATAAAACCAAACATGTGGACATTGACAGACACTTCCTGAAGGAGAAGATTGATGCCAAGATTATTCAACTCCAGTATGTTCCCTCAATGAGACTGAATCTTTGATATTCTCACCAAGCCTATTCCACCACTTATGTTCAAAGAGATGAGTAGCAAACTTGGCTGTATAAACATATACAACCCAGTTTGAGGGGGGTGTGGAAATATTACATATCAAATATTATGTAATATTTATTTATTTCCGTGTATACATTATTTGTACACTTTATTTGTAAAAGGACATATTAATTGTGGTACATATAAACAATTAATATGTCAAACTCTAGTCTAGTTTACTTTATGTCATAGACATAACTTTTACTTTTACAAGCATGCTTGCCGCCCATAGCTAGTGGCCGCCCAAGCTAGCTAGTATCTCACCACAATTGTAACTATTTATACTTCTTCCATTTGATGAATAAACTAAGTTGAAGTTTACTCTAGTGTATAACACTTTCTCAAACTCTCTTCATTAGATAAAACATTTATTTCCAAATCTTTAAATTGAGAAAGAATCTTATAAAATTCTTCTCCTTCTTCTTTATCATGTTTATTACATGTAATATTCTGTATACAAGAAGTACAACTGATATCTGTATCCGAAGAATATAAAGATTCATTGTCTAATTGTGTAACAATATTTTATTCAGATGAATTATTAGAATCTTCTTTATCCGAAGAAGATTTCTCAGATTCTGAATTAAGAAGTATTTTTGAGAGATTTAATTTTAGTTCTTCATTTTCAATAGAATTAATTTTCTTTTTCATTTTACATCTATTGGCATAATGACCTATTTGACCACATTTAAAACATTTTTTATCAGTTTTAAATTTATCCTTATTTTTACGCTTATAATCTTTTTCTTCTAATTTTTTATTGGAAAATCTTTTCTTTCTCTTTCCTTTATAAAAAGAATCTGAAGATTTTTCTTTTCTTTTATCTTTCTTATTGTTAAAAGATTGTTTAGAAGAAGATGGAATATCCATACCAAATTGATCACAAAATCTTCCTAATTGTGATTTTTCAGACAAATTCTGTCTTTTGATTTGTTGATTTAATTTTATTTCATTACAAAGGGCTAAACCTTCTTGAATGATTGTACCTATTAATTTACCATAAGTATAATATTCATAAGGAATATTAAGAAAATCTTTTCTTAAATTTTTCCTAACCTTATCAGCAAATAAATAAGGTAATCCATCAATAAACTTGGATTTCCAATGAGAGCTATTACTTTCTGGTAATTCCATAACTCTATTTAAAAAAGTATCTTTATACCATCTAAAATCTGTCAATGTTTTACATCTAAGATTTTGTAATAGAGTACGAATATTTTCGCAATTATCGGAAATTCTTCCTGTAAAATGTTCAAGAATTGTAGTTACTAAAGTATAAACTACATTTTCAAGAATATTATTATTCTCTTGTTTTACAGTATTAATAATGTGATCCTTATCACTTATACTTAGATAATTATCCCACCAACCTTTAAGTTGACCGGTAAATCCTGCAATTATCATTTTTGCAACATTTTTATCAGTATTTCTTGAAGATTTACATATAGTACTATACATTAACATTCTATGTATCATACTATATATCTGCTTATCAGCATAACCATCAAGATTCCATTCATAAATACATTTTCCAGAATAACTATTATTAATTACATACTCTTGTTCTTCATGAAGAGTATCCATTGGCGATAGTCTTATGTAATAATAATTATGCTGAGTAGGACGATCAGCATACTTTTTAAGTCTATTAATTTCAAATTGAACCATGTCATTATGACTACTAGATCCAATAGTATTAAAAATATCTTGATCTAAAGTATTCAATTTTAGATTTTTAAATTTTTCTTCTATAAATTTTTCTAAATCTCCTCTGGGTTTTAAAATAAAATTCTTAATATCAGGAGGAGGTTGTAGATGAGAAGTTATTACGATATTATCAATATCTTTACTAATATTTTTAATATGTTTATCTATAGATATATCTTTTATAGCAGATATAATTCTTTCTGTTCTTTCAGAAATTATTGATATCTGTTCACCTAATATATTTAGATATAAATTTGTATAATTTTGATTTAATAATAATTGATTTAATTCTTTAATAGTAAAAGTTAAAGAATCATTTTCAATTAATTTAGAAAATGCATTAAAATTTAATATTTTACCACTTCTTTCAATTGTGAAAGCCTGTTGTGGAGGATATATACCTTTCATAGTTTTTCCTCCTTCTAATTGAAAATCTCTTTCAATTATATATAAATATTGTGGAACATAAGTTGAAATAAACCAAGAAATAAAAGTAATCATTTTATTCTCATTTTCAACATAGTTAAAAAATTCTTTTTGATAATAATCTTTATCTTCTTTTGAGATATGTTCAAAGAACCAATCACGGAAAGGTTTCCATTTTGGAAGATTAAATTCTTCTTAAATAGTTTTTCTAGCCAGTGAACCTGGACTAAAATCAATTTTTTGTGTAAAATCCATTTAAATATTATAATCCATTTCTGATTCAGTAATATCTGAATCAACAACTCCTTTTCCTCTTACAATATTATTTTTATCTAAAGATAAATTTTTAACATAATTTTTTCTTAATTGAGAAGTAGAAACCCTACTAGGTTCAGGAATATTAATATTATCAAAAGGAGAAATAAAAGATCTCATAGATATAGATCTAGACAATGAATTCCTTGAATTAGTATCCAATTCTGAATTCATACAAATAGAAATATTACCATCTGTACTTTGGACTATATTAGTCACATCCTGACAAAAATAACAGGTATTCTTGGTACTGCATTAGCAATTTGCCAAGTATCAGGTAAAGGAATTTTCTCCCATTTTATAGATCTTCTAGTCGTAATATTCGACTTACTGAAATTTGTTTCTATTAGAATTGTTTCATTTAAAGATTTATCTTTTATTTTACACATAGGATTTAAAGTGTGTAAAGGCTTATAGTAAATTCTATAACATATACAAATTATTTCAGATCCAGATGCATAGTTATAACCATGCGTTTTAACATTCATTGTTAAAGAATCAAGGATGTTTATATCTGATAAAGATAGTTGTAGATTAGGATAAACATCAAAATAGACTGGTCCATGTGCCAGACTGGATTGTATTATACCCATAAGAGATTTTTTCCAATCTAAATTTCTACCATCTCTTAAGGCAGCAATAAAACTTTCTGGAAGATTTTCCAGTATTAAAGGTTTAAAAGCAATTTGTACTACACCAATATGAAGAAATTTATGTGTTTTTCTATAAGGGAAAATATCTTTTTCACTTAGTAATTTAATTATCATTTCTTCATTATTTAAAGAAATAGATTCTTCAGAGGTTTTTACAATTTGTCTTAAACCTAATTTTTCAAATGTGCCTAATTGATAAATTGTTTTAGGTTCTATTTTTGGAATAGTCCATTTATTTAAGAGATCCAGATTTCTGGGTATCTCAAATTCTTGAGTTAGACTATTTTTAATATTTTCTGTTTTTCTTAACATTTTTTTAAGAACAGTGTTAAAATATAAAGCAGAAAATATATGTAATACCTCCATGGCTTTCATACCAAAAGTGAAGGATGATATCATATTCAGAACGGGACTTTACAAAACTGGAAAAATAAGACTCCGTCAAATATCAAAGATGGAACTTTTACAAAATATCATTCCGTCAATAATCTAAACTAAATCCATATGTAAAATGCCAAAAACCCTTAAAACGCCATTCCTCGGCTAGAGACGGGTATAAACGGCTTACAATGGGATTTAGTCATAAATTATGCCAGTAATCAATTTAAACGAAAATTTATCCATGATATTGCCAGAATACTTATGATTCTTGTTCAACCCTGAATATCATAAAATCCAAATGACCATACGAGTATTACATTTCTTCTGATTATATTTTAACACATAAGTTCTTAGCCTATCATTAGGCTATCATATAAACTTGTAAAATTTCTTTATTTGAAATTTTTCCTTTTAACTTTAATTTTCCTGATATACTCTGAAATGGACTGTGAGTATCCCCTATAATATCCACATCTTCATCTTCCATTTCTTCAATTTGGGTAATTCTTTTCTTTATGTCTTGAAGAATTTCTCTTCCAAATATGTCACCTGTTTGAGGGTCTTTTTTCGACAATTTTGTCCAGAACTTAGAGAAATATTTTCTCTTGATACAAGGTATATTATCCTTAGTATTATTTATAAAAGGTTCCCATTTTGAAATCCATGGGATAGAAAATTCTAAAAAGAAATATAAGGATCCAGAGCAGTTTATTAAACATTTCTGACCATTTAATTCATTAATTTTGAGAGATATATCTACCCATTGAGAATATAATTCCCTATATTCTTCAGGAAGAATATCAATGGTTGGACCATGTATTAACCACCATTGTTGAAACCAATTTGGTATATATTCTGAGTGTCTATAAACCTCAGGACATACTTTAATAAACCAAGTATGTTTTATTTTATTATTTTCATATAAAAATACATTTGTAAATGCCTGGATATAATCCCAATAGTTATATTTAATAGATATATTTTTATCTTGAAAAAGATATTCTTTTTCTTTGAATAGAGATATTCCCCATTCATTTGTAAGAAATATTTTCTTTATAATGATCTTACTGAAAGTATATTCTTTCTGATCATTGGACATAAAATGTGTGATTTCACACGATCCTGACATTTTCAGTAAATTTGCATAATATGATCTCTGCTTATATGCAGTTGCATTAAATGGATTATTATCCAAATATTTTTCCATTAATGACCATGGGTCATTCTTTTTCTTTAGATCTTCATATTCTATTAGAATTATGAGATCAGTATTTTCATTTTCTTTATAGGAAGTTATATCTTCCTCTTCAGATGCTATAACATTTGCATATGAGGGTATTTCCTCATCAATCTTGCCTTTATTAGCATTCTTCTTTCTCCTATATTCGAGAAATTCTTGATATTCTCTATCAGAATTATTATTTTGACTTGAGCTTCCAATGCCGGATATATTGTCCGAATATAAAATTCTGTTTCCTTGTTGGACTAGGATATTTCCTCGTCCTCCCCTTCCTCTATAAGAGGATAAACCTCTTCCTCTAGAAGACATACTTGCAAACATTAATCAAACCAATTATGTTGTAGATTATTTCTACATGTCCAGCAATCCCATTTGGCAGAGAAGGATTCCTTCATTGGTTTCCCTGATATTTCTCTTGCAATCAAACTCTTTTGGAATTTTCCTTTTTTACTAAGGAAGCAAATATCCACTTCTCTTATATATATATATAATATCACAGCTATAAATTAACATAGTTTGGAAAACGAAATAATTCATCAACTTGTCAAGAAGTAGCAGAAAAGATGACCAGTAGCACTGCATCAAATACTCCCTTCTTCAAAAGGTATGTTGAAGCAGTATTTTTGTTGTTGTTGTTTTTAATCTCTTATTTTATATATGCATGGTTTTCTTTTTTCTCGAGCTATTATTTGCACCACATTCAATATACTCGTACACGTACTATAATACACGTGTACCACAGTAGAACCGATTTTTCGCAGTTACATTGTGAGAACCGACTTTGATAAAGTCGGTTCTCGTTCCTTAACCTATGAAAAGTCGGATCTAGACTCCAGAACCGGACTTTCATAAAATCGGTTTTACTGTAGTGCATATGTAGAATGATGCACGAATAAATTGGGTATGGCGCAAATAAATGCCCTTTTTTTTTTATTGTATTGATTAAAAGAAGATGAAAAATGCATAGTTAAAAATGTAATTATATTTTCAGTCAAAGGCTAGAAGGTAAGGTAGCTTTGATAACCGGAGGAGCTAGTGGGATTGGAGAATGTACAGCAAAGCATTTCTTGAAGCATGGTGCTAGGATTATAATAGCTGATATTCAAGACGATCTAGGCGAAAAGATTATTCGTGAGGATTCCGAAGCCGACGCAAAAACGGTATTTTACGTTCATTGCGATGTAACGAAAGAATCCGATGTGGAAAACGCAGTGAATTTCGCGGTCTCGAAGTTCGGGAAGCTAGACATCATGTTCAGCAATGCGGGAACCGCAGGGAAGAATGCAGGAGCATCGATCCTCGGGGTGGAATCTGAAGAGTTCAAAAGGGTTTTCGATGTCAATGTGTTTGGTGTGTTTCTATGCGCGAAGCACGCGGCAAGAGTGATGATTCCGGCTAAGAAAGGTAGTATCGTGTTTAGTTCGAGCGTGTCTTCGGTAGTATCGGAAGATGTATCTCATGAGTATGTCGCGTCGAAACACGCGGTGGTTGGATTGACGAAAAACCTGTGTGTGGAATTGGGACAACACGGGATTCGAGTAAACTGTGTTTCTCCGTTCGGGGTGGCGACTCCGATGCTGACGAAGTGCGTTAGTATGGGGAAGGACGAGGTTGAGAAACTCGTGTCGGCGGCGGGTAATCTGAAAGAAGCTATTCTGGTAGCAGATGATGTTGCAGAAGCTGTTGTGTACTTGGGAAGCGATGAATCCAAGTACATAAGCGGGTTGAACCTCGTGATTGATGGCGGTTATAGCACCACTAATGTGTCATTCAAATCGCATTGGCAACAAAGCCTCTCTCATGATTGATGGCAGGATTCTGTAAGTTCGAATACTGGTTTTCATGTCAGGTTGAATTTCTCCCGAAAGAGTCCGGTTGTCAAATTAAATCATCCGAAGATATCCCGACATCGTCATCGAGTCAATTTTCTTTCATAATCAAATGATGAAAAAAAGATTCACATGGATTAAAACATGCCAATAAAAAAAGAACAATTAATTCACTCGTCGTTTTTTAGAATTGATCATTTATATAAATTCTAAATCGAAGTCTACTAAAAAAGGATGCAAATTCTGATGAGTTTATTCATTGATGATGCCCGACTCGAATTACGCCATGTGTCATTTCTAAGAGCACTTAATAAATGCTTAGTCCTTAATCTTGGGGCTGTTAAGGGCCAAGTGCCCCATGACCGAACAGAGAGCAGATCGTCCAGTATGTGGAATAGGCCTAAACTCCTCTTCCAGCCGCCGCAGGTCGGCCAAGGTCTGGCGAAGAGGAGCTGCCCAGTTCGTCCTATATAGGTATGAGGGGCTGATCGTCCGAACCCCCGTACAGCCATGCTGTTATTCTGCGTGTGAAATAGCTGGCATATATGGAAAGAATCCATAGTCATAAAGACTTCAATCTTAATATTTTAAACATCCATAATTATCTTTAAATAATAAATATTTACTCGTATATATCCTTAGGAAAATATCATTATTAAAATACTTGCACCACAAGTAATAGGATAACCCTAAGGAACTACGAGGGACTTGATTCATGAATAATCAACAGGATACGTAGGTAACTTGAGAGAGACTCTCAAGCTCAGTCTAAAAATCACCCGAAAACATCCCTCGTTCAATTACCACTAGATTAAACGGCCCAGATAACTATTAGACGAAATCCAACATCGTCAATTATCGCTAGAAGGAGGGCCTTCTATCGGTAATGGATCGAGGTTGTTCGTGATCAAGTTAATGGCAAAAGCATGCCAGAAACGCAGTCAGATCTGAGGCTTATTGCCGGAGATCGAACCGTTGGAATATGAATTCCACCGTTCAGATTGAAGAAGAAGGAGGGAAGAACAAACCATCCAAATTTCATACCGATCGGAGTCCGTTTAGGTACCCGATCGTCACCGGAAATTTTCTGTTGTAACACCAAAACGCAGCAGCCCCAGAAATGCAGTCAGATCTGAGGCTTATTGCTGGAGTTTCAACCGTTTGAATAAGAATTCCACCGTTCAGATTGAAGAAAAAGGAGAAAAGAACAAACCCTCCAATCGTGCCGATCGAAGTCCATTAAATACCCAATCATCACCGGAAAATTTATGCTGTAACACCAAAACGCAGCAGCCCCAGAAAAGCAGTCAGATCTGAGGCTTATTGCTGGATTTTCAACCATTGGAATAAAAATTTCACCATTTAGATTGAAGAAGAAGGAGGGACAAATAAGCCCTTCAAATTTTGTGCCAATCGGAGTCCGTTTCGCCCCCGGAAAGATGCTGATCTCCAAGGTCCGAGCCGAGTTCCCAAGATCTCCAAGATCCGAGACGAGCAGAGCTTCGCAGGACGAACTCAGCTAAAATTTCCCAAGTCAGTAGGACCGACGAGCAGAGCTTCGCAGGACGAACTCGGCAAAAAAGTTTCCTAAGTCGGCAGGACTGACGAACAGAGCTTGACGAACTCAGCTAAAATTTCCCAAGTCACCGGGACTGATGGGCAGAGCTTCGCAGGACGAACTCGGCAAAAAAATTCCTAAGTTGGCAGGACTGACGAACAGAGCTTGACGAACTCATCTAAAATTTCCCAAGTCAGCAGGACTGACGAGCAGAGCTTCGCAGGACGAACTCGGCAAAAAAAATCCTAAGTCGGCAGGACTGACGAACAGAGTTTGACGAACTCAGCTAAAATTTCCCAAGTCAGCAGGACTGACGGGCAGAGCTTTAAGTCGGCAGGACTGACGAACAGAGTTTGACGAACTCAGCTAAAATTTCCCAAGTCAGCAGGACTGACGGGCAGAGCTTCGCAGGATGAACTCGGCAAAAAAATTCCCAAGTCGGCAGGACTGACGAACAGAGCTTGACGAACTCAGATACAATTCCCAAGTCAGCAGGACTGACGAGCAGAGCTTCGTCGGCAGGACTGACGAACAGAGCTAGATGAACACAGCTAAAATTTCCCAAGTCAGCAGGACTGACGGGCAGAGTTAAGCAGGACGAACTCGGCAAAAAATTTCCTAAGTCAGCAGGACTGACGA
This sequence comes from Gentiana macrophylla, assembly GCA_026214975.1. Classification (NCBI taxonomy): domain Eukaryota; kingdom Viridiplantae; phylum Streptophyta; class Magnoliopsida; order Gentianales; family Gentianaceae; genus Gentiana; species Gentiana macrophylla. Next base: position 22,787,432 of record CM047805.1, read on the forward strand.
ACAGAGCTTGACGAACTCAGCTAAAATTTCCTAAGTCAGCAGGACTGACGAGCAGAGCCTCGCAGGATGAACTCGGCAAAAATTTCCTAAGTCAGCAGGACTGACGAACAGAGAAAGTTCACAAAGGACAAACTCAAATAGTCTGCAGGACAGACTCAACGAACTGAACCGCAGGTCGGTCTCAGAGAGTTTGCAAAGGACAAACTCAAATGGTCTGCAGGACAGCCTCAACGAACTGAACCGCAGGTCGGTCTCAGAGAGTTTGCAAAGGACAAACTCATTAGGTCTGCAGGACAGACTCAACATACTGATCCGCAGGTCGGATTCTACAAGAAGTTTGCAGGACAACTTCAAATAGTCTACAGGACAGACCCGACAAGCAAAGCTTCACACGACGGACTCAGCAAAACTTTCAAATGGCAGGGCAAGGGTGCATATCAACCGGTAGATTTAAATGGCAGGACAATTCCACAAAGCTGGCATGCAAACAAACCCCGCAAACTTTACATCCAGAACAGGTTCCAGAGTTCAATAAATTATTTCAATTTACCAGTGTTATTTGAATATTATAATTCCCTTCTTTATTGTATATAATACGCAAGACAGACAACTAAGCTCCGCATTACGGACTAAGCCAAATTCTCAAGTCTGCAGGTCATACGCACTATCCGACCTTTGCAGGTCGGGCTCAATAAACAATTATACAGAGAGCCAAGTATGCCATCCAAATTCTGTTTGTTAATGCATGGCATACTGAGGGGCAAGATACCACTATCAAGAAGAACAAAAAAATATAAGGTCTGCATAACAGATCTAAAGTCTGAATAACAGACAAAAAATATAGGTCTAAATAACAGACCCAAAGTCTGATAACAGACCCAAAAAATATAAGGTCTGCATAACAGACCTAAAGTCTGAATAACAGACACCAAAAATATAAGGATTGAATAACAGACTTAAAGTCTGAATAACTGTTGGGGAGATTTTGCATCATTAAAACAAAAGAAAATTTATAAACCTATACTACCATGCAAAACTACCTCCTAACCGGCCGAATACCGGGTAGTTGCTAGTAAAGTTGGATAAGTACGGGTATCGATCCTCAGGGAAAAGGGCTATTGAATCTAGCTTATTAATTCTTCTTTATTAACCTAAACCTAAACTAAAACGGAAAAGTAAACTGGACAGAGGATTTTTAATCCAAAGCCAGGAAGGATAAAAGCGATAAAAACATAAATAAAACTACATCTACGAAAGCGGTAAATCTATCTACTGAACAACCATGAACAAACCATGATCAACCTTTTCCCAACAACCATCACCCCACCGGAATCGATAAGATAGACAAACATTCATTCATTAGTTATCTTGGATTATTATCTTATCTAAAGAAGCGTTTCCTCTTCCGATTTATCACGCCATTAATTAGTTTACCTTCTGGTCTTAACTAATATCTATACGAAGCAAAGATACGGATTAAATCCTAATCTAACAACCTTATCCCTCAACTTCCGTTTGTTGGAATAATAATTGTTAATCTCTATCATGGCAATCTAACGAATTTATTAACTTCCGTTATCTTAAATTCGATTAACATACGGCATCTCAAAACATGAAAAAGAACAAGTTAACTCACCAAATAAACACATGAAAAATCTCATCTTTCCGGTGATAATGATACTCAATATCTCCCTAGGATAATTTTGCAACGAATTAATTCAAATTGTGGTTCTCTCGTAAACCTAGATAATTAATCTACGAACTTCCGTTATGTATAGATTAAAGATCTAATCTTTCCTACGGTGATCTAAACTACACCGACTTCCGTCATACGGTAGCATCAAATCATACAATCATCTTCCGATATAAAATTGCACGATACAAATAAACATAGGAAAGGAACAATTTAAATAAAAACTTACAAAACATCCATCGAAAGAGAATTAAAGTTGCAGCTGGAAAAAGGGAGCTTCAAGGCTCATCCATGGCTGTCTCATGGCGGCAACAAGAAGATAAAAGAAGAAAACGAAAAGAAACGAACATCTAATCTAACCACCGGCCGACCAAGCAAAGAGCTTGGCCGGCCGGGCTGCTCTCTGCTCGAAATTTAGGGTTCAAGAGAAGCTGGGGCGTATTTCATATGATTAGGGTTGAAGGGAGCTGCTGTATTTATAGAAAATCAGAGGCGGTTGCTACAGTAACGGTGCCGGACGCCCGTTTGAAGATCCGGACGCCCGTCCGCTATTTTCAGCAACAGCATTCAAACTTGTAACGCTCATATCTCGGGCCTCGTAAGTCGGAATGGAGTGATTCAAAATCCTGTAGAATCCTCTCTTCAAGCCCTACAACTCTTATCTTGAGGTCCAGAGTCAAATCGATTGTTATCATATCAAGAACTGCGTTGCAAGGTCGTCACCACCCGGAATCCTGATTCAGTTTGCTTGATCTTCATGTTGTATAAGCAACTTGCACCTTCTTGTATCCAAATTTCTCTCTTCCATGCAAATCTAACTTTAAATCATCCTCATGCAAGCCAAATGTGTATCTACAAAACGACGACAAATATACCAAAGCGTAACGTGATCCTAAAATAACGTAAAATCACAATTAAACACATAATTCGTCACATTTTGCAATTTAACCGTTAAAAACATCACTTGCTCAATATTTCATTTATAAGCTCGATTTCTATACAAATAATACAAATATGGAGGAAATCGTTATAAAATATATCATTATAAAACGTGTAAAATCACCCTTAACAACTCCCCCACACTTATCTTTTGCTCGTCCCGAGCAAAACAAAACAAGATAAAGGCTCGGAAAGAATATAGACATCTCAACACATATACCATAGATTCAATAAATCAGAAGTTCACCACCGTGTGTGTGCGCATAGCCATAGAAAATTTCCACTAAATCCAAACTTGAATAATTCAAGCAAAACTAGCTAATACCCCCCCTCGTAGACTAGCAATAAATGACACTCATAAGGTGTACCCTACAAACGTGGCATATCCCGAAAAGAATGATCGAATGATATCTAGGGCCTTTCTGAAATACTCAGAGGATAATCCCTACAGCATATCTAGCAGTTTATACTGGGGATAAGATAGACGATAACTTAGTCTTATATTCATTTCATACCAACTCTTAAGTTGATTTAACTTATTTCACATTTAAACGCACATTAGAATAAGCTATTGCCCTCATAGTAGAATAGGACATTTCGAGATAATACCCAACCTTACTCAAATCATAAGGCAGCTTTTTCTAACTGTCGTGAGCTTTTGGTCATCATGGTGGAATAGGACATACGTGGTAAACCCTACCTCACTCAAATCATCGACTAGCTTCCGACACACACAAATAATTTTAAACAACTTCACTTATTCACTTTATTTTAAAAGCACAATAGTTACGTTTTACTTATCACATTCAAACTTCTAGATATTCACAGTATAACATACTTTGACTCTAAATACAAACTATCATAAATCCCAAGATATATACGTAGCACTAAGTACATGACTTATAAGAAAATCAAAAATCACTAATCCAAGACGGGGTATAACTTTATAAAAATAGCTCATCATTCACTATGGCTCGTGAAAAATAGAGTAGGTGAAACAACTAACTTATCAAACATATGGCATAAAGCATCGATGAATATAACAAACCGAACAAAAACATGCATTGCTCACTCGAGACAAAACAAAAAGTTTGAAAATTAGCATCATTTTAGCACAGTCACAAAATCATGTAAGCAAATGTGTAGATACATATAGACCAATCCCCTCCCCCACACTTAAATTACAACATGTCCTCATGTTGTGCAGAATTAAAAAGAAAAAGAAAACTTAGCTGACTGTATGCCGAAAGGGAACAATTCTGGAACGGACGCGTTCCGATCCAAAAATGCTCGGAGATATCAGTAGACTGTGGACCATCCACCGGAAAACTGACTTCACCTGAAGCTCACAAAAGCTAATGGAGATACCCTGCACACTTGAACAAACATGAAATACCTCGGGGATAGGGGGGAATAGAACATGTAAAGCACATGGAAAAGAAGATATAGAGAATTTTCAGATTAAGCTCATGTAAAGATGGAAACTATACATGGAGTATTACAAAATAGTAGGCTAGGTGCAACTACATGAAAATATATTACAATGCATTCTATATGATATAAAATAATGATGGCATATGGAAAACCAACAGTAACCATCATGGAAAAAAAACGAGGTAGTTTTACGGAAACCGACAGTTAACTACACTCAAGAAAAATAAAAAAAATAGAAATAAAACAATGCAACTAAATGACATGCAATTAAATGATATGCATCTAAATGATATGCAAAAATAAAAGAAAATAAAAGAAAGAAAACTAGCCCACTAATTTGCAACATGACATGTATAAAGTAAACGTCTACCAAATAATGACAGGTTACGATAAACGACAGTGCTGTTCATTACATGCAGTGTAGACGCGCCTTAAGACTCATTGAAGGTGATAGCATTATGGAAAACCAACAGTTAGCTATACTAAACAGATATAACTCATATGGAAAAGGACGTAGCATACGGAAACCGACAGTAGCTACCCATATGAGTTACATAAACAACAGGAAAGCACATAAGTCTCAAAGCTTAAAAGATTCATCACAGCGGTATGTAGCATACGGAAACCGACATTAGCTACTAATTAATAATAAGAACAGTTATAGCTTACGAGAACCGACAGTCACTATAACATGCCTAGATGAATCATATATATAAAAAAAATATAGATCAATTATCTAACATGGATTCATAGATGGAAGGGTATAAACATGTATGTTCAGAACATCTACGTAAAAAGAGATAGCCACAGAAGCTCGTATGAAAAATCCACATCAAATAAAAGCATTAAAATTTAAATCAAGAAAAATTCGAAACTGGATCAAGGCCCCATCGATCGATCAGACGGGCGTTCACCTCAAAATGCAGCACTTGACGAGCGTTCATCCAAACAAACACTCGTTTGACTTGAAAACCGACCGGATGGGCGTTCAGAAAGTATAGACGCTCGTCTGGTCCTTCAAAACCAGAACAGAGTTGAAACTTTCTGGACGAACGAACGTCCATCCAACCAGGCGCTTCGGTTACTGCATGTTAGAAGTGCGGGCGGGCGTTCACTTACGTGAACGCTGTTCGATCATCGAATTTGCACGAAAAACAAAGGAAAAACACGAAACCCTAATTATCCTAAACAAAATCATCACAAAGACCTTATCACATTAAAGCACAGAGGGTCAGATTAGATAACACAAACATGTAATTCACGTGTCATAAATCGAGTAAAAAAACTTTTGCACATTCTTAACCCAACGGTTATCGAAACACGGCAAAATAAAAAAACCTCAATTTATTCAACGCTACTTTTATTGAAAAACAAAAACAAAAAACACGTAACAAAATAGAAAAATTAATTCAATTAGATTCAACAAAACACCGATTCCCCGGCAACGGCGCCACTTTTGTTGGGGAGATTTTGCATCATTAAAACAAAAGAAAATTTATAAACCTATACTACCATGCAAAACTACCTCCTAACCGGCCGAATACCGGGTAGTTGCTAGTAAAGTTGGATAAGTACGGGTATCGATCCTCAGGGAAAAGGGCTATTGAATCTAGCTTATTAATTCTTCTTTATTAACCTAAACCTAAACTAAAACGGAAAAGTAAACTGGACAGAGGATTGTTAATCCAAAGCCAGGAAGGATAAAAGCGATAAAAACATAAATAAAACTACATCTACGAAAGCGGTAAATCTATCTACTGAACAACCATGAACAAACCATGATCAACCTTTTCCCAACAACCATCACCCCACCGGAATCGATAAGATAGACAAACATTCATTCATTAGTTATCTTGGATTATTATCTTATTTAAAGAAGCGTTTCTTCTTCCGATTTATTACGCCATTAATTAGTTTACCTTCCGGTCTTAACTAATATCTATACGAAGCAAAGATACGGATTAAATCCTAATCTAACAACCTTATCCCTCAACTTCCGTTTGTTGGAATAATAATTGTTAATCTCTATCATGGCAATCTAACGAATTTATTAACTTCCGTTATCTTAAATTCGATTAACATACGGCATCTCAAAACATGAAAAAGAACAAGTTAACTCACCAAATAAACACATGAAAAATCTCATCTTTCGGTGATAATGATACTCAATATCTCCTAGGATAATTTTGCAACGAATTAATTCAAATTGTGGTTCTCTCGTAAACCTAGATAATTAATCTACGAACTTCCGTTATGTATAGATTAAAGATCTAATCTTTCCTTCGTGATCTAAACTACACCGACTTCCGTCATACGGTAGCATCAAATCATACAATCATCTTCCGATATAAAATTGCACGATACAAATAAACATAGGAAAGGAACAATTTAAATAAAAACTTACAAAACATCCATCGAAAGAGAATTAAAGTTGCAGCTGGAAAAAGGGAGCTTCAAGGCTCATCCATGGCTGTCTCATGGCGGCAACAAGAAGATAAAAGAAGAAAACGAAAAGAAACGAACATCTAATCTAACCACCGGCCGACCAAGCAAAGAGCTTGGCCGGCCGGGCTGCTCTCTGCTCGAAATTTAGGGTTCAAGAGAAGCTGGGGCGTATTTCATATGATTAGGGTTGAAGGGAGCTGCTGTATTTATAGAAAATCAGAGGCGGTTGCTACAGTAACAGTGCCGGACGCCCGTCCGCTATTTTCAGCAACAGCATTCAAACTTGTAACGCTCATATCTCGGGCCTCGTAAGTCGGAATGGAGTGATTCAAAATCTTGTAGAATCCTCTCTTCAAGCCCTACAACTCTTATCTTGAGGTCCAGAGTCAAATCGGTTGTTATCATATCAAGAACTGCATTGCAAGGTCGTCACCACCCGGAATCCTGATTCAGTTTGCTTGATCTTCATGCTGTATAAGCAACTTGCACCTTCTTGTATCCAAATTGCTCTCTTCCATGCAAATCTAACTTTAAATCATCCTCATGCAAGCCAAATGTGTATCTACAAAACAACGACAAATATACCAAAGCGTAACGTGATCCTAAAATAACGTAAAATCACAATTAAACACATAATTCGTCACATTTTGCAATTTAACCGTTAAAAACATCACTTGCTCAATATTTCATTTATAAGCTCGATTTCTATACAAATAATACAAATATGGAGGAAATCGTTATAAAATATATCATTATAAAACGTGTAAAATCACCCTTAACAATAACAGACCCAAAAAATATAAGGTCTGCATAACAAACCCAAAAAATATAAGGTCTGCATAAAAGACCTAAAGTCTGAATAATGACTTAAAATATAAGGTGTCCGCATAATGGACCTAAAGTCCGAATAATGAGACTAAAAATATAAGGTCATGCATAATAATCCCTAAAAAGTCATATAATGCACTTCCCCAAAAAAACTCTCAAGAAGTTGGCAAATTACCAACTTGCCCAATCCGTAGGTCGGACATACCGAACTGAGCCCCAAGCCGGACTCAGCAAAAGTTTGCAGTGGGCATACGACACAAGTCTGGACAAACTCTAAGTCTGCATGTCAGACGATTAGAAATGATATACTCAGAAAGTTTGATATATTCAAACTCTCTAACTCTGCAGGTCAAATGATCAGAACTAACACCAAAGCATATCACTTACAAAGCAAGCCTTGTAAATGATGTCCTTCAGGGGGCAAAGTGTCGGATCGTGAACGCGCAATAAAGACTCTAGAGGGGGGATGAATAGAGTATTATACCTTTTTAAAAATTCTTTTAACCACTTAATGGCACTTTTGCATATTAGAAACAAAACAGTGGTTAACAGTCAAAATCGGAGTATACACTTAACTTAGTTCAGTTAAAGAACCTAGGCGGAAGATCTAGTTTATATTAACCATATGAACCTAAGTTAACTTCAGTTGAAAAGTTTCCAGATCAAGTTCAGTTTGTTAAGAAAAAAGACTGTTATTGCAAAAACTGAAACTGATGCCAAATAAAGAAACAGTTTGAACACAATTGCAGTTACAATACTTAACCAAAATCAGCACAGAAGAAATGCAGATTCAGATTTTAGGGTGTTAACTTATAACATGCAGCTTCTAAGTGTTCAACAAAAATCACAGAATTGCACAGATTCAGTTTTTATCTTGTTTAAGCCTAAGACATTCAATTCTAAGGTGTGTATCAAGATATAAGCTATCTAAAGCACATATGTGTGATCTTATAAAAGATCACACCCACACACAAAGGTTTTCAATAGATGTAGCTTAAGTTTAATTACAAAACAAAAACAAAAAGATACTTACAACACTTTCACTGTTAAAGTGTTACTAATGGATAACCAAATTAGTGTTAGTCTTAACACTGAGATGTCTTAAATATTTAGTAACAACACTTAACAGATTTGTACAAAACACAACACACTCACCAAAGGAGTACTTACTAAGAATCACTGCCCGGATTCTTGAACACGAACTCAGCTCCGTGAATTCGTCCCAAAGAAGACCGAAACCGATTTCACGAAACCACGACTTGGACTACCAGCGCCCTTTGTTATTGCTCCTCAATAACAAGTCGAGAACACTCTCAAACTACAACTAACACTCACTAACAAAAGGTAGAGATTTGTCCTCTACACTTACCACTCTACTTACACCTCACTTTTCTTTTAAACACTCAAGAAATAAAACTAATTTCAGAATACAAGTGTATAAGAAAATGAAGCTGAGATTTAGTGAATTAAGCTAAGATTTGGAGAGGCTGTTCTACATTGACAAGTGATATGGCTGGGGTATATATAGGAGGCGCCCCACTCTTTGCAATACATCTTTTGTCTTTTAGCTTTTACAGGTACAGCTTTGTAGTCCAACTTTGCAGAAACATCTTTTGCATCCAACGGCTCTTTTGAGTTGTACTAAAGTGATCTGCACACTTAACATCATTAAATCAAATATTAAGTCTGTGGGAGAAAATAGTAGAGTACAACTATCTTGGAAAGAGACACAACAACGGTTATAAAGACCTTGGGTGAAGCAAAACACATATATTAAGACATTATATCACATACACCAAGGTATGACATTGTTCAACACCCTTTATACAGATATGAGAATATATATATATATATATATATATATATATATATATATATATATACTAGTGGCTGAGACCGTGCAAGGCACGGTCAATGCCCATTCCAGGACTTTCGTTATATTGTGTTTCTAGTATGCAAATTCATCATTTGTGCTAACATATGAAAAGTATTGGTTATTTAAAGCAGCATATGCATTTTTGGTGCAGAAGGAAGGTGGCAAGACATAACATACATGGATTTCATACAATGAAGTTGTTCTTGGTTTACAAAACATGCAGCATATAAAATAACAACTTGCACAGTTCTAATTTCTGAAAAGTACAGTTTTAATTTGTACATGATACTATATAGTACAGTGTTAATAAGAAGTTGTTATTTTGCATGCTGCACTATATTATATGTATGTCACGCTTCAGGTTATGTACGATTTATAATTCACCTCAGACGCAATTCTAACGCACCGCATTTTCTTGGTGGCATGTGTTAAAAACGGCAAAGAAGGCGTAAGAAAGCAAAAACGAATATACATATAACAGAAGAAGATTACGTATTGTAAAAAAGTAACGATGTGAACGAAGCGTGAAAAAGAGATTGCACGTCACATCTAACTACGTTAACGGGACGGAAAAGCGGGGGGAAATTTTTTTTTGCACAAATCGTGGACAACATGTATATTATGCAAAAACCGGCAAAGAAGTAAACCATCGGTAATCTAAGGTGGTAAGTTGTGATATAAAAAACCGATAACAAAGGAAACGATGAACCGAAAAACACACACGTGCATAAAAAAAAAAGCGAAGGCAAAAAAGGAACAATAAATACGTAGCACAATTTGTTAAATCTCGAGAATATATAAAAAACCGATGAAACGAAAAACTCGGTGAAACGAAAAACACACACGCGGCTAAAAACACTAATGGGAAAGGGGGAAAAATTTATTAAAAAAAAAGGGAAAAGCCGAACAAAAAAAAAATGAAAAGGACCAAAAAAAAGGGGTGCCACGACGTGTATACTATGCAAAAACCGCTGGAGAAGTAAACCATCGGTAATCTAAGGTGAAACGAAAAACTCGGTCAAACGAAAAACACACACGCGTGCATAAAAACACTAATGGGAAAGGGAAAAAAATATTAAAAAAAAAGGGAAAAGGCAAACAACAAAAAAAAAGGAAAAAAAACGAAAAAGACAAAAAAAAAAAAAGGGGTGCCACGTGTCCTCCCCACAAACTCCCCCCTTGTCTTTGTATATAGTCACGACAACGTGTATACTATGCAAAAACCGGCGGAGAAGTAAACCATCGGTAATCTAAGGTGGTAAACCATCGGTAATAGAAAGCCAGTTTAGTGTTTTTGATGTTTTGATCTTTCAAACAAAAGATCATATAAAAAACAGTAGGTGCACATTATAAACCATCAACACTTCCTGGATTAGGAGTGGTAATCATATAATATGCATCTGTGAGAACATTGATATACGTAACGATTTGACATGTTTGGAGCTAAACAGAGTTTATGTTAGGATATGAAAAGAGCAGAAAGATGACCTGGTAACGTTGAAAAGGTGGTTCAATTCATCACATCTATCCATAGGGCGACAATCATTGTTGAATCCAAATAAGGCATTCGGGCTTTTCTTGAAATGAGGGCATTTCCATTTGTTTCCAATATTGTATACTACTTGATCCTGTAGGGATCCTCCTATTCTTATTCTTAACCTGTCAAATGATGCAGTTTTCAAACGCATCAGCCTAAAAAAAAAATTCATTAATCTTCATTGGGTGTCATAATATTCTGCTAGAGAGGAGTATATAAAGTAATAACCTTTAATGGCATTGATGAAAATCTTCTTGTTCAAATCCTGCAAATTCAATCCAATTCCAGCAAAGCAAAAAGAAATATGTATGTACGTATGGATAGACCTGAAACAAAAACATGAAAAGTTTGTTACAGTTTTTACAAATACCAGATTGAGGATGTCGGCGTTTCCCCAAGGACACTGACCATAATCACACTTATTTTCCGGCTACCAATCTAAAGTTGCACATATGAAGAGGTCACTCTTTCCACCCTTACCGTACCTGGCTCTGCAACTGCAACGGCGGAATTATACATAAAACAAAGACACAGGAGTTTGTCCTTGACAGAAGGTATCGTAGCTTTTACCTTTTTCTGTTAATACAATAAACATTACATGTAAGACAATAATCCTGTTTTCTGCTAATACTGATTCGCAACAATTGAAGAACTTCTCCATATACTCATGACCAACTGCTTCTAACATCTGACTGCACAATATTGTCTCATACATTATACTTATCAGACATAAATAGAATGAGGAACATAAACGAAATGAACAACTCACCATGATATGATTCTGTCATATTTCTGAGTTTCATGCGACTGACGATAATCGCAAAGTAGTAATCTGATGTTGTCCTGACGATACATTAAGTTGATTTTGTTAGGATTGATTACTGTGCAATAAAGATATGGCCTTTTAAGTTTTAAAGACGGAATATACCTGTAGGCCAGCTTCCTTTACTTTTTGTTCTGCATATTTAGTTGCTCTTCTGAGAGGGTAATGCCGGTATATTGACACCCGCCACCCGGTTCGTTTCATGAGTTCGATAGCTAAACTGCCCCAACCACATCCAATCTCTAGAACATGATGCCCTTTACTTATTATAGCCTATTGGATTTTTTTCAGAAGGTAACCATCATATGAAAAGAACCCTAGGAGAAAACCCAGTAAAGCTGGTGTTGTGATGTGTCCTACGACATTACATTGTAAGCTTTACTTTCTCCCGTGAGGCCGATGTCCGGCAAGGCATAAAAGGAATTCGTGAAGAAAAAAAGACGCACCTTTTCAATCAGTAGAGAAATTTTCTTTGTTGTGCAACTTTCAAGTCTTCATCTTCAGACCGTTGTCAAAGTAGAACATCAAAAGGATTGAAATTCGATAAACGTGGAAATAAAAATGTAGTCTTATAGTTCTTTACCTCAAATTTCGCACAGGAGTATATCATTTTTCATCCAAGAAACAGAGAGAAAAATGCATTGTTCTGTCAATCAATAATATACAGAACAGAGATGCTTAGTTTCAATGCATCTGTAAATTGGCTATGGAATTTACCACAAAGCTCACAAACTACAGAAACTTCATTCAGATGATAACTAACCAAGTCATAATGATGCGAGATATTCCGATGAGCTCGTGCGAGCGTATTATGCTTAGAATAATGTTGAAAGAAGTATTTTGCAGAAGATTATCAAGAAGTTAGAACCATAGGTAAACAATATGTAAATCACAGATTTAAGCAAGTTTCTACAGTAAAAAAGTTGTTAGGAAGGTGAAATTTGTTTTAGCTTTTGGAAATTAACTTTGAGGTAGGAGCTTTTAGATCTCTGTTGGCAATAATATATGGAAAAACAAGACTCATAACTGCCATCCCAGCAAAAAATGGTAAGAAGATATATTTAAAGATTATTTACTTACCATGATAAGGTTAATTAAACCTTGATTCTTATGAACAAATGAAATATCCCCATTAATATAGGCATCTGCAAGGCAAATATTTGCATGAGTTGCTACATACCCCAGAAATTTGAATAAATTTGTATAATTTAATTGTACTATTAAACTAACTAGAAAAATACGATATGCGTGTAAATTTACATCATTGTATTATATAATCAAGGTTGTTTTCCTATTTTAATTTACCTTCCAGTAAAATTGAGGGCTATGAACTCTCACTGCCGCTTTCAAAAAACTCTTCTTTTCCGTTCCTTCGAACGTGAAAAGCGTACCTCCGTCTTCATGTAAACTTCAATCGAATCCAATATCCTACATTTTCACGAGAATTGATTACTACATCAACAACTAAAGCATGTAACTTAGGTACTAAAGGACCTAATTTAAAGCAAAAAGTTTTAGGATGACTAATCCATGATTTAGCGGCAGCATTCATAATGTTCAAATATTAGCAGTGAGCCTACTTGTAAGCACACAAGCAAAAAGGCTAAGATGGATGCGATAGCTGGATGCTAAACAGAGACACAATAATCTGAAGGGTAGGTACAACCATAAAACAGAACTAAACATGAAACCTTAAGAAACCAAGCAGAAAAACCCCAAATTCACAATCAAGAGGTATGCATCATGTTTTGTGTGGAAATATTACAACATTACTTCAGCAGACTGCTGAGTCTGCTGAAGTTCAGCAGGGTGCCCAGTGCCCAGTGCCCAGCAGCCTCAGGAGTTCATACAGGATATTTTTTACACTTTATTTAATTGTAAAAGACATATTAATTGTGATACATATAAACAATTAATATGTCAAACTCTAGTTTACTTTATGTCATAGACATAGCTTTTACTTTTACTTTTGCATGCTTGCCGCCCACTCTACATACTCTAGTGGCCGCCCAAGATAGCTTGCTAGTCTCTCTCAATTGTATCTATTTATACACCTCTCATATCAATGAATAAACTAAGTTGAAGTTTACTCTTGTGTATATCACATTCTCAAACTCTCTACATGGTATCGGAGCCTTACTGAGTTCTAAAATCCGCTGCAAAACTCAGTTCTTTTTCAGAAGATGTCTACATTATCTGAAGTTTCATCTTCTTGATGAGACTCACACACCGCCTCAAAGCAGATCGGGATAATCGAACACTCTTCTTTTACAAATCATAAACTTGATGGTAACAATTACTTGCTATGGTCAAGGTCTATGAAAATGTATATCTCCGGCCAGGGCAAGATGGGATATCTGTCTGGTTCCAAACTCGCCTCCTGCTGAATCGACCCCAAGTTTGAAGCATGGGACACAGAAAAATAACCAAGTCATGACCATCCTCACGAGGTCATGACAAAAGAGATCGATGAGAACTTCATGATGTATGACATCGCTAAGGAAATGCAGGACAATGCCGGAGACCTTTACTCAAAAAGGACAATACATCCAAGTCTATGAACTCAAGCTCAGATTCAAAATTCCGCACAAGGGGATATGTCTCAGAACTCAAGACTTTAATCAACTATCTAAGGCATGGCAACACCTAGATATGTTGGAAACTCACCCTTGGAATGATGTTAGAGATGCTGCACTCTTTAAAGACATCATCGAGAAAAAGAGAGTATTCAAATTCCTTACTGGATTGAATCCTACTCTTGATGATGTCAGAGGTAGAATTCTTGCTACTAAACCTCTCCCAAATCTCAAATCCATGTTTGCTGAGGTCAAACATGAGGAAAGCAAGAGGAAAGTGATGCTACTGAACTCCCCTGCTGACAACCCTACTGAGAGTGCCACCCTGCTGACTGTCAGGAACCCTGTTGAGGCTACTGAGGCTTAAAGGAAGCCTGCTGATAAAACTGGGAAGCTGTTCTGTGACCACTGCAAACGCACTAATCACACCAAGGACACTTGCTGGAAACTACATGGCAAGCCTAACTCCTCCAAGACCTCCAGACCTGCCAAGAAAAGTCAGGGTAGACACATAAGTGAGGAAGAAGATGACAACAGGTTGAATGCTCAGCTTGCTGCATTCAAAGCCTTCCTAACTCAACAAAGGGAGGTAGTCACTCTACCGACATAGCCTCTCATGCCAAGACAGGATCAAGTGTGGTCAACCTCGCCAAGACAGAAGATCAAGATCGAATCGCCTCGAACTGCACTCAAAACCTAGACAATATCATGTTATGGCATTATAGACTAGGACATCCCGCTTTTAGTTATTTAAGTCTATAGATCCCGAATTGTTTAAAGGTTGTAATTTGAATGATCATGTGATATTTGTCGGTTTGCTAAACTCACCAAATCTGTGTATGCAAAATTACCTTACTTACCATCCACACCATTCACCTTAATTCACAAAGTGACGTATGGGGACCTCAAGAGTAAAAAGCATAACAGAAAGAGGTGGTTTGTTACCTTCATAGATGACCACACCGAGAACCACTTGGTTATTTTTAATGAAGGATAAGTCCTGAAGTTGGACCCATCTTTCAAGAATTTTACAACATGGTCTCCACTCGGTTTGACACTAAGATCAAAATCTTGAAGACCCGACAATGCTCTTGAATATTATGAGTCTCATCTCGCAATTTCTTGATGGATAAAGGGATTGTCCATATCAAGAGTTGTGTTGAAACCCTCAAAGAAAAATGGGGTTCTTTGAGAGAAAGAACAGGCATCTGCTTGAAATGGCTAGGTCTATTATGTTTACCACAAATGTTCCAAAATATATGTGGGGTGAAGCTATATTGACTTCCACATACTTAATTAATGAGACTTCCCAAACAGGTACTAGGCTTCAAAACTCCTATCAAAACCCCACTGGACACACACTCCCCGCCCCATCTTATTTCCCGATTACCTCCAAAATCTTTGGTTGTCTTGTGTTTTGTCTATATCCATGCCCAACACGAAGCAAACTTGATCCCAAAGCTCACAAGTGCATTTTCCTAGGATATGCAAAGGGCGAGAAAGGTTACAAGTGCTACTCTCCTCTACGAAAAGAGATTTTACAATTCTATGGATGTAAAATTTTTTGAAAGGACTCCCTACTACAGCAAGTCCACTGAGGCAGTCACTGATGAAAACCTGATAGAAATTGACCTAAACCCCTTTCCTCAAAGAAACTCTAACCTCATCAACTCCATCGATCCTCAAGAGTGAACCCCAAGATTCCTACCGACTCTCGCCACCTTCACGATCCCCAAAGAACCCATCTGACTCGTAGTCTGCGATCCTGAGCCTCACCGACACTCGGCAATCTACTGCACCTCGAGCAGCTGGCGCGACATTGATGACATACCTATTGCTCTAAGGAAAGGGAAAAGATCATGCACTGATCATTCTATTCATACTTATTTATCTTATGATCAATTGTCTCCTGTCTTTGCCATGTTTACACAGGACCTGGACTCTCACTCTATCCCTAGAAATATACAGGAGGCTCTTCAAAAAGATAAGTGGAAGGCTGCTGTTAAAACAGAGATGACTGCCCTCCTGGATAATCATACTTGGGATCTCACAACTCTTCCAAAAGGCAAGAAGACAGTTAGCTGCAGATGGTTATTCATTATCAAATACAATGCTGATGGTACAATTGACAAGTACAAAGCCGATTGGTAGCAAGGGATTCACTCAAACTTATGGTATTGACTATAAGGAAACTTTTGCACCAGTGGGCAAAACTCAACACTGCCTGGGTCTCGATCTCTCTAGTCATTCCAAACTGGATGGCCTCTACACCAATTGGATATCAAAAATGTTTTCTCAATGGTGATCTCACTGAGGAAGTCTATATGAATGTACCTCCTGGTTTTGTCAATCCTCACACTCAGGGCAAAGTATGCAAACTCAGGAAATCCCTATATGGCCTGAAGCAATCCCCAAGAGCCTGGTTTGGGAAACTTACTACTGTGGTCAAAGCTGCTGGATATCATCAATGCAACTCAGATCACACTATGTTCATCAAGACAACCAACCAGAGAAGGTCTATTCTTATTGTCTATGTGGATGATATCATCCTTACTGGAGATAACTCTACTGAAATTCAAAATTTAAAGACTCTACTGGCAAAGGTGTTCCAAGTCAAGGATCTGGCTACCTCAAGTACTTTCTGGGTATGGAAGTGGCTAGAAACACCCAAGGCATTTCAGTCTCCCAAAGGAAATATGTAATCGATCTCATCAAGGAAAGCGGCATCTTTGGGATGCAAACCTGCTGTATCCCCAGTAGACCCCAGTAACACCCTACTGCATGGTGACATTGCTGTAAAAAAGGAACAATATCAAAGGCTTGTAGGTAAACTCATCTACCTTTCTCACACAAGGCCTGATATTGCATATGGGGTTAGTCTGGTCAGTCAGTTCATGCACTGCCCTACTGAGCAACACCTGGGATGCTGTGAATAGGATACTGAGATATTTAAAGTCCACTCCTGGCCAGGGCCTGCACTTCACCAAGTCTACTGATAGATCAATCAATGTAACACCCCGGTTTCCAATCCCGTCGGCCGCCGGTATTGGTCACCGTAGTGCCACTCATCACGACACACAGTCGTGGCGGTAACATGCAACATTCCACAACAGAAAGAAAATAAACATTCACCATTCATTATTTTAAA
The DNA here is from genome assembly GCA_026214975.1 of Gentiana macrophylla. Taxonomy (NCBI): domain Eukaryota; kingdom Viridiplantae; phylum Streptophyta; class Magnoliopsida; order Gentianales; family Gentianaceae; genus Gentiana; species Gentiana macrophylla. The sequence goes on from CM047805.1 coordinate 22,804,731, forward strand.
AGAAAGTATTAAAGTGAATACAAGTATCCTGAAGAAAATGAAATATACGCGGAAACGTAATTAAAAATCTTAAATATTTAACATCCAACAAAATGAAAAGCGTGTGACTGTGACTACGTGGCTCTCAAATTCCCGCACCATCCCAGCAACAAGCAATCATCCAAAGACATACTGCTAAGAATCGCTCCCCATAAATGGATCATAGCAGGTTAAACAAAAGTAAAATCGTCAACTATAAAGTTGAGTAAGAATAAATCCAAAGATATGCAAAATAAGATCGTGCACTTGTTCAACCATGCTTTCGTAAACCACGTACTCGAAACACCACTAACATTCAAAAACCCAAGCTACAAAGAAAGTAAAACTTTCAAACCATATGTCAAAACCAACCCACTCAGGTTAACCGAGGACTAAACTAACCCATGAAAGGTACGACCAATTTATAAAGGATACAATACATCACAACTATCCATACCTAAAGGTCCCGAATGTGCACATCCCTCAAAAGGGTAAACCCCTAAAGAGGAGGATCCTAAAGGTCAACCAGTGGTACCATTATTAAAATGGACCATCACGTACTGGGGTGCAAGGAAACCTTCCCAGGTTCCCGGCTTGGGGTGCTACCCTATCCGGCCCGACCACACCACTGTCTGCAACTCCCCAAATACGTTAAGGTCATTAAAGTCGTAAGGAAACCTTCCCGGGTGCCCGGCTTCGGGAGCTACCCTATCCGGCCCAACCACTACGGGTCTACGAACTTCAATGCCCCACATCCAAATCCTACTTTGATATCAAAATCCCTGACTCATCAAACATGACTTCCAAGACTTGCGCATAAGTTGAACATCGACTAACAAAGAAGGAAACTAAAACAGACTGGACGCCCGTTTGGAGGGTTGGACGCCCGTCCTAAAGTTCTACTGGACGCCCGTCCAAAAACTCAAACGCCCGTCCACTAAGACCTGTTACATCCTGAACCAAATTTAGCACCTCAGACACCCGTCCAGATAGTCCAGACGCCCGTCCACCCAAAACATTTACATTCTCGAATCAAAATTAACCTTCAGGCGCCCGTCCGAGTAATCCAGACGCCCGTCGTCGAATCGAAATTAAAGCGACGCCCGTCGGTAAGATCTGGGCGCCCGTCCCACCTGGTTTCATCTCGAACCCTAAAAACTTCAATACGATTTCCAAAGCGATTCTAACCCAAAACCACAACCAACCAACACAAAGAAACACGAATCTCTTTACCTAAAAGTACCATAACCTCCATAGACTTTAAACCAAAGCAAAAACATACCAATATGGATACTTAACATCCCCAAAACATTGTCCCAAACATAACCACATCTTCACAAAATTTGCAGCATTATATTTTCTGTTTCAAAACACAATTACAAATTTCTTAAACACTCTAAAACACACCAAACAAATTTCCCCAATTACGCTTTAATAAACCTTGAACAACAATACCAAACATCCAAAACCATACACACCCTACATATTACTTAAAACTTCCTCTTTAAAACCAAACGAAAACGCAAACCATAGAAATATTCTTACCGGTGACGTTGCACTTATGAAAACCTTTGTTACTACGCTAGAATTGATCTTCTACGAAATCCGAATCAACGATTTACGACGAATTAAATTATTTCTCAACACCAAGGAGAGATTTTTCTCCTTCTTCCTCTCAAGAAAAGTCGGCGGCAAGGGCAAGGGGTAGGGTTTCACGTGTGTTTTGGGGAGAGGGAGGAAATCGAAAAAAGGAAATATAAATACTTTTAATTGTCAAAAGGGTAATTTCTTTTAATTAAGGAATTAACTCATATAAAAAAATCCTTTTAATTATCCATAAACCCTCCATTTAATTAACAACCAAAAATCCTCCAAGTAATTGAATCTTTTACCAATCAGTTAGGAAGTCAAAAAAAATTCGGGATGTTACAATCAAGGTCTACACTGATGCTGATTGGGCTGGATGTCACATTGACAGAAGATCTACCACAGGCTATTGCTCATATGTATGGGGAAACCTGGTTACTTGGAGAAGCAAGAAACAACCTCACGTGGTCCGTAAGCGATCTTTGTCGAACTCGTGGCACTTGTACTTGGCATTTGTGAAGCTCTATGGCTAAAAAGTGCTTGGCGACTCGATCAACTTCAAAGAACCTCTCAAAGAACCTATCACACTCATTGATAATAATTCAACCTTATGCATGGTCAAGATCCCGCCCATCATGATAAAACCAAGCATGTGGACATTGATGACACTTTCGAAAGAGAAGATTGATGCCAAGATTATTCAACTCCAGTATGTTCCTCAAAGCAGATCGAATCGTCGATATTCTTACCAAGGCTATTCCACCTCTTATGTTCAAAGAGATTTAGTAGCAAACTTGGTTGCATCAACATATACTGACCAGATTTGAGGGGGTGTGGAAATATTACAAAGATTACTTCAAAGAGATCATTGAGTCTCATTGAGTTCAACAGGTGCCCAAAGCCCAAAGACCTCGGGAGTTCATACAGGATATTTTTTACACTTTATTTAATTGTAAAAGACATATTAATTGTGATACATATAAACAATTAATATGTCAAACTCTAGTTTACTTTATGTCATAGACATAGCTTTTACTTTTACTTTTGCATGCTTGCCGCCCACTCTACATACTCTAGTGGCCGCCCAAGATAGCTTGCTAGTCTCTCTCAATTGTATCTATTTATACACCTCTCATATCAATGAATAAACTAAGTTGAAGTTTACTCTTGTGTATATCACATTCTCAAACTCTCTTCATTTTGTTTGGGTAAATTTTATGTATAATGCAAAAATAACACAACCAAATGTACAAAACGATAGAATTAGACCTACACAAACAAGCGCCAACTGAAATTCCTTAAAATTTGCACATCATCATCTAAAACAATTTATATTGCACGTTACTCGACTCAAAATTTGCAGCATATTGAGTAGAATCTTTACAGGGCTCCAAATTTAAACTGGGAGAGCTAATGATAAAAAATTAAGGCGTTCACCCCAAAAAACTGTGTAAACTGCGCACAATCTTCTGTTATGGGCTCAACTGCACTCTGCAAAATATATAGCAATCAATTGCTCTAGAAAATGAATAGGTGCTCTTAAAAAAGAGTATCCGTTAGCGCTTGCAGCACTACACATTTCTGTACCAACCATTCCACATCAGAACAATGAGCAACCTTAAAGCAAATTACACTGAAAGACTGGTGCAAGATTTTGGATAGCAAAATAAAAAGCACAAGCAACCATACGTTCCAAAAATATTGAAGGTGCACTTCAAGTTGTGTATGTAGGGTTGCATCATCTATTTCTACTCTAAGAAGATAAGAAGACATGGAAGAGAGTGAAAGAAAAATGTACCTTTTTATACCAGACCTGCATCATAATTAAATATTTGAAATTGAATAAAAAACTGGTAATAAATAACTAAATAAATAAAATGAAATAACAATATTATATTTACATCCAACACCCCGTAAGCTTAGCAATAGGGCCATGTGACCGAGAGAAACCGAGAAAACAACTTATAACGTGAACCCGACATAAACAACACATAATCCACGCTTCTTACCGGGAAATCAAATCGAATTCTTTTAAAAAGATATAGGCAATAACAAAGCTAATTGTAACAAAGCTATGAACTTTTTTAATAAAAGCAATTTGTCTCTTTTTTTTTTGCATTGTTTACAATAATATGATACCAAGATTCACGAGCTCTGTTAAAAAAAGCAAATTCCCAGAAATAAGAATGCAGACTTTAACAACTGCAAAAGGAAACAACTACCCTACCACTTCATTTTAAGCAAGTACTTTCAGAGAAGTATAATTTTCAGATATCATATCCTAACTCCATCAATTACCTTACGAAAGTCAGATGTATTACTCACTTAAAGTAAATACCATAATAACTCAAAGATAAACACCTGAGAAATTAAAGACCTTCAGATGCTTGATATCCTTCACCCTCTAGTTGTCCTCTTTCAAGACCTGTTTTTCTTTCGACGAAACATGAAACTCAAACAAAGTGGATCCATGAAGATGGAATCAGTACCAACTTAATTTAAATAAAGCAGATGGACAGAAAGTTGCACTGAAAAAGGAAATCAAAAGAAACCTTGTTACTTACAAAAAGAAACAGGTCTCTGACTTGAACACTATCGGACACCGGCCGGCCAATATTTGTAATGGGGAAAAAGTACACTGAATACACCATTTATTATGAAAGAAGAAGAAGAAGAAAAGAAGCTTACAGATGAATGAGCATCATAAGCAAATGACTTTTTTTCATTGCGCAAAAGAAGAACATAACGGTAAACCAACAGAGAATTTATGTGAAATTGGTTTATATAACCAGAAAATTGCAAATATAAAAGCAAGAAGATAAGGCTTTACCTAGATATAACTCCTTTAAAGATCTTGATCTGTTGTGTAATAACAAACCCCCAAGCAAATCCATCTTTCTCTCTTCGATCCGGTGGATAAAGCTGGAAAAGAAGTTATCTTTCAATTGATTGAATCTACCTCTCAGAGATACAACATGCTGCCATGCTTATAAATTGCATGCCTAGTCCTCTCCTGAATAACAAGTGTCCATTCTTCATGTACATAACAAAATGCCTGACTATAATTTGTTTAAGGTGTTTGGATGTCTTTTTTTTTGCTAATACTAATGCTCAAGGCAGGGGCAAATTTGATAGTAGGTCGAGAAAGGGCATATTTATAAAGATTCCACATCATACAAAGGGCTTTACTCTGTTAGACCTACAATCAAGGGACATTTTCATTTCTAGAGATGTCTTGTTCACTTACGTTTCACTAAGTCTGCTATTTCTGAAGTTCAATAAATTGTGCTGTCTGTTTCATCGATGGAATGTATATATATCTTATCCTCCAGTACCATACCAGCCCTTCAATACAAAATGCCTTAGTGCCCTCACCTACTCCCCATTCTTCTGATATGCAAATTGAACAACAGACTGCTCAGCACTCCACAGTACAATTGCTCAAAGGCATATACCGAGATGTTTGCAAGATTATCAAGATCACATGATCATTTATGGTTTCACTCCATATTTGATACAGAATGTTGTCTCTCTTGATCATGACAAGTTTTAGACTCTGTATCTCAAAGGTCCCATGATCATTCTAGTTTGTTAACAAAATGCAAGCCGTTTTAAACAATCTGTATCAAATATCAACAGCATGCTTGTAGTGATTTTACATTCAGATTCCGAGATTATCTATGCACACGAAAAAAGTACTACTGTTCACATTTCACAAACCCAATTGACGACTCAATAGCATTGGAGTGAACAATAATTGAACAAGGACACAACGTATTAACAGAAGAATATGAAAGAAAACATTAATTCCAGAGAAAATCCCAAAATAAATCTAATGATTTTATCAAATGAGATGTAGAAGAAATTAAGAAATATCAGTCAACCGATTCTCGGAACAGAGCTTCAACCAAATCTCGAAATAGTTTGAATAACATGCAACAGCTGAAACAGTGAAGCATATCCAAACTGATTAAAAAAAGAAGCAGCAAAATACCTTAGTTAATTTATTCATCTGAGGAATCTCCTCCGGTAGCTTCATCTTCTTCAACCGAACCACCACCGCCAGCCATGTTTCCTTTTTTTTTATTCAACACCAACGGAAATAAATTACAAAAATTACGCTTAATTCAATATCACTTAACTAAATGATAAATGATATTCAGCAAACCTGATTTGTGAATGTCCAAATCCGCCTGCGTCCTAAACCGATTCTGGCAAACTTCACAGCGAAACTTATCTTTGTGATGAACACGCTCCACGTGCTGCTTCAGGATGAGAGGACAGCTGCATTCTTTGGGCATGAGAGCCACTGCCCTCCGTCGAACGACATGATTGACAGAAATTGGAATGAATCAAAACCCACCTCAATCGCCTTTTCTTCTTCTTCGGCTTTTCCTCTTTCAAAAGCAAAACCTAAAAACCCTTCCACTACGCCACCGCTTCAACTCTACCTATCCATTAACCCTTACACACAAACAGCTGGCCTCAGGAAAAAAACACGTATCATATACTATTACTCTGCTGACTAAGTTTTTGACCCACGTGTCAAGGTGCCTAATATAGGGGAAAAAATAGGGAAAAGTAAAAAAAAAAAAACATGCCACGTGTCGCGACAAGGGGGCTTGCCCCTTGTCTTTGTATAAGTATAGTGAAACAAATTTAAAAATTAAAAAAAAAAAAACATGCCACGTGTCGCGACAAGGGGGCTTGCCCCTTGTCTTTGTATAAGTATAGTGATATATATATACTATCACCAAAAAAAAATATCAGATAGCAACACATATGTATCAAACACTGGATTTATGATGTTCCAGCAGAGACACAAACCAGAAAAATATACATGATATATATCATTAGGGCATCTCCAAGGGTGATCCCCCAAATTTCCCCCAAATCATCAAATTCTACCCTAAATATCTTACACCATCTCCAACCATATCACCCCAAATCTTACCCCAAAAAAGAATATTCTAAGAATATACCATATTAATTTATCTATTACACAAAAAAAAAAACTCTAATTATATTTATATCATCAAATACCAATAAAATTTTAATAAACTTTGTAATTTTTTTTTGAAAAGAGTAATAAATTTATTTCATAATAAATAAAATGCATTAAAATTATTTTTATTAAAAACGATAATAATACACATATTGAAGTTAAAAAAAAAAATCAAGGTTCACAAAGCGATTAAAATGCAAACATTCAATGATATTACCGGAAAACAACCGTTAATTAATACAACCGAAATAGAAAAATTCGAGTCCCACAACGATAAAAGATAAATTACTTCTCTGAATTCGAATATTCTTCCCATAAATGATCAATCAAGGCATTACGAAGTTCATAATGGGCTTCTTTGTTCTAGATACGCCTATGACGCTCGAGAAATTGCTGGAATCGAGTATCTTCATCCACCATTTCGACGTTTGGTGCAGGCGCTTCCATTGCTTCTTGAATTGGTGCATCCAGGTCACGATCATCTTCAACTATCATGTTGTGCATTATTATGCAAGCAGTCATTATATCGTGTAAATCGTGCTTCTGCCAAAATCGAGCCGGTGCGGCCACAATTGCGAATTGTGCTTGTAGAGTTCCAAAAGCACGTTTTACGTCTTTTCTACACGATTCTTGTCTCTTTGCAAAATATTGTTTTTTACGACCATGTGGTTCATGAATACTTTGCACAAGGGTTGCCCATTTAGGATATATACCATCGGCTAAATAATAGCCCATGTTATATTCCTTTCCTTGAATTACATAGTTTGCCGGAGGAGCGATACCGTCGGCGAGATTGGCAAAGAGGTTGGATGCTGCCAAGACGTTAATGTCATTATTAGATCTGGGCATACCAAAATATGCATGTCAAATCCATAGATCATAATCAGCCACTGCTTCAAGGATGATGGTTGGGGATCCACTTCTTCCTGAATATTGGCCTGCCCATGCAACTGGACAATTTTTCCATCGCCAGTGCATACAGTCTACACTTCCTAGCATCCCTGGGAAGCCACGTTCTTTGCCAATGTGCAATAACCTAGCAACATCAGTAGGCGTAGGTGCTCTTAGATACTCCTCTCCAAATACCTCTATAACAGCACGGCAAAACCGTTTCACACTCTATTGCAGTGGACTCTCCAATTCTAATATACTCGTCAGTAGCATCAGCCGGGACACCGTATGCCAACATCCGCAACGCTGCTGTGGCTTTTTGGAAAGTAGACAATCCAACTCTTCCAGTTGCATCTCTTCTTTGAACAAAATAGTTGTCATGGTTTTTCACACCATCAACAATACGAAAGAACAAGCTGCGAGACATTCTAAAACGACGTCGAAACATCGCTTCGTCGAATGTTGGATTTTCAGAAAAATAGTCATTAAACAACTTACGATCACCTGTTTCTCTATCTCGATTGATTACTCTATGACCCGGGGCTGAACCTACACGAATGGTTGGTTCATTTTGCGTGGTGACGAATTGATGAATTAGTTCAGTGTATGAGTTGAGACACTGAGAAAGTTTTCCATCTTCATCATCATTAAAAAAAAAACTTGAACATGAATCATCAGATGAGGAATTCATGTTAAATGATATTTTTAAGAGTGGGTAGAGAAATTGGATCTGTTATGAATGGTACACTTGTGTCATTGCATCCGGATTTTATAACCGCAACTTTCATATAATTGTCATTATTCTTCATCTTTCAGCCAATCCGTGACTTCTTTTTTCCTATCACAATGCAGAGCTTTGGAATTTTCCTCCATCACTTTTTGAACATTGGATGCCTTCTTATATTTGCATGTGATAGTCTTTTGGACTATCCTTTTAATCCTTTTTAAATTTCCTTCTATACTTTGTATATAAATACCAAGAAGCTGCATTATTTAATACACACACCCCTCAATTACATCATTTAAATATTCTAAGTTCATTTCCATGGCACCACCCCCACATAAAACCACAAATTACTCAACCGCAGAAGATGAACACCTATGTCAAGTCTACATAGATGTTAGTCAAGATCCCATAATTGGTAACAATCAATCCGGAAACGTGTTTTGGGATCGAATTACGCAAGGTTATAACTCGAACAAGCCGTCCACAATTAATAAGGATCGAAACAAAAAATCTCTACAAAAACGTATGGGTTATATCATCACTGCAGTTGGCCAATTGAGGGGTTCATCCGGCAGGTGGAGAATTTGCATGAGAGCGGTACATCAAATAAGGACATCGTGAGTAGCCAATTATTATTATGTTTTTTTTACGTAATATGTCATTATTAATATTATTTTTCTCTATTTGATGTAGTTAATAAGAGCCAAGAAGATGTTCATGGATGATGAGCACTATGACAAAACGTTCAAGTATGATCATGTGTGGCCCTTGATGAAAGATCTTGAGAAATTTGCAGCACACGATGGAGATAGTCCATCTAACAGAGAGACACACAGTGTTACATCTCCTGATGTGTCTTTTAGCATCAATTTAAGTGATGAAAGCGGTGATGTTTCTACTTCGTCAAAAAAACATACTGCTACGTCAAAAAGGTCAGATGGAAACAAGCTCGCAAAAGGGAAGCAAGCACAATCTAATGAGATGCTAGCTCGTGCAGCAACCATTGCAAGTGATGCCGATGCCGCTTCAATTTCAGAGTCCATGAAGGAAAAAACAATCGAAATGAGACGCTACACTGATTGTAAAATCATGAGTAAAGATTTGAACACCATTACTAATCCAGCTACACGAGCCTATTTTGCAAGTGAACAAGCAAGGATTTTGCTGAAATATAATGAAGAACAATCCAATCAAGCTTCCCATCCAAGTCAAAATGCGTTCGGTGACATGTTCGAGAATATTGGACCAACTGAAGATCGAGATGATTATATTATTATTATTATTATATCCTGTTTGTGAGTTTATCATGTGTTTTATGAGAGTAGTTCGGTGTGCTTATATTACTATTATCAAATAAATGTATGATTTTTATGTTCTAATAATGTAATAAAAAAAATAATGTAATAAATTTACCGTATTTATAAAAAATTATTGGGTTGTGTTTTTACCCATTATTCTACTTACATTACAACATACGATGTAATATGTAAATTGTTATACGGATTTATTTGATAATTTCTCAAAAAAAAAAAATTCTTTCATAATTAAGTTAGGAGAAAGAAAAAAAAAAGAGACATGCTAGTAACAGATGCAAAGGAAAAAGGTGGGACCTTGATTTGGGGGAGATATAGGAGTTTCCCCAAATTGGGGAGCAATTAGGGGTGTTGGTTGGAGCAAATTTTCCCACAAATTGGTGATTTGGGGGAACCATTGGAGAAGCTCTTACTCACAATTTCAAAAGTTATCAACTAAACCAAACAATTAAAAAAATTCAAATTACCTGCCCTCCGATTTCATCACCATTTCGAAGCATTGATGCAACCTAACAACTCACATATACATCAATCAATAAACAGTAGAAAATTCACATTAACCACAAACAATTCGAAACTTCAGAAAGTTGACCTCAGAAACAGAAATTCGGAAACAGAGATGTGATTACACATACAGTTATACAGTTCATACTCAATTGAAATTCGAATAACTCATACCTGCTCTCTTAATGGTGGATTGAATCTGACCGTAGTTCGAAATGCCTAGAAGAAGAAAATTTCAGAGGAAATTCAATGAAAAGTTCAAACGAAATTTAATAGAACATACTTTCATTAGAATTGAATTGCAGTACTGTTAAGTAATAATCAAAATCAAAAAGAAAAACTTAACATTGCCAAATCAACTTGATGAACTTTAGCTGAGAATCCACAGGAAGGGAAAGGAGTGTATATTTTAATTTGAATGAGAACAGGGAGCCGGTTAAAAAATGATATTTCGACTGTAGAGCTAACTAGCTCAACTTGATGGTACCATCTGCGTGTTCGGTGTTAGGGAGGGAAAATAAATGGGCCCCATTTCATGGAGTTCTTTTATTAGTTCTTTCATTTTCTTTTTTGGCAGGAAAAAAAAAAGATTAAAACAAACGGACTAAGCCAAGAAATATAAAGATTCAATCCTAAATCTCTTTCAAAAAAGAAAAAAACCCAACTTTGGTAAACCTTCCAAAATCAACCCAACCCAGCCAGTAGGGCTTCAACCCAGCCAATAGGCCGGGCCTTCAAACCGGCATAGAACCTCACTTCGAACTTCCAAGCCATACGAGACTCCGTATAAAAAAACCACACAAAATCCATAGATCTATCTAAACAGATTAGAAGATGATGGAATATTAAAAAAGAAAAAAAAAAATACCACCCAAAATATTTTGAGAATGTAAAGATAAGAAGCTGATGGAATATACATGTCAAACCTTTTTGTATATTCCCTTTTGTATATTCCATTTCCAACATTCTCAAAATATTTTGGGTGGTATCTTTTTTTTTTATTATTTTTATATTCCATCATCTTTTATATTCCATCATCTTCTAATCTGTTTAGATAGATTTCGTGTGGTTTTTTTGTGCGGAGTCTCGTATGGGCTTGGAAATGAGGTTCTATGCCGGTTTGAAGCCCGGCCAATTGGCTGGGTTGAAGGCCCTACTAGCTGGGTTGGGTTGATTTTAGAAGGTTTACCAAAGTTGGGTTTTTTTTTTGGAAGAGATTTAGGATTGAATCTTTATATTTCTTGGCTTAGTCCGTTTGTTTTAATCTTTTTTTTCCTGCCAAAAAAGAAAATGAAAGAACTTATAAAAGAACTCCATGAAATGGGCTCCCATTTATTTTCTCTCCCAAACACCGAACACGCATATGGTACCATCAAGTTGAGTTAGTTAGCTCTACAGTCGAAATATCATCTTTTAACCGCCTCTCTGTTCTCATTCAAATTAAAATATACACTCCTTTCCCTCCCTGTGGATTCTCAGCTAAAGTTCATCAAGTTGATTTGGCAATGGTAAGTTTTTCTTTTTGATTTTGATTATTACTTAACAGTACTGCAATTCAATTCTAATGAGAGTATGTTCTATTAAATTTCGTTTGAAATTTTCTTCTTCTAGCATTTCGAACTACGGTCAGATTCAATCCACCATTAAGAGAGCAGGTATGAGTTATTCGAATTTCAATTGAGTATGAACTGTATAACTGTATGTGTAATCACATCTCTGTTTCTGAGGTCAACTTTCTGAAGTTTCGAATTGTTTGTGGTTAATGTGAATTTCCTACTGTTTATTGATTGAAGTTTCGCATAGGAAGGATTGGACCATTTAGACCTACTGTATGCAACGTTGCATTTCCTACACGTGGTTGCATCCACGGTTTGAAACTGTGCGTCCGTTCAAAAGCCGCCAAGTCTCTCCCTTCATCTAGTTTTAGTAGCCCTGCAATCATGAATTTTTCCGGTTCACCTAAGCCCCAAGTGTGATAAATTATAATCTCACAACTAAATGTAATGCAATAAGCACGTACATCACAAAATTTCAATCTAATCTCTTTTTGGGGAGGGATTGGACAAATTATATATCAAGAACTCTTAGCTATTTGCATGTTTGTAATAATCCTAAATCAAGATTCATGACTTAACCTAAATTCACCACTTATCAAGCTAAAATTTCGGTTCCTCTACAATGATAGAAAATCTCGACAAATAAGAATATTTTTATTAAAGCAACTAACATAATCAATTATCGACATTTCTAAGCTTCCATCTTCGTTTCATTTGGTTTATAAAGTACTTTTTCAGATAATAATACAACAACAGAATCACGAGCGCTCCCAACCAAATTGGTGAAATAACGAAGAAAATGAATATGAATCCTACAGATTTTATGTCCATCATAATACAATACATAGTAATGAGAAAATATGCAAGCCACAGGCACCGTACCTGTTACCTCGAGTATCCAAACGGGACAAATAATGCTGGAAGGTAATTAGGATCGTCATTTCAAGGTCAGTCAGCGTCTCCCTCCTTGTATCTCAAGATAAAATAGGTTTCACCTTCTTTACGGCAGAAATTCTTCTCTGCATACCTTCTTCAATTTTCTCACACAGTTGTACATCTAAACTATCTCCTGCCCCTATCGAATTCAGAGCACTGCGAACAAAATTGTAAGTATATGATCTTGGAATCGATCCTCGATTTACCAACTCGACAAGAAAATCTCGTGCCTCGAGTATCCTCCCTCTTTCACACAGAGAATGAATAATAGGAGTATACGAACTCGTAGTTGGTGTTCCATGACCCTGTTTATCCATCCTCCTCATCATCTCAATTGCCTTGTCAGCCTCAACATAAACTGTAATACCTAATGAAAGAATCATAAGTGACCCTATTCGGCAAACAGCCTCCCTTCACCATATCATCAAACAATTCCAATGCCCTCCCAATTCTATAAGTCTTGCAGCAACCGTTGATTAAGCAATTATAAGTAACAACATCAGGATCAAAGCCTTTAAACAGCATTATCCTAAAAAAGTGATTTGCTTCGTAAACGTATCCGGTGGACACCGAAAACCAGGCAGCTCCATTTGTTCCAACAATAACTTAGCTTTCTTAAAATTCCCAACCTTACAAAGGGCATAAGCAATAGTGTTATACGCCAGAACATCAGGCTTACAATGAAACTTCTTCATCCTATAAAATGCAGCTAAAGTTTCATTCACCAATCCTCTTCACTCACTAAAACCTTTATAATACATGTAATCAGTAGCGATGCGTCACCCTCCTTTTTTTTCGATTGTTGATTAAGAAACACCAACGAGGTCTTAAGATATTCCTTTTCGCCATTATAAGCGCCATCTCCTTACGTAAGTTTTCATTGTGGCTAAACCCAAACTCCACTTCAACTTGATCGAAGAATTCAACGACTTTCTTTAAACCAATATATACTTTTTCTTGATCTCTATAAGCGGCGGGACTAGAACAAGAGAACCATTTTGAGCTTTATAAGCTTCAAACCTTAGACTTATTTGTCTAAGCGAGCACGATGGCGAAATCCTTTTGGCGACCTATTGATCTTGGAGATCTAAAAAAATCGCGGGATACTTACGAGTACTTCAATCACGGTTTCCGTAGACCATATAGGAGTAGTAGAGGATGAAGATGAAAGTGATGATTTGTAGGGTTGGTTTTAACAATAGTTTGCAAAGATTTGGTCGACAAAAAAGTGATAAGGGTGATTGATGAGGCCTTGGATTGAACATGAAATCCTAAATCAAAGACACGCTACAAGATTTAGAGTTGCATCAACAATCCAAAAGGTAGCCTTTGCTAGAGAAATTCAAACAACCAAAAGAGTACCAATTGTTTAGAGCCACAATGTACCTTTTTCTATGAACACGCAAAGATTCCTGCTTTATTTCCAATTAATTATCAAGATATACAAAATTCAGCATCCAGATAGCAAATATGTACTTCTTCCATATGAGATTCATGTAAGTGAATTTACAACTAAAATCTAGTGCTGCTCAAGCTAACTACCAAAAGCAAATTAAACAATTGAACAAACCGACAAATAGGTGAAATGCTAACTACCAAAGCACATTACGAGATTTTAACATATAAACAAAATAGTAGAACTTATTTCACTGGACAAAATAGGAAAGGAAAGGAAGGAATCTCTAGAATCGCCGAAGCCAAAATCACAGATACTAAAAACGTCTCTACACTCTACTAATTGAAAGAAGATTATTAAGATTTCAGATAAAAAAAAACTTCTGAAAAATGAAAAGAAAAACATGGCAAGAAGATCATTACTTGTTGAATGGAATGTGACGGAGGTCAAGCAGCGGGAGAATCAGGACGTCGGCAGCGGCGGTGTAGTAATTCAGCTTCAGTCGTGGAAGTGTCTACTGTTTGGTAGGTGTGCTGATACTTAAGGGGCTAAAACAAGCCGAGTCACTCTCAAATAGCTCGATACTAAACTCAAGTGAAATACTCGTTTAAAAAATATACTAAATCCGTCCCAAAATTAAAGTAATTAATTCTAGATATTTTCACACAAATTAATAAAGTGATTGAAGGTTAGAATTAATTACTTTAATTTTGGGACGGATTTAGTATATTTTTTAAACGGGTATTTCACGAGCCGAGTATCGAGCTATTTAAGAGTGACTCGGCTTGTTTTAGCCCCTTAAGTATCAGCACACCTACCAAACAGTAGACACTTCCACGACTGAAGCTGAATTACTACACCGCCGCTGCCGACGTCCTGATTCTCCCGCTGCCTCCGTCACATTCCATTCAACAAGTAATGATCTTCTTGCCGTGTTTTTCTTTTCATTTTTCAGAAGTTTTTTTTATCTGAAATCTTAATAATCTTCTTTCAATTAGTAGAATGTAGAGACGTTTTTAGTATCTGTGATTTTGGCTTTTTTTTCTTCTTCAGCATTCTGTAGATTCCTTCCTTTCCTTTCCTATTTTGTCCATGAAATGGGTTCTACTATTTTGTTTATATGTTGAAATCTCGTAATGTGCTTTGGTAGTTAGCATTTCACCTATTTGTCGGTTTGTTCAATTGTTTAATGTGCTTTTGGTAGCTTGTGCAAAGACTAGATTTTAGTTGTAAATTCACTTACATGAATCTCATATGGAAGAGTACATATTTGCTATCCGATGTTGAATTTTGTATATCTTGATAATTAATTGGAAATAAAGCAGAATCTTTATGTGTTCATGTAAAAGGTACATTGTGGCTCGAGCAATTGGTACTCTTTGGTTGTTTGAATTTCTCTAAGAAAGGCTACCTTTGGATTGTTGATGCAACTCTAAATCTTGTAAAGCGTGTTTTGATTTAGGATTTCATGTTCAATCCAAGGCCTCATCAATCGCCCTTATCACCTTTTGTCGACCAAATCTTTGCAAATATTGTTAAAACCACTTCTTCAAATCATCACTTTCATCTTCATCCTCTACTCCTATATGGTCTACGGAAACCGTGATTGAAGTACTCGAAGTATCCCGTGATTTCGCTTTAGATCTCCAAGATCAATAGGCGCCAAAAGGGATTTCGCCATCGTGCTCGCTTAGACAAATGGTCTCTAAGGTTTGAAGCTTATAAAGCTCAAAATGGTTCTCTTGTTCTAGTCCCGCCGCTTATAGAGATCAAGAAAAAGTATATATTGGTTTAAAGAAAGTCATTGAATTCTTCGATTGGGTTGAAGCGAGTTTGGGTTTAGCCACAATGAACTTACGTGTAAGAGATGGCGCTTTGTATCGGCGAAAGAAATATCTTAAGACCTCTTTGGGAGTTTCTTAATCAACAATCGAAAAAAGGAGGGTGACGATCACTACGATTACATGTATTATAAAGGTTTTAGTGAAGAGGATTGGTGAATGAAGCTTTAGCCGCATTTTATAGGATGAAGAAGTTTCATTGTAAGCCTGATGTTCTGGCGTATAACACTATTGCTTATGCCCTTTGTAGGGTTGGGAATTTTAAGAAAGATAAGTTATTGATGTAGGCGGGGAGTAAAATCTGTTTTGCGGATATGTTGCCTTGAAATACTGTGATGGCTCGCTGTTGTGGCGGATCGCCTGTTAGCTTTGCCTAAGTGTCGTACTCTGAGTAGGTCTTTTCGTTGCTTGCGTGTAGTTGATGAACTTCGCTTCTTGTGGCTTGTGCCACGAATTGATTCTGACTGTGGTTTTTGCGTCGTAAATCGATTTAGACTTTGGTGGCTTGAGAGCTTTTAGTCTTGTAGAGGGCTCGTTTGAAGACGAGTTTCAAAATGTGATGCCGGCCTAAAGGTCGGTTTTATAAAAAGGTTCGCTCGCAGGCGAATTCCAAATATGATGTCGAGCTTAGGTTGGTCTTATAAAATGCTCGCTCGAGGGAGAGTTCCGAATATGATGCCGAGCTGAAGTCGGGGTTATAAAATTCTCGCTCGAGGGCGAGTTCCAAATATGATGCCGACCTAAAGGTCGGTCTTATAAAATGCTCGCTCGAGGGCGAGTTCCAAATATGATGCCGAGTTGAAGTCGGGCTTATAAAATGCTCGCTCGAGGGCGAGTTCCAAATATGATGCCGAGCTGAAGTTGGGCTTATAAAATGCTCGCTCGAGGGCGAGTTCCAAATATGATGCCGACCTAAAGTCGGGCTTATAAAATGCTCGCTCGAGGGCGAATTCCAAATATGATGCCGAGCTGAAGTCGGGCTTATAAAATGAAATGCTCGCTCTAAGGCGAATTCCAAATATGATGCCAACCTAGAGGTCGGTCTTATAAAAGATTGGTATATGAAGCCTGTTTGTGTTGTGCTATTAAGCGGACGGACTTATGATGTTTGGGTCTATAGTGACCTTGTCGTCTGAAGCGACTTGTCCACTAAGGACCGTGCTATTCAAGCGGACGGCCTTAAAGCGACTTGTTTTACTTAGGACCGTGTTGTTCGAGCGAGCGGCCTCGAAGTGATTTTGGGTCTATGGCGACCTTGTCGTCTGAAGCGACTTGTCCACTTAAGACCGTGCTGTTCGAGCGAGCGGCCTCAAAGCGACTTATTTTACTTAGGACCGTGCTGTTCGAGCGAGCGGCCTCGAAGTGATTTTGGGTCTATGGCGACCTTGTTGTCTGAAGCGACTTGTCCACTTAAGACCGTGCTGTTCGAGCGAGCGGCCTCAAAGCGACTTATTTTACTTAGGACCGTGCTGTTCGAGCGAGCGGCCTCGAAGTGATTTTGGGTCTATGGAGACCTTGCCGTCTGAAGCGACTTATCCACTTAAGACCGTGTTGTTCGAGCGAGCGGCCTCAAAGCGACTTGTTTTACTTAGGACCGTGCTGTTCGAGCGAGCGGCCTCGAAGTGATTGGCTTATAGCCTGTTTGTGCCGCGCTATTAAGCGGACGGACTTTTGTTGAACAGAAAATCCATGTTGATGGCGAGCTTATAGCAGAGCTCGTAATAAAATGAACTCGCTGATATGGAGCTTGTAATAGATGGGCTCGTTGATCTGGAGCTTGTAATAAATGAGCTCGTTGATCTGGAGCTTGTAATAAATGTTTATTTTGCTTTTGTAACGATTTTTCCAAAGTATTTTTGAGCTCGCACCTTTATTTTTGCTCGAAATATTCCATCTTTCTCGAGTCCGCTATTTGGGCCCGACGTATGATATATGTGTATATATATGTGGCCCCCTTGTTTTTGGCGAGGGCGAGGTCAAGGAAATTAAAGCATCGAACTTGCTAAAAATAAGGGAGCTAAAAGTCTTACTTGTTTCGGTTGACGTCTATGATTGAATCGAAAAATCCGATGTGTGGCCCCCTTATTTTAAGCAAGGTCGTTGCGGACTTGGTTAAAATAAATGTCGAATTTTGAGTCATTCATGGTTGTTTGAAAATTTCCACCTCCAGCCCCCTTGTTTCAAGCAAGATTGAGGACATATTTGGTTGAAATAAAGTTTTGAGTCTGCGCACTCAGATGCCCATGTGAAGAATTTCCACTCTCGGCCCTTTGTTTTTGGCGGCTCGATGACGGAATCGAAAAATTTCCAGTATGCGGCCCCCTTGTTTTAAACAAGATTGAGATCTCGAGTAAACTCGGTCTCAAACAAATGTTGAGCGCTCGAGCTTAGAAACTGCCACGATGTAGTCGGACTTAGAATTGCCATGTGAAGTGAAGGTCAGACTTGGTACAGTTATGTGATTTTCAGTGGTCACCAGCACAGTCTCCAGCGAATCTGGGAAATCCCCACAGCTTTTTACCAGATTTATGCGGTCGAACAAACGACGATAAGCATAAGGGAAATGCCATCTCCAAGTTGAACAACATTAGTTAAAGCCCCGAAGCAGACACACAGGATGTAGAAAAGCATGTGTGTCAAAGATGGAACAACAGCAAAAGAACAACCTTGATCAATCATGTGGTCCTTGCCTCTAAGTTAAATATTAAGCAAAACCATTGCACTCTGTTTTCTTCAATATTTTGGCTTCTAGCAATATTTTTAGGGGCATTCAGTAAAAACGGGTCTTTGACCAAAAATTTTGGAAAAACGGGTGTCTACCCAAAATTTGAATTTTTTTCTCCCGTTTTAGGTGTTTTTTGAACCAAACTAAAACCTGTTTTTGAAGAAGCGCGCACTTTTTAGGGATTGAAGCGCCTTAGAGATCGTGCACAGCGTTGTGAAAGAAAAATGGGAGAAAATCAAACTTCACTAAAATAGCTTTAAAAATCCCTTTTTTCCAAACTTTTTTTCCAAAACACCCTTCTTTACTCATTATCCCATATTTTTACTCTTTGAACTAATGAAAATTTTGGCTTCCACTTGGTAATCTCAAAAACCAACATATACTTCTATTGCTGACTTTTTTTTTGAAAATTATTTTTTTTGTTTTAAGGGATAATTGAACTATTTTCTCCTGCTTTTCTTTGAAAATTTTGGCTTCCACTTGGTAATCTCAAAAACCAAAATATACTTTCTATTGCTGAAACCGTTTTTCCCAAAATTATTGCGGACCCGTTTTAACTCAATGCCCCATGTTTTAAACTTGTAAGGAAATTTGCAGAAAACAAAGCAAAGAAAGAAGGGGTCCTTTACTAACCGGTCAGGTGGGGATGTCTTGGGTACCTACCCTTCTTCTTCTGTGTTCATTAATGGCGAGTACGTGAGCTCGGTGGCTGCGGCTCGGTGGCTGCTGATCTTTAAGCAAGAAAGGAAAGCGAATCTCCGGGCCGGAGTCGTTGCATCTCACCGGCGAGCATTCAGCTTGAGCTGTTTGCAAATTTCAGATAGATTTCTCGCGTTTTCTTCATGAAGGAAAGCTTTCCTCGCAGGACGGGTAATTCGCCAATGATGTTCTTTCCGGCTCCGATCATCTTTTGATTTTTTCCTCGCCTTTGCAGCTCCGGTGGACTAGGGATAAAAGCAGCAGCCATATTGATAAAGCTTCAAGCTAAAGGATAAAGCAATTGTTGAAGCTACAGGCTTTCTCTTGAGCAGAGTGGCGTCTCCCCTCACGGCGGAGTCAACAACAGCTACAAGAGCAGTGATCCGAATCATAGAGTACAGATATTGCAGATCTTGATGAAGATCTTTAAGATCTGGATGTTGATCTTGATGAAGGCTCGGCCGGAAGACCAAATATGGGAGGTTTTAGGCCGCCGGAAAATTTCAGATCTGACCGGAAAATTGTTGAAAGTGTCGATTTTTTCGGTAACGGAGCCAACTGATGATGTCGAAATCATCACCGTTGTTTTAGCGATTTTATATATAGAATATCTGGCTATAAAAGTGGTGTTAGCTGGTGGTGTCCGGTGGCGGCAATGGATTCAGGCGGTGGTGCTTTCTAAGATAAGAAAATGGACAATTTGGCTTTGCCATTTGTTTTATATCATTTTTTCCGGGGTTAAATGGGTTACATGACTCGCCTATTTACAGGGAGAGCCACCGACTGAAGTCGGTTTATTTACAAATAAGGACACACGGTATAAAATAGATATTTATCTACAGTAACGGGCTCGTAGTGGAGCTGATAGGTCGCGGTCCTGATGACCTTGCCGACCGTTGTATCTTTTATATTTATTATCTCATTTGACTTTGGTGTATTTCTTTTCTAAATGTTATGATGGAGGTCATTTGGCGGCCGTTTATCGAATGAGATCGCGTGTCGGCCCCCTAATCTCTTTTGTCGTCGCATAAGGTTGAGGGCTTAGAACTGATCCGAAGGCTCGCGGCTCCAATTTGGCTTGCGAGCTCGTGGGATGTAATGGCCAGTGGCCTTATCCACTAATGTCAGTGGTCGATCAGACCCGAATAAGGATCCGCGGACCGAAATACAATTTAGGCACATCATTACCCCAGATTAAACGGCCCGGATAACTATTAGACGAAATCCAGCATCGTCATTCACACGTTCAATTACGGAGATTTTAGCACATGTATATAAAATAAAAAAATAAAAAAAAGTAGATAGTATACTATACATAATAATATATATATTCTCGTTGCAATCTCATTTTTTCATCACATAGAATATCAAGCTCCTTCAGTACTTTTCCTCCTTTATGTTGGTTCTTATATACCAACTAGTGAACGTGAACCGTGCAAGGCACGGCGGGCCCAACATAAATTGTTACCAACGATAATATCAAAGAATAGATCCTCAACGTGAAATAAATCGCGTAAGCTTAAACCGTAATAAATTCAAGACACAAGAAAAAGAGAGCAAGAGAAATATATCACATTCTTTCCAAGAGGTAGCTCTTTCTTAAAAACGTGAAGATTGTGAATCACCTCTCTTCCAGCCCTATCGGGAGTTTTCATCTACAAAATAAACTACAATATGATGTATCGGAGAACAATGTCATAAATTCGATCACTTTAAACCGACTTTACGCAATGAACATTATAGAAAAACAATAAGCGGACCATAACTACACTGGTCAATCTCTCCCGACGCCTTAGCCAAGGACGGAGGCATGTGTAATTCTAGGGGCTAAGCCCACCCGACAAAAAATATTACAAGAAAATGTCTATATAATCAATTTGATCCATAAAATATTCTTAATCCACCCACCCGACGAAACTCGGTATAGTCCATTAGCCCACCCAAATCGAAATCCTGGCTCCGCCCCTTGGCTTTTAGCTTCCAGATCATTAATATGCTTGAAAATAGGTTTCTCTCATTTTCTATACGACATTTCTCTTTCTTATCATTAATATATACACTTTGGTTCGGTTTCTGTAATGGAGAGTCGAAAAAAAAATTGGTTTCTATACAACGCTAACCAAATTCGGTTTTACCGGCGAAAAAAAAAACCGTTAAAAAGGAAAAAAATTTGAATCTTATCGAAATTTAAAAAAAAAATACACGGTTTTATTCAATTGGTGTGCCGAAATCGAATTGAAAATTTTCGGTTGATTGAAAGTTAAAACTGAATCCGCACTGTTTGTTGGAGTTCTAAAAATGAACCGTATCGAAATATATACACTTTGGTTCGGTTTATGCAACGGAGAGTCAAACAAAAAATTTCGGTTTCTATACAACGTTAATCGAAATTCTGCTTTTACCGGAAAAAAAAACGTTAAAAGGAAAAAAAAAAATTGAATCGTATCGAAATTTTTTTAAAAAAAATTATATGGTTTTATTCAATTGTTGTGACGAAGTCGAACGAAAATTTTCTGTTGATTGAAATGTAAAATTGAATCCCCACTGTCTGTTGGTGGCACTAAAAATGACCCATATCGAAATATACACTTTGGTTCGATTTATGTAATGGTGAGTCGAAAGAAAGAAATCGATTTATATATATAATGAGATAACCGAAATCACGGTTTTTACCGAAAGGAAAAAAAAAAAAAAACCCTAAAAAAAAAACCCTGCTGCCAAAAAAAAAAAAATATATATATATATATATATATATATATTATTTATTTGTCTACCGTGTCGATCATGATGATGTAGCATGCCAAGATGATGCGGCAAAAAGTGCCTTGACACTTACTAGATATAAGATTGTTTTGTCATCATGTTTCAAGTACTGTGTAGAAGCCCAAGGTCAGGGCTTTACGGTTGATATCATTCACCGAGATTCACCAGAATCCCTGTCTTATAATCCATCATTAGCTCACTATGATCGGATAAAAAAACACATTTCAACGTTCATCACACCGTGTTAATTCAGCTATTTCTACTGGATTGTTACTCCCTGACGGCGGTGATGGAAATATCGTACGAAACTTCACCGTTCAAAACCCTAGCTATAATGGACACGGGTAGTGATTCTTCTTGGACGCAATGTCTACTTTGTGTACAATGTAACAAATTAAGGGGAATTCCCACCTTTTGATCCAAAAAAAATCATCAACATATGGCATAGTTCCTTGTACTTCAAGTTATTGTAAAAGTACCCCTACTTAATTGTGATAAGACAACTTGCTTATATAACCAATCTTAAGGAGATGCATCTCGTATATAGTGAGGGTAATGTTAGATATGTGTCATCACCTTTAATGCAAAAGGTAAAGGGGTTTCTTGGAAACAATTTATATTTGGATGTGGACATGTTAACACCGGAGAGTTCCCGGACGAGGGATCAGGCATCGTGGGCCTCGGTCCTAATTCATATTCACTCATCTCGCAGTTAAACACATTAATTGATTCAAGGAAGATTTTCGTACTGTTTACCCCCGTTCGAGTTGATGAAGCCAGGAAAGATCAATTTCGGCGATGAAGTTTCAAGTTATAGGGTAGTTTCGACACCCTCTAGAGTTGAACAACTTATATATCGCCACACTTGAAGGGATAAGTGTTGCTAACATAAGAATCAAATCTGAAATATTTGTGAAGGTAATTGCACTTTGTGTTGAGAACCAAATTTCGATTCTCATGTCTCTCCTAATATTATGAAAATTCTCTTATTCCATCCCCAATTAAAATAATCTGAAACAACACTTATTGGGAACATATACAATGATTAATAACATTTAAATGATGTAAAATTAAAGCCTAAATTTTTTTGAAACATATGCGTGTGACGTCCTATTCCTGACCACCGGGTCTTTATTCGGAAATAAACGTCCAGCACGTATATAACTTAAAATTGACTAACTAATATACGTGAGCCTTATGAAAATGACAATCGGAATATAGTGATTTTATGGTGGTCCTGGATCAAGTAATTGGACCACCATGTCATCAATTTGAAATAACGTGATTGGTAGTTGATTTTTAAACACTGGGACCACAAAAAAAAATCTCTTAAATTCTATTGGTTTGGATCACCAACTAGGATTTGATCCAGCACCATAATCAAATTTGTCTTCAGAATATAATTGCGGTAAAAAAAAATAATGTAGCACATCCAATTAATTAAGAGTCCAACGAAAAGTCTACCAAAAGCCCGAAGTCTTAAAAATATTATAAAACAAAAACTCTTATTCTCCAAGGATATTTTATTATTATAATTATCATTTAATATTTAAGTCAAAAAAATTTATGTCATTTAATATTAATACCTTATTTTAGGAAATTAATGCCTTTTTTAACCACCTTTAATATTAACACTTAATGTTTACAGTATATCATGTTTCATAGAATTGATTTATATTTTTATTAATTATATTAGTCCTCTTCATGAGTTTTTATTTATTTACATATATATAAATTATATTTTTACTGGGATATTAAAGTATATATCCAATAAAAAAACGGTAATAAATAATAAAAAGAACTCTTGACCGATCAGCCCTATCACCAGTTTTCCAAAACCCTATTGATATCATAAAATGAGCAGCACTGCTACAGTTATATAGTGTGTCATGCATATCAAAATATCATTCAGGGTGATCTGCTGATAGATTGATCGGTGTTAGATCATATTATAATATAGATCTAACACCGATCAATCAATGCAGATCACCCGATAATGGATGACGCAATATGACACAACAGTCACTATCATTTCCGCATAAAGATTACATACGCACAATTTTTTTTTTTTTTTTTTTTTTTTGCAGAGTTTGATCGATAGCATAAAGAAGAAGAAGAAGCAATGATTAAGATCGGGGGGCGTCAGCTTCCTGAAGGAATGATAGAGGAAGTTCTTGCTAAGTTACCGGTGAAATGTATGATCAGGTCTCAGAGCGTATGCAAATCATGGTTTGATGTCATAAAAAGTAGCCGTTTAGCATACAATCACCTACTCAAAAACCAGTTGAGTCATCTTGCTTTATGTTTCACCAATTATTCTGAATTGCGGGGGTCGTTTTTTTTATATATATTTATGTATAATGATGGCGGTATTGATAACGAAGAAGAAACATCGGCCTCACAGCTCAGACGGTTGTGTAAGGGGGTTGATAGATGGAATAAGGTGTTCGATGAAAGTCAGCAAATGGGTGCTAATTATGAGTTGTTGTCGGTGCCCGTGGTTAATTATGAGTTCCCGGTTTCTTATGAGTTTTTGGGGTCGTCTTTGAGTTGGGTAGGTCATTGTAATGGTATATTGTGTTTGACAGATTTTAGGTTTATTGTGTTGGTTAATCCGGTTTTGAAGGAGGTGAAAACGCTCGTGAAAGAAGAGCGGTGTCGATTGGTTGGCTTTGGGTTTGATGATACGAGTGGGGATTATAAGGTTGTTAGAATATTGGGCTCGAGTGACGAAGCAGCTGAAGTATACAGCTTAAGATCAAATGCTTGGAGAAAACTGGATGAGTTTCCTTTCGCGTTTTATGATTTCAATTACGGTTCCACGTTCTTTAAAGGGGCAATCTACTGGTGTGCAAGAATGGAGAACTCGAAGATCCTCACTTTCGGGGGCGAAAATGCCCGGTGGAAATTACTCACTTTCAACCTGGCTACTGAGTCGTTTGAGGCGGTGGAATTTCCTCAAGGTTGGTGCGGTAATGAAAACATTTATAAGGTCCCGGCTCTTTACTCTTTGAGCCAAGAGTCTCTTGCTTTAGTCCCGTATTGTCGTGACACGCCTTACCCAGACCGGTTTGTGGTATGGACAATGAATAGGGACGACAAAGATGAAGTAACCTGGACCAAACTCTATTTAATCGAGTCTTTACCGGCCAGATACCAGTTTCCGGTATGTTTCCCGAATAAGCATAAATTCCTTTACGAAACACGAGGCAGGAAGCTAGTTATGTATGATCTACTCACTCGTCGCCACTATGTGTTTCCGTTTAACTCGCAATATCATCCTAAACTTAGTTTGGGAGTAGGAGTATGCGCGCCAACTTTTGTCTCGGTCAACAACATGTGAGAAACCGAATCAGATTTTTCAACTCATTTCCTTCAAATTTTATGTTCAAATTTCATCAGTTTATTGTTAAGCTCTTTATTTATTCATTTGTCTGAATTTTTACTTTTTGTACTCTCATCTATTTTTAGGGTTTTGATACAATATATAGTTGAATTTTACAAATCTGTCCCTCTAGCTGCTGTTCTTGCTTTGCTTACTGTTTTGGCTCATCTTTTGCTTGATTGATCCCTTATTTTTGCAACCCTTTTTTATTTATCAATGGCTATGTTAGACATGTACAAATCTCCTTATGGTGTACATCAATTTGATCCAACGATCATTATTAATTTTGTGTAATCAACGGCTAAGATTACTAACGGGACCGACCGAAGAAGCGCCCTTAATTAATTTAGTTACTATCATAAATTATTGAAATCGACGTGTTTAGATTAAACTTATGACATGTTGGTATAATGGTGTTGGTCTCGATAATTCTCTATCACATCAACCTTCTAATTACTAATCGATAAATCGTGCTCTTGCTATACCATCTAGTGATTAAAATTTGAAAATCACTAACAATCACAAACTTAAAAATATAAAATTTGAAATCAACTTCAAAAAGTTGTTTATCAAAGTTGGTCAATGCATAGTTAACCTTTTATAGAATGGATTAAAAGATTTTCTAAAACAAATAATGTGAGTTGTTAATGGTATTGAGTGCAGACAGGTATGACAATAACAATAATCCTAAATATATGTATATGTGTGTATGTATATATATGTATATATCTTGCAGTCAATTTATTTTCATCACATAGAAGATCAAGCCATGATTAGTTTTGATATGAAACTCCATCATTTTTCCTCCTTTATGTTGGTTCTTATACCAATTATTAATCTATCATGTTTCAACTATTGTGCCGGCTTTACGGTTGATATCATTCATCGTGATTCACCAGAATCCCCTTTATATAATCCATCGTTAACTCATCACGAGCGAATAAGAAAAGCATTTCAACGTTCATCAAATCGTGTTAATTCACTTATTTCTAGTGGATTATTCCCTAGTGGCGGTGAACATCTGATGGAAATATCGTACGGAATTCCACCGTTCAAAACCTTGGCTATAATCGACACGGGTAGTGATCTCTCTTGGACACAATGTCTACCTTGTGAAGAATGTTACAAAGAGAAAAACCCGCTTTTTGATCCGAAAAAATCATCAACATTTGGGCTAGTTCCTTGTTCTTCAAGTTATTGTACAAGTAGCCCTACTTATTGTAATAAGGCCACTTGCTTATATAGCCAAACTTATGGTGATGGATCTTTAAGTGGTGGAAATCTTGCAACCGAAACCATCACATTCAACTCGAGCGGTGAAGAGGTTTCGTTCAACGGGGTTATATTCGGTTGTGGACATTTCAACACTGGAGAGTTCCCTGACGAGGGATCAGGCATCGTGGGCCTCGGGTTTGAAAGTATTTCATTCTTATCGCAATTAAGTTTATCGTTTCAAGGAAGAAGATTCTCGTACTGTTTAGCCCCATTTGAGTTGATGAAGCCAGGAAAGATCAATTTTGGCGATGAAATTTCAGGTGACGGCGTAGTTTCGACACCACTAGAGTTGAACATCTTTTATTATGTCACACTTGAAGGAATTAGTATTGCAAATACAAGAATAAATAATAATAATAATCAATTTTCACAAAACTCATCTCGAAAACCGGGTAACAAGATTATTATAGACTCGGGGACAACGGCGACATTTCTTCGAAGAGATCTTTACGAGAAGTTCGAGTCAACGATGAGGATCAAAGTCAACTCTACGAAAACCATGTCTGATCCGACAGAAAAGTTCAGTTTGTGCTATTCTTCATTGCAAGATGATCAAATTCCTAAAGTCACAATTCATTTCATGGGTGCAGATTTGGATTTGAAGCCATTGAATCTTTTTGTTAGCACATCTAATACTTCTGTGTGCCTTGCATTTATGCCTACAGATTATATTTCTATATTTGGAAACATTGCTCAAAGTAATTTCTGGATTGGGTATGACATTGAAAGGAGTTTTATGCTTTTTAAGCCTTCTGATTGCACTACAGCTATGTAATGGTTTTAATTAATGAAAATTTGTGAGAATTTTGCTTCATTTATCAAATGTGATTTTAAGGAATATTTCATAGGATAATTTATTTGTAGAACAAATGCAGTAGATACTATAAATAATTTAAAATATATATTTAAGAGATTTTAATGGAAAAAATAAAACTGCAGCAAATACTATTTTTTTTTTCCTGTAAACAACCGATTCTGTAAAATTTTCTTCACGTCTACCACATTTATCCATATTCTGTAAATTTTCCTTTATATCTATTGTATCATGTAAAATAGAAAATTTGATGCATTTATTTTTTTTTTTTTTTACAAAATTCTGTAAATTAGAAAAACGTGTATTTAGAGCACATGTTGTAGATGCTGTAAATCATTTAAAAACTCTATTGTAGGGATTTCAACAGGAAAAATAACAATGCAGCATATACTCTATTTTTTTATTGTAAACTACAGATTCTATAAAATTTCCTTTACATCTACCGCATTCATATAGATTCTGTAAATTTTCTTTATATCTTTTGAATTATGTAAAATAAAGAGTCTGATGCATTTCATTTTAATTAAAGATTCTGTAAACTAAAAAAACGTATTTTTAAAACTGTATAATAGAAAATACGTTATGAGTATTTGATCGAAATATTTTAAAAGCAGTCTTATTCTTAAAACTATAAATTTATTTAATTATTAATATTGTTTTTATTATTATATTATTATTATTTTAATAATAATAATAATTATACTTATTTAGTTTTCTATTATTAATATTGTTTTTATTATATTATAATAATAATAATAATAATAATAATAATAATAATAATAATAATAATAATAATAATAATAATAATAATAATAATAATAATAATAATAATAAAGCACATGCTGTAAATACTATATTTTAGAGATTTCAATAGGAAAAATAACACTGCAGCAGGTACTTTGATTCTGTAAAATTTTCTTTACGTCTACCACATTCATTCATATTCTGTAAATTTTCCTTTATATCTACCGTATTATGTAAAATAGAGAATTTGATGATTTTTTTTTAATAGAAATTCTATAAACTAGAAAAACGTATGTTTAAAACTGTAAAATAGAGTATTTTTTAAGATGAACTGATGCGAGTGCTCTTATTCAGTTCTAATCATTACTTCAATCACTTTATCTAAAAAAATCCCAAAAAAAACTCCAAAAAACTTCAACCCAAAACAAACGGAGCCTTAATAATTATTTTCGACACCACGTTTATGTATCGAAATTTATGTGTAATTATATTGCCGAAAGTAATAATGGAATGCCAATAAAACTCACCTATAATTATGATAGATTTTTCCGACTAATCCAAGACGGAAAAATAGTGTTACGGAATTAATAGATGACTCCTTATAAGGAAGTCTGATTCAACCGAGATCATTGCATGATATCTTCATTTGTAGAGGCTTGATCAATAAACAAACCTGAACCAAATATTTATATTCAGTTTAGAAATAAACGGTGTAAATTATGTCACGTTAGTTAACTCCAAGTATATATAGAGAGTGCATGTAAAAACTTCCTATTTAATCTTACGGTAAATAGATTTACCTCTTAATTGTAGTAAATAGGAGAGAGAGTTATCCTATTTAATTAATACAGTATTTATTGTTGTTTTGTATTATTGAATCTCTCATTTTTAAAAAGGATGCGGTGAACATATGTATTAGACAGTTTAAGTAAATAAAGAACATTTGAAAATGGTTCCCTAGAGTACAAAGAAACGCCTCCTGGAAATCCCGTTTTTGCAAATTGAGGGGTTCTGGGAATTGGTTGGTTTGTCCGAATTCCATTTCTTCAAAATCTCTGTCTAAGTATACTTTAACTGGGAAACACAAAAAGAGGACAAAAACAAGAGAAAATGGAAGTGGAACTGGAGCCCAGAGTGAAGCCTCTATCGTTCAAAGTGAAAGCTGTTTCAAGGGAATCACCCGCCCAGAAGGCCACTCAATTGCTGGATACAGACCTTCGAAACCATTGGTCAACTGGGACCAATACTAAAGAATGGGTCCTCCTTGAATTAGATGTAAGAACACTAAAAACCCATCAACAATTGCTTTTTCTATTTGGGAGTGTCAATCGAGTTTTTTTATTTCATTTTCTTAGTTCAGTTTATGAATAATTGTGATTAATTGAGCTTTCTTTTCTGTTTGGACTGTATGGTTTGTCGCTGTAATGTATTTTTTCTTCTAGCTTTTGAATGGAGTCGTGCTTTTACTTCAACAAATTTTTTTCATTAATTATTGTTAGTGGGTATCAAGGTATGAGATGAGTTAATTTCCAGCTTGTAGTTTACTTTCATAGAAAAGTTCAAATCTTTGTTGAAAAGAATGATTAGTTATGGAGTGAGATTTAGTTTCTATTTGCATGGTTTGGATTCTTGAAACAAGTTCATATCTTTGTAAAAACTCTATCTTGGTTATGGAGTGAAGCTCAATTTGTAATAGCATGGTTTGGTTCTTGATGTAAAAGATTTTTTTTCTCTGTTTTTCTCAAGCTGGGAACTCGTCATTTAGATTGGATTTTGTTTTATGGATGATAGAAAATAGTTGCAGTTGTTAGGCTGTTAATTGTGTGAATGGAAAGTAAAGAGGAGATGTGGTGTGGCTGTAACTATGTAACAAAACCCACAACTTTAATATTTGATATGTTAGGGAAGCCACAACTTTAACTCGTAGAAACATGTTATAAAGCGATAACCTAAGGCACATAAGTATGTGGTAAAGCTGTATGTGTAAGGTTTATGTAGCTAAGTGTAAAATGTGTGCGTTGTTTTAGAGTTTTGTATATGATGTATTTTCGGTCTGTGGTTCTTGATGGTATTTAAGTTATTCAATGGATGCAAGTTCTTGCAATAGCTCAATTAAAGCGTTGTACTCGTGTCTAAACGGAAATACCACTAGCAGTGTGGAACATGTGAACATTGTCATTATGTGCACCATACATTTCATTACTATTCTGCTGCTAAGATATGACGGTGTGTAGAAGCTCGTCATGCACTTTGCAAATTTGCAATGTAGAGTGCATGCATTTTGGGCTTGGATGGTGCTTGTATTAAAATGTCTGAAACATTGATGTTGGTTTCGTAAAGGCTAGGCTCCAATCAATAGAATGAGAATTCCTTCAAAGTTCGACTTTAAATGACGTGGCTTGTGGTTATAACGGGTATATACGAGAGGAGAAGTGCAGTGGAAAATGATACTTGACTGTCAAGGCAAGGCCGTGTAATTAATACTTGGGCTGATTATCATTAACCGTGCTAACCTCGGTACACCTCTTGGGCGCAATCAATGATACCAAAAATTTCTGAGTATAGAAAAAGTCACCGACTCCATTATCTATACTTTTTTTTTGTCTTTTTTCCCCTTGTTTGAATCTTGCCACGGCAAGGCGGGATTGGATCATTGCCGAACATCGTTTGGTTCACCAGATTGGAAACAGCCTGTTACTAGTTACTCCTAATCCTAATTACAACCTTATTACATGTATTCCTTATCTTAACTTTTAACGTTTTTATTACATGTTTCGTTTTTATAACCTGAAGTTTATCCCTTTTTTTTGCAGGAACCGTGCCTGCTTTCTCATATAAGGATATACAATAAGTCCGTGCTTGAGTGGGAAATTGCTGCTGGCCTGCAGTACAAGGTTAGATTTAGAAGCTTGCAATCGTTTAGACATTTCACAACTTATGGTCATTTTGCATTTGATTTGACCACTAACAAATTTATTTTATTGTGGCTACAAGGTTAGTATGAAAATAACCCATGAGAAATACATAAATTTGATTTATTGATTTTCTGTGAGCTTGCATCCAGTTTCTCGAATTTTTAATTAGATCAAAGCGTTGAACAGAATACTAATTTTAGGCTTATTGGTAATAATAAGAAGCTTATTATTATTTGATATGATATTAGTTTTCTGAACAAGAAGGCATACCAGTGTTAATTCATTGTGTGCTCTTTCTTGCTGTTCTTTATGGTTTTGGTAAAATCCGGTTATTTGCATAATATTGATTTTGAATTGGGTACTTGTTGCTAATCAAATTATCTCGATAGCCAGAGACATTTACAAAAGTCCGACCACGTTGTGAGGCACCTAGACGGATATGGTATACCCAACAAACTATAGCCCCTGCCGCTTTGTTCGGATATCTTGTTTACGTGGGAACCCGATTGCCATTTTCTACATTCAGGTAATAGTCACAATGTCATATATCTTTTGATCTGAAAATTCAATAATTCGCTCTTCAATTTTGCATATCGATTCAGCAGCTAACTAGCTGCTCTAAGATTTTTACTATTTTGGGGCCGTTCTTGAGCTTAAGTTTTGCTCATAATGACATATTAATATGATATTGTGCATCCATGTTTCACATTTAGAATGTCCAAGTGGTTTCCTTCTATATATGTCCCGTAATGGAATCTTAGTGCCTCATCAAGGCGTGGATTTTTTTATTAAACGGGCTTTCACTCACTAGGATGTGGGCATGAGGACTGGACTGTCTTACCCATCTTTCTTAAGGGCACTGTCAATGGCACCACAGTCGATCTACCCGGACGCTACATTTAAAAAAAAATTAGACTTTGCAGAGGTGGAAATTTGCTCTCAACCTCTTCAGAGTCAAGTTTTGTGCATAAATTCGACTCTGGATAGGTTGAATTTCAATGTGGTGCCCTAAAAGAAGATCGACCGTGGTGCCAATAACAGTGCTCTTTCTTAAAGCACTTCCCTTTCCACTAGATGACACAAGTATTAATGAATTATTCCCTCCGTCCCATATTAATTGAATAAGTTACTAAAAAAATTGTTCCTTTTTAGTTGACACGTTGTATTTTCAAAGCAGCATTTATTGTTCCTTTTTGCCCTTTATCCTTATTTATTGTTATGTGACACATTAAAAATTGAGAATTCATTTACTATATTTGAGGCTATTTTAGTCTTTGATCACAAAAGACGAAGCAATTACTCACTTTGTTAATCTACGTGATTTTGATAACGTATTTAACTAATAATCCTGCTCTCTACAGTTGATCGGGGTTCCAGTCACCAATCTTGAAGCAGAGTTTCTGCCAGTTGTTAATTATTTGCTTCCTCAAATAGTATCTCATAAACAGGATGCTTACGATATTCATCTTCAGGTGAAACATGCTATCAAAGGCAATCAAATGATGTAATTGTTTGTTCTACTCTTTCGATTCATCTTGTTTGGTTCCTTGACGGCACGTAACTTCATGCATTTGTCCTGTTATTGTTTACATTCTTTCTTATAGTTGCTACAAAGTATGGTGAAGCGGTTGGTCACTTTTCTTCCCCAACTCGAGGTATAACTGAATTTAGTCTCGTAATCACCTTTTACTCTGTTTGTCTTTTGGTATCAATGTCATATGAAAATGTTGCAGGCAGATCTTTCTACGTTCTCGGAAGCTTCTGAAGTTAATCTACGCTTTCTAGCCATGCTTTCTGGTCCATTTTATGCTATTCTTCACGTTGTGAATGAAAGGTGAGTAATGCCGTGATGTACAGGAAGTATCCTATTCTGCTTCAATTTCATTGGTGATAATATTAACATGTTTCATTTTCTCGTATAGAGAAATTGTTAAAACTTCTGGCAACCTTCCAGATTACGATGCTTCTAAGATTGGTCAGTCGTCTGCTGCCGCCTTCGCCATTTCTTCTAACTTTGAGGTATTAATTGTTCTTCGTGTAATCTTTGCCTTTTGATTGTGTTTTTACTCTTAAAAATGCATTTTGCTAGATTCCGTATTGTATGGTTCGTGCTTTACTTTGCTGAAATGCATGTTGGCTCTATGCATCAAGTCTACTTTCCTCTATTTTACGAGTGTGAGTGATTGATGATGACTAATGTATTATTCGGTTTTCATTGTCAGCCAAGGAGATTACGCAATGCATCTGTCTCGTTGTTGCCTACATCCAGTCACTTGGTTTTCCGCTCAGACACGGTTTTCACACTGCTGAGAAAGGCTTATAAAGATTCAAACCTCGGAAAAGTTTGCAGAATGGTGATATTTTTGTCTTAATTATTAGTAGCTTTTTAAGTGAGATTCAATCTACTGGGTAGCATTGTACACAAGTTATATGAACGAATTTCTTGAAGAGAAAGAAATCAGCGATTTTAGATTATTTTCCGACCACCTAAGATGCCTGTGTCTGAATAAGACTATCCTCAGCAAGCTGCCTGGGGTGTTTCTTTGGAAAAGATTTGTGCTTTTGCTGCCATTAACTTTTCTTGATGGGCTTCTTGTTCTCTGTTTTAGGTATCCAGCATTCTGCTAAAACAATCAGGGTCGGTAGAACACGATTCATCTATTGTATCTGATGTGAATGCTGATGAGGCTTCAAAATCAGAGCCGTGTATTTCTCCCCGATATATTGATTACTCAAGTATATTTGGAGAGGAGTTTTCTGTATCTGATGATGACTGGGATACAAGCTCTCTTAGCATCTTAGATATAAAACTCGTTGAAGAAGGGCTTCTGCATCTTATGTTTGCATGTGCTTCGCAGGTTAGATGCCGAGACTACAGAAATGTGTATTTAATTGGTGAATTTGTTTTTAATATCTTTTATTCGATAGACACTTGAAGCGTTATTTGTCTTACAGCCTCTTCTATGCACTAAGTTGGCTGAGAGTGTGTCTGAACTTTGGGTGGCCCTACCCCTTGTACAAGCTCTTTTGATTCTGCTTTTACAAGACAGGTTTTGATTTTTTACTGTGAAACATTTTCAGTTTGGAATCGACTTTCATCCGGACAATCGATAGTCAGTGGGACCATTCTAAATCTAGAATCACCATTTGATTTTCACTGTGGTGCATTTTTTTTTTTTGGCATTTTGGCTGTGCATTTTCTTAAAAGTGTTGGGCTTTTGGTATCGAGATTTTTCGTATTTTGCTGTAGCTCTTCGTCCTAGTATCAGCAGCTCTGACAAGATAGACGATAGTTTCTCACCATGGAAACAACCCTTTGTGCAGCATGCCCTATCTGAGGTTGCTCACCTTTTTGCATCTTATTTCCTTTTTCTTTTTGTTTATTTTTTATAAGCTAATTTTCTTGATCTTAATATTCTCTTCTTTACTGCAGATTGTTGAAATGTCATCATCAGCAGTTTATCGTCCTCTTCTTCGTGCTTGTGCGGGTTACTTGTCATCATTCTCCCCTTCACATGTCTGTTTTTTTTTTCTTCTTTTTATTATTCCCCTTATGATTTTTATTCTGGCAAATTACTGCTTTTCACTATTGCGTCATACTGAGTGGGAAAAGTTGGGAAATTGAAATATTTCATCCAAAACATCAATTGATTTAGGTGTAATATAGAAATTTCTAAACCTTTGTCGGGCTTCATGCTGATGAAAATTGCTTGTTTGGTAAAGATAAAAGAATAATAAATGTTCATTCATCGAGTATTCTGCATTATATTGCTAAAATGAGAGTTTTTCTGTTTCTTGATCAGTTGTTTTCTTTGAAATAAAAACGTGTTGGATCTACTTTTGTTACAGGCTAAGGCAGCATGCGTCCTCATTGATCTGTGCTCCGGTGTGTTTGCTCCGTGGATTGCTCAAGTGATTGCAAAGGTTGGTTTGTGTTTTACCTCTTCACCTACATAAAGTCGAGATTTTCTTTTTTCTTGGAAATAACGTGAGGAAAATATTGTTTTTACTGCAGGCGGACTTAGCTGTGGAGCTTGTAGAGGACCTCTTTGGTGAAATCCAGGTACACATTTTCCATATATATCTTCTTATGCACCAGTAAACGAGCAAAACCTGGATCTCCTAGAGGCACAATGAACGTTCTCTGCACATGTGTTTACTGAGAATGTTTTGTCTAGTACCAGGTTGTCGTAAACACCTACTTTTTGCCCTTCTTGATATGCATATCCACAAAATGCTCTCTAATTATTCTTTCCCGTACGTGTTTAAAGCTTTCTTCTTTTATAGTGTGGTGATAATTGCACCATTTCGTGTTTTGTTTTGTAATTATTCTCATTACTATTGCCTGCATTTTCCTTTCTGGTGATTGGAAATTTTACGAGGCGTCTATTTGATCCTACTTATCATCAGGGTGCTCAGTTTTCCTTACCTCGTGCACGAGCCGCACTCAAATGCATTGTTCTGGCACTATCTGGAAGTATGGATGATATTATCCCCAAATATAAGGTTAAGGCATGCTCATAGTATTTCCGTCTTTTGGTTTTGCAAAATTTCCTACTATACATACGTGTCAAACAATTATCATAATGTGCGTTTCAGGTTGCTAAGCGTCAAATTCTTTTTCTGCTGGAGATGTTAGACCCATTTCTTGATCCCGCAATGACCCCAGTGAATAGCATGATATCATTCGGGAATATGCCGTCAATATTTGTTGAAAAACAGTTGCATAATTGTGCAATGGCTCTGAACGTGATTCATGCAGCCGTTAACAAGTCTGCTGTTCTTCCCTCTATAGAAGCCGAGTGGAGGCGCGGGGCTGTTGTTCCTAGGTAACGAGAGCCCGTATTTATCCAGGATTCGTACTGATTTGAAAACTACTTACTTATGTTCTGTTAGTTTTAACTTGATGAAATCTCTGCTTGCAGTGTGCTTCTTTCAATATTAGATCCACATATGCAACTGCCTTCAGATATTGACCTTTGCAAGTGTCCGGTTATCGAATCGCTCGATGCAACATCTTTCAGTTTTTTATCTCGAAGTGGAGGATACTCATCCAAATCAACCGTTCCAGATGACACGGATGCAAACACCGATAACTTAGTGACTACCGGGAAGATAGATCTTTCTGAAGATGCAAACTTTTTATTTTCCCCATCAGAAATCCGTCACATGTCCCTAACGAAAGGATGCCTGGATGTGAAATCCTCGATCTTAAGTGATTCCAACGTTGATATTCACGAAATACCAAGTGATACGTCTTCTGCAGAATACTCTAATTTAGTGGCAGATTATGTTCAGCTAAAGAATTATTGTGATTCCGAAATGAAGGCTTCGGAATTTAGGCGTTTAGCCAAAGATTTGCAATCTCAAAGTCCTCTTACTCTTGAAGCTCACAATACTGCTGTGGATGCATTGCTTTTAGCTGCGGAATGTTTTGTAAATCCATACTTCATGATGTCTTTTCGGGACAATTCTAAGTTATTAAACAGAGGGATTATTGACAGCAGCTGTAATAATAACTACGGGTTGACAGATGTTCGAAGGGCTTTGGAGAAAAATGATGACGACGAAAAAGTGTTGGTTGATCTTGAAAACAAAAGGGATAAAGCTGTACTCGAAATCTTACTCGAGGCAGCTGAGTTAGATAGTAAGTATCAGAAGACGACTTTAGACACAGAACATTCAACCTTAGATGGTGAAGATATCGAGGAAATTGTAATTTCCACTCTGGACGCTCGGTCTACGGATGCTATTACCTTAGTTAGGCAGAATCAAGAACGATTGTGTACTTTTTTGATTCATCGGTTGCAGCAAGACAATCA
Organism: Gentiana macrophylla; assembly: GCA_026214975.1. NCBI lineage: Eukaryota > Viridiplantae > Streptophyta > Magnoliopsida > Gentianales > Gentianaceae > Gentiana > Gentiana macrophylla. Next base: position 22,841,647 of record CM047805.1, read on the forward strand.
ATCCATGCGCGAGATTCTCATGCAAATGCTTTTGTTTTTGTTGAATTCAGCTACAAAACTGGTTTGTGATCCATTACTTGTAGTTGATGTGATTTTAAGATCAACCGAATTCTTCTACACAACTTTGAAATCAATATATTATCAATTTAAAGAAGGAAAGCTGCAAATGGAGCAATGGAGGCTACACGAGATGCAACGTCGTTGGATACTTCTACAGAGATTGGTTATTGCTTCAAGTGGAAGTAACGAAGATATATTGTCCGTAAATTTCAGAAATGTTTTTCGGTTTGCAAATCTTGTTCCACCTTCGTCTTGGATGTTGAAGATACCGGCTTTCTCTTCTTCAGCTTCTCCTTTGGTTCGATATATCGGTTGGAAGGCTGTATCTCGTAATGCTAAACAATATCTGAAAGATCAACTTTTTCTTGCTTCGAATCTCTCGGAATTGAAACATTTATTATCAATTTTTTCAGATGAATTTGCTGCAGTAGAACACGTTGTTGATCAGAAAGACGAGAAAAAGAAGCCTAATAATGGGCAAAAAGAATATTCCAGACTATCTTTTACCGCCATGTATCCCGAGATCAGTCAGTTCTTCCCAAATTTGAAAAAAGAATTCGAGGGTTTTGGAGAATCGATATTGGAGGCTGTTGGATTGCAGTTGAGATCACTTTCTTCTGCTATAGTTCCTGATTTATTGAATTGGTTTTCTGATCTATGTTTATGGCCGTTTCTACAAAAAGACGAAACCCAAAAGAATAATCCTGCTCAATATAAAGGATTTGCTGCAAAGAACGCGAAAGTTGTTATTCTTTTCGTACTCGAAGCTATTTTATCTGAGCATATGGAACAAATGGTACCAGAAGTTCCAAGAGTGATGCAAGTTTTGGAATCTCTTTGTAGGAGCTCATATTGTGACATCTCGTTTCTTGATTCCGTGATGAACTTATTAAGGCCCGTTATCTCGTATTCGTTGCATAAAAACACTGGTGAAGACACCATGTCAAGTGATGAAGATTCATGTGTCAATTTTGAATCTTTATGCTTTAATGAACTTCTTAGTCGTATCAAACAGAATGACGAGAGTCGAGGAGACATTGAAGAGTATGGACAATGCAGGGCCTTGGTAATCTTTGTTTTATCATCGTTTTTTCCTGATTTATCCTTTCGTTTGAAAATCGAAGTACTACAATCGTCGTTCTTTTGGGCCGGTTTTGGTTCGTTGAAAAAGGGGGCGTATTTCGATTACTACCTTCATGCATATCAGATGTTAATGAACAGTTGCAAAAGTATACTGATAGAAACAATGAGAGATTGCGGCGTTTTTCCGTTAAAGATTAGTTTGTATTCTGACACGGGTTTTCGTGAACATTTTGATGGTAGCCCCGAGTCATGTGTGTTTCCTTCCGATCAAAATGTGCATTTGACTGCTGAAGATAGGGAAAAAGAGGGTTCTTTCCAAACAACACAAAAGGTTCATCATTTGACTGCTGAAGAGATCGGAAAATTTTCCGAGGAGTTGGAAAAAGTGATCACCAATCTTTCTCCTTCTATTGACCTATGCTTCAAAAATCATCCTAAACTAGCGAAAAATCTTGCCGTCGCTTCTGCCGAGTGTTTCATGTACTCAAAATGCTTACTTAGTATTATGCAAAAGGTGCAAGATCCGACTGGAATCGAGAAGGAAAGGGTTAAGTTGCCTAACTTTACCGACCTGCTTCCAGATTATTGGAACACTAGCATTGAAGAACTCGCGGAAATGATCTTAATGCTTCAGGAAAAACATTGTTGGGACGTTGCATCCGTGATGCTCGACTGTTTACTTGTATTACCGAAAGACATCTCGGTAGAAGCTGCATTGGTTAAAATATGTTCTGCTGTGAACATTTTTTCGAGAAACGCACCGAATATAACATGGAGATTACAAACTGATAAATGGATATCGTTTTTGATTGAGAGAGGTATTCAGTTGCTTCATAAAAACGAATCTCCTATTATCGATGTATTCTGTTCCATGCTTATGCATCCAGAGCCGGAACAACGGTTTATCGGACTTAAACATTTGAAAGCAGTTGTGGGTCCAGATACATCCATGTCGGTTTTATCACTTATCGTTTCTCGTATTTGGGATCAGATTGTTCACATTGTATCCTCAGATACATCACCGGTTTTACGAGTCCATGCAATGGCACTTCTTATGAATTGTATACCGTTTGCCAGCCGTCAAAACTTGTGTTCGTTGCTTTTATCAGTTGATACTGTTCTCGGGCCTTTAACGAATCTTACACAACGTACATGCGAAGGCCCGATCACGAAGTTTTCTTTGGCGCTTATTGCAAATCTTTGCTTGTATTCTGAATCTGAAGATATTTCTCTTGTGCCTGATATTGTTTGGAGTAATCTTGAATCGTTTGGAGCACTCGAGAATGGTAAGTAATTGTGATACCGACAAGATTTTAGCAAAAGATTGTTTTTGAATGTGTCTTTTAGATTTATTCATTTGTCCTTCAACTTTTTTTTATTGTAGAAAGGAGTCCTCTGGGTTTGGAAAGAAGGACCTGTAAGGCGATAATTAAATTGAGAACGGAAGAGAATGAGGCTAAGCAGGTGAGCAATCGAGGTGTTTAAGACTCTAAAAACACTAAAAAAACCGTTCTTTTTATATGTTTTCTAATTTTTACAGTTTGGTCCTTGTAGTATTATTATGTTTATAATGGTCTCTATATTCTTAATATTTGTGTATATCCCTCCGCACCGTTTCATATATATTCCAAATTCTCGCACATGTGTATCTGCACCTACGTAACCGTACATGTGCAACTTTCTTTCTCTTCTCCTCCATAAGTTTGTTTACTTGATAAGTGTAGTGATATGTTACTGCTGGTTTATTTTTACTATACTAACCTTCATACAAATTACTCATTTGTAAGATGCTAAAAGAGGTGCTCTCTTCAAAGCCTACAGAACAACTAGATACGGATTTTGGAAGTACACGAAAATCAATTCTTCAGGTGAATCGCCTTTTATAAAATCCTTAACGCCGTATTCCAATTGATTTTGGTGCTCCTTTTTCTTTAGATCTACGGAAAAAAAAACAGACCTGTGCAAAAGTAGTTTTTTTTTGGTTGATTTTCTATTAAATTTTGCAGGTGATTTCGAATTTTGAATCCGCGCAGCCGTACTTTGATTTCTTCTCGAAAGAAATCGACAAAAAGGCCTTGGTTAGTCTTTGAACATTCTTGAAAACTCGTTGCATGCCGACTTCTTTATCTAATAATATATGCTTTCGTTTAGGAATTTGAGGAGGCTGAAATCGAACTAGAACTTCTTCAGAAAGAATATGCTTTACAGGACCAGTACCAGATCCCTTTTCAATCCGGTATCGAGAATTTCTTTTCGGAGATTGAAAAATTTCTAGTTTTATGTGCAGCAAAGATTGCTCTTTTAGTCTTTTATGTTTTAGTTCTTTTAGCTCGGCTTTTTGTTGTCTTTTTTGGTTTGCAGATAATTTGAAGGATGATAAACGGCTGCAGCATATCAAAGATGAAATCAGATCTCTGTATGGACTTTCTTTACGTATTTTTGTCTAAAATTATGCGTTTATAATACCTAAAATCACGTAATTTATCTTCTACTCAGAGAAAAAGCACAATTAAGAGAGCAGATTACAGCCCGCAGGCAAATGAAACTTAACTTTAAGCTTGCTCGTCAGAAGTATTTAGAAGAAGCTGCTGAACGTGAAACCGAGCTTCTTAAAGAACTAGACAGGTTCTTCATTCTGCTACATTCATTATAATAAATTCCATTTGATTTCCATTCTGAAATTGAGTTCTAAAAAGTGAAATGTTTTTCTGAAATGGTTTTTTCAGAGAAAGAACTTCTGAAGCAGAGAAGGAGATCGAGAGACAACGGGTATTAGAACTCGAGCGTGCAAAAACACGGGAACTGCAACACAGTCTTGATATGGAGAGAGAGAAGCAAACACAGGTGAGAAGTAAACCGTTATTATTCATTCACTGTGTTAATGATTTTTCAACGGTGTTTCATAGTTCGGTTTGGTTGGTTTTTCACTACATCGGTTTTAACGGGTTTTTCAAAGTTCTAACCAAAACCAAACCTTTTGACTGTAGAGGGAACTCCAACGTGAGCTTGAGCAAGTTGAATCTGGCGGAATCCGACCATCGAGAAGAGAATATTCTTCCACTCATACTAGGTAAGATACACTTTCGTCTTTCAAATTTATAGTTGTCGTGAAGTTTAGTCCTTTACCTTTGATTTTCGGGTAGAATTACTCCCGTGAAATGTATAGATAAGGGACAATTCTGAATAAATTGAAAAGATAAGGGACCGGTCAAACCAATTTTAAAAAAGAAGGATAGGTCGTAGCTTTTAGGGAAATATCTCGGGGACTTGTAGTGAGTTAAAGATAGATACGGTTAATTACCGGGGTTAACGTTATTATTTCTCTCTCTTATACAGTAGGCCTAGATACCGCGAAAGGGAAAACGGAAGAGGAAACGAAGGAGGTGGAGGAGGGGGGTTAAGATCAAGCCCGAGCGGTGCTACTCAGCCTGATGCTGCCATGACCACCACCCCGAAAGTTGTTCTTTCCGGCGGCAGACAATTTTCCGGCCAGACTCCAACTATTCTACAATCTCAAGACAGAATATCAGATGAATACGGTAGTCCATATGAAGAAAATTTCGATGGTAGTCGAGACTCGGGTGACACCGGAAGCATGGGGGATCCCGAAAGCGTATCTGCACTAGACGGATATTCCAGTATGAGACATGGCGGTGGATCTCGAGGTAGTAGCAAGTCTAGGCAAATCTTGGAACGTAGAGAACGCGACAACAACAGAGGAAAATGGGAGAGAAAACACTGATGTATTCTCGAGTGTGTCTGATACGTATCAGATACAGATACTTTATAGGTTTCATGTTGAGCTGTTAGGCACTTAATATTAGCTCTCGGTCCCTTGCGTGTGTGTTTTTGATACGTATCGGATACTGATATTTTTCGCGTTCTTCTGATAGTCTCTATGACTATGTTTTGTAGTAATTCTTGTTCGAATGGATAATGTTTCGAATTTGAGCTCATTTGGTTCACAAGATCGATAAGCATGTTTTTCCCTTCAACTCTAGCTCGAGCATTCGTGAGCCATGCTTGTATTCGTTTGTTTACTATATGAGTATATTGTTTTGTTCAAGCTCAATCCAATTATACCAACCGAAAAACAAACAAATCGAGCATAAACGAGCAGAACACAAACTTGTTCTCATAAACAACTCGGTTCGTTAAATAATAGTCTATATCAAATAACAAAAGGAATAACACAGTCTATTATCTTTCTGAAAGCCATGCTATATAATAGAGCAACTCTCAATTCTCTATTCATTAAACAGAGATTGTTTACAAAGCTTGTAAGACCACCATTAATGGCAGATTTTTACACCCGTCTTCGAATCTTCCGTCTAAAAGGCCTACAAGCTTCAATACTAAGGCCAACAGCAGCAGCAAGAGCCATAAAAATGGCAGCATCTTCAACACAAGTAATATGTCTCATAGCTAATTGCACTAATGGTTTGCTGCATTTCCCTTCACCTTGTACTCTACAACTCATCACGAATCCGCCTACCACCGGACTTAAACCCGAAAAGTCTCCACTGCTTTGCGGGCTCGGAACCGGAGCCACACTAGCTCGTGCTTGTCTATCTGTATCAATAAAGAATTCACCACCTTTATCGGTACTGATCAGTATTTCCGACATTAGGATGTCTTCGTTTTCATGTGTTTCAGATAAAAGGTTGAAACGACAGAAAATGAAGTCTTTTGTACCACGTTCACGCCATGCTTCGAGCTTTCCCCATGGCTGCCAACTTTCTGGTCTGCAGATGTCTGGACGGACGATCAACCATGCTCCCGGATTGGATTTAGCTACAAAATCACAACCTGTTGCCGGTACGAACGGAGTCGTTATGAACGCTGCAGCAACGGCTGAACCGGAAAGATCATGTATTTGCACTTTCCATCCTTTTCTCTCTCTTCTCTCTGTTTCTTGATTGAAGTATTCTGCTGTGTTTGACCAAAAATTGCCAAGAGGATCTGTCTGTGATACCCTGCAAATACATATTGGTAATCTCAAAATCGATTAAACCGTAGATTCACTCGAAATCAACTAGGCCATCTAAGGTTTTCCCATAGATTACGAAAGTGGTTAACTTTTGAAGAAAAAGTCTAAAATACCCTTTTCACCATCATTAATGCATAAATTAGGTGTAGGATAAAGAAAAAAGATGTTCTATTGGTATTCTAAAAAGACTTATATTCTTTGATAAAAACAAAGAATTAAAAGGACATATATTACGGGACGGAAGGAGTAAATGATATGAAAAGAAGCCCTTTTTTTTTTACCATTTTTCCCCATAAGGCAACTACTCAAGCCTTAAATGGATCTAAAAGAAACAAATTAAGAAAATGTGGACAGTGAAATCGAGTTTTGGAGAAAAGTAATTAAAAAAAAGAGTCTGGTGCATGGAAGAATCCCCTTATACGGGATCTCGGGGACAGGCCTTGACCATTTAGGTCATTTTACACAGTCTTACCTTATATTCCTATACGAACAGAATCTGGGGACAGGCCTTGGCCATCTAGGTCATTTTACAGTCTTACCTTATGTTCCTATAAGAATGGAATCCAAGGACAGGCCTTGGCCATTTAGGTCATTTTACAGTCTTACCTTATATTCCTATAAGAACGGAATCTGGGGACAGGCCTTGGCCATTTAGGTCATTTTACAGTCTTACCTTATATTCCTATAAGAACGGAATCTGGGGACAGGCCTCGGCCATTTAGGTCATTTTACAGTCTTACCTTATATTCCTATAAGAGGTTGTTTTCGTTGCTCAAACCTCAACACAGCCTTTTACCAGCGTATCTATGCCCACGTTTCATTTCGTGAAAAAAGTAAACGAGTCGAGCATATATCTGTTTACCTGTCTTGACTAAACTTGCAACTGAAAATTGGCTGTTTGATAGTGCCTTGTAGCTGAACAATCAACGGACTGGATTTCGTTGCATCTTCAAACTGAAAAACATATCTAGGGTCAGGATCAAGCTTCACTCTTATATGAAGCTCTACTTCAGGTTTCCCTCTATCTATCTTATTCTTCCCAATGCCGATCCAACCGTTAAAAAGAACAACCGGCTTTCCGTGTCCCCATTCCGGGCTCACTTGCAACTTGAATGTCCCAATCTGCTGCTTCTTGATTCCCACAACACAGTTAGAACTTTTCCTCCCCGTAAACACAACGACTTCCAAACACGCAGAGGACGTGTAGATACATCCCGGGGCTAGTAACGCTTTAAGATCAGATTCTTCAAGATAAAAATTCGACGGTGCATTATTGTGGGAATCAGGGGTAACATCAGGAGATGTTACGAAAGGAACAGAGGTTGTCTGTACAGGAAAACCTCGTAAACGAATTTCGCAACCACACGAAGAATACAATGTAGGGATTCCAGATTTTCCAGTAACTGGAACTCTCAATCCCAATGAACCTATAGACAATCTTATGAAAGTTTGAGGATCCATTTTTGTCACAAGTCTTCCATAAGGACCAATCTGCTATTTCCAAAATGTATCAGCCTTCAAGATTTGTAGTAAAGTAGCCAAAATGAATAAATAAAACACTGAAACAAAAAAAAAAAAAAAAAAAAACCCACAAAATGGTATTCAATTTGGATAATAACTCAGTCTTCAGTTCAGTTACAACTTATTAATTTGAGGATGCCAATTGTAACCTACTAAACCTACCCTACACACCATCCTAAACCTCATTTAATCAGTAGGGCACCTAAAAAAGCCATACAAGTTAGGTCAAAATTCTTGTATGAAGAGTCTATCTATATTTGCATCATTTGGACCGTGACGAAATTTCACGGTCCGATGCAATATAGACTCTTAGTGATCTCCCTTTCTAATTGTGCAACCAAAAGCCAAAAACAGAAAAGGAAAAAAAGAACACTTGCCCTTTTCAACTTTCCTTTTGGGTAGCTCACCAACTCTACTAAGCAATTAATAATTCATAAAAAGCTCTTTGGCCCAGCTAAGAAATTAACTTGAAAACAGAGACAATTAAGATTTGTGAAAAAAATGCTAAAAAGGCAGAGTATATGAAGATCCTCAGTGCAGAAAAAAAAAAAAAAAAACCACAATACTCCAGTAAATATGCAAAAGCTCAAGTCAGAAAGTTAATTTCATACAGAAAAAGTTGCCATCTCGAGCAAAATGCTCCAATTTTAGCAAAATATGAAGTTTAAATAGAAAGAAAATGACAGAATCAAAAACAATAACTAACCATTATATTTCCACATTTACTAAAAAAACAATAACTTCCATAGAAAGAACTGAGAAGATTTTCAAGAACGGAGAAAATCAACAAGGAAAGAAAGGCAAAAACGAGAGAAAATGAAAAAGAACCCACCTTTTTTTTAAGCAACTTTTTTTTTTCCCAATATTCAAAGCTGAACTTTAAGAGAAATTGAAGCCGCTCAATCAACCCAAGAAAGGTTTGAGAATCCCCATAACTCTCTCGTTCAACTTTCTAGAAAAGCAAGCAATAAAAATTTGGAATTTTGACACTTCATTTGTGAGAGAGTAGACTAGCAACTACAGGCAGGTGCCTTGCTTGCCTTTTGCTTTCCGATTTTTCCAGTTATAATAACTGAATGATGAAAAGGGTCTCTCTTTTTTTAATATATCAATTATACTTAACCAACAAAATCCAGCTCCCTCCAAAACCAATTTATTAGATTATCATAACAAGTTTAGATGACTAGTAAAAGTCAATTGGGCATTTGTACAAAAGTAATTAGGCAGTAGATATTAGAAGCAACTATTATTCGTAACACATCTGATCTATTCGGTGTTTCATACATGTCGGTACATCATATAATTTTCACGGAATCGATCGTATTAGATTTAAATATATAGGGCGACATGCTACTTCCCACGCTTACGATCCTGATTAGACTTTTACAGGGTCGCATGTTGCCTCACACATTCAACTTTCACATGATCGATTATATTGTAGTACACAGATAGTGTGGTACACGGTAGAGTCGTTGTAAAGACATCATTTTATAAAATAAAGTCTAAATCATTTAGATTCTAGTAAATATGAGTGTTGATTTGGGTAATTGGATTTTAGAATGATAATCCAAGAAGTCTTTAGAATGGACTTGCAAAACAAACAAAAGGCGCTGAGAAGTTCTGAAACTTGTCTCCGGGGACTCTCTGTCGCTCAAGTCAATATGATGATAGAGAATTTTCTATAATGACAGTGAAGTCTATATGTAGTATGTGAGTATATTCAACATATATTCAGTGTACCTTGCAAATGACGAAGATGACCCTTTTATATAGTGTCTAATCGTGGGATGATGAGTTATTGTGCATTGAAGTAGTTGCCAGAGATGTTACGACTCATGAAAGTAATGGAGCGTGTGTCTCGGAGTAGTTACAGTCGTGGTGTAATGTCTGCATGAAGTCCGGAATGCTCGTTTAGTGGAGTGTAGTTGTTATTCTAGGACTGAGGAAGTCTTGCACCACATTGGAAATAAGAGACCGGGTGATTTGCACCATGTCGGCAATGGGAGAGCGTAGACGACTGCTATCATGCCGGCTCTAAGGGACTGTTGACGACATGCGCCACATCGGCCATGCGATATATAGGGGCAACATACGTCATGTTGAGACGAGTCTTGCTGATAGAGGCACAATATCGAAGTTGAGCTTATGTCAACTCATACACTGGTGTGGCCTTCACTATTTTGTATGAAGCCCGATGATTGACAGATGTAAGGTGATTGATCTCACCTATGTCATTTATAATGCATAAAGTAACGATTGTCAATTCAAATTATGTCATTCAAAGATTTAACATATTTCATCATGAATAAGCATTTTGTCAGATAGAAAAAATTGATTATAACTTGTGCGCAGATAAAGAAAACGTACAAGATCAAGTCAATGACGAGGACAACCGTATACCCCAAGCTAGAGTCGTACTTGTGGTCTCGAGTATAGCTCAGAGCGGTTATCAAGTACACGTCGAGCATGTAACCTGTCCAAGGCCTCGAAGGATGCTGAGTCTGGCACCTACCTAAGGCATGAATGGTTGGTCATATTTTAAATAACTTTTTGAAACACTTACGAATTGAAATATAAACACTTCAATGTGATTCTTTTAAATTAGATTTAATCAATCCCAATTCATTTAAAACCTTCATTCATAATAATATTGTGATGCATGCTATGTCATGTCTCTAAATAATCGAGTTTGAAACCTAAATATCTCGTTTTACTAGGAAAAATAAAGTATGCTTAAAAAACAACATTGAAAAATTATGTTCTAAAAGTTAATTCGTTACGATTCAATATGAATTTTCCATGAAATACTTTTGAAGCATAATTTCTCGACGACGTTATATTTGGAGCATATATATTTTTATCTAACAAATTGAAATAACCTTCAAAATATTTTTTTTTATATTATTTGCAATAGAAAGGAATAAAAAAGGACAACCAAATATAGTAAAATATGGTCAAGTGGTACCGAGATGGAGGAAATTGGATACAGCTGCAAACCAACGCCTTTTCGAATGTGAACTTGAAAAGGTTTTGCTTTTCCTCTTAATTTTATTTTTTTTTTCGAAAAGAAAATTAAAAAAATGGTACCCTAGAAAAGGTTGTTTAGATATTCTGAATTATACTTTTCCCCAAAAATTTTATTGAAAAGGAAGAAAAATAATAAATCGCCATATTTTAAATAAAAAAATATATAAGAAATTTCTACGATTATGTTTGGACCCGAGACACATTCGATTTAAATCACTCAACTATTTTTATTCAATTTCACTTTATTTTATTTGATTTGTTTTAAATCGAAATAATTAATGATAAATGCACATACAAACATGAAGACAGCGAAAGAAGCAACAAAGACAAGGTATATATATATATATATATATATATATATATATATATATATTATTATTGTTTTATTTGATAGGAGACAACAATTCATAACATCATTTTCAGTCTTAAAGCTACACCAATTCGTCTTTTGCATTAATATGAAAACAGAGTGTATTAATTCTCCAATTTATCTTGCACACAAGAACATACAAACAAAAGTATATATATGACAAATTTTGAGTTTTTGTTTAGATTGTGTTGGGTTATACATGATTTATGTTTTTAACCTTAAGATAATAAATATGAAACTTAAAAAAATTCAGTATTATCTATTTATTTATTTATAATTTTCTTGGGATAATTGATCACATAATTCATGATTTCATACGTGTTTTTATAAATGAGAGTTGCGAAATATTATAGGAAAAAGGGCGTTGGGACAGCCTAGTAAAACCGACTTAAGATAGATTCCGTTTCCAAGATATGTGACGTGAAACAAATATAGCCCTAATTATCTGATGGTAGTAAATCATTCTTGAATTTTCTTGAGTTTTGATGAATTACGTTTCAATACTCAATCTTGATGTTTGGGACAAGGATGATCGATCTCAAAGAAGATATAGAGTTGTTATGGTGGAAAGATAAAAGTGTAATTGAGATAAATTGTTTATTTTAAATAGATTGAACATTTAACTTTATGATTATCTTTAGTTAGCTTTTATCTTCAAAGTCTAGTCTTTTAAACTACCGACCGGTTTAGTATAAATGGTGTAATTCTAGATTTCAATTAATGCAACCCGGTTCAATGTGTCTTTTATATTTTCGTTGTGTCGTTGATTTTTCTTTAGGTAGGGTATGTGCATTTTCGGATATTTTCTAGGGTGCAATAGTAGTTAATTGCATCATTATCTTGTCTATTCCATTAAATCATTGTTTTTAGTTAGAGATGTTGGTCGTTTCTCTTCTTGAATGGTGGGTAGATGCTAGTTCTTAACTTCCATATATCCAATTTATGGCGATTTAGACTAACTGAACGAGTAATTTTGATACTTAACCTGCATTCTCGTGGTATTGACCTTATACTCACTTAAATACTGCGTTACGATCCTGGTATGCTTGTCAGTAGTGTCGTGATAATGAAAGTGATCATCATTGTCGTGATCAAACCGTCGACCTTCATGGTCAATCTATATGGTTGTTGGGGAGTCCATCTACAAAGTGACTTAAGTACCGTAACAGAGCCCCAAAGGCCGGAAGAAGACAAGCATATGTATGAACCCTCACAATGTTATGCCTTATGTCGGTAGCAAATCTTCTCAACACGACAATTTACTGAAAAATAACGCAGAAACGAAAGACTTCGATCGACGCTTTTTAGCGAATTATGTCTTTCTGAGTTTAAATACACAATTTTTACAGTTTACTCTATCCGAGATGGAATGAATCAAATTGTCTTTTTTTGTACAGAATGAGCTAGATATAAAAGAAATTTTGAGTGCAATAGATGTAAAAGAAATTTGATAAAATCTATTAAAAATAGAGTATCTGTTGTGTTTGTATCTTGAAATCTTTAAAATACGGTTTTTAAAGGATTTAGGGTATCTATCCCAAATGCTCTAACTATTGTGTATCAGATTTTGTATTAAAAAGAAAAAAACATTGCATAGATATTCAAGATTCCCAAATTATGAAATTTCTTTAATATAACCGACAAAAAGAGGCCATGTGCTATGAGAATTAGCGGCGGAGAGGGGCCCTAAAAGGACTTTTACCACGGCAGCAGCACATGGAGTTGATTCACAAACTTCCAACAATAGCAGTTAACCTTTTAAACAACTTGACCAACTACTTGGCTTCAGGTTCAGGTTGTAAGAGCATACATTGATAGAGATATATATATGTATATATAAAATACTCTCTCGGTTCCAAAATATAAAGTTGTTGTAACGGATTACGAGTAAATACCCAAAATAACAGCTACAATTCAATGTAAAATAAACAAACATGAACATAAACAAGAATAAAACGCAGATTTAACGTGGTTTTCGACAATATGTCGACTAGTCCACGGGCAGAAAAAGATGATACTTTATCATGCACGGAAATTTACAAAGATACTGTCATGTTTGCTACAATATAATCGCTGATGTTTATAGCTTTGGGAACCTAACCCTAGTCGTCGTAATCTCCAACTGAGTATTGCCCCAAAATATCCCAGATGTGGTCTCCCACATAATTCAAATGAAGGTCACCAGGTGTGACAACATTCAGACTCAAAGTTGATTCGCAAACACCAGACTAAGATGTGATCACCAGATTTCATTTGAAAACACCTCAGCTGAAACATAGAACTAAGCTGAACTTCCTAGAATTAAATACCCCAGCTGAACGCTACTTCAACTGAGTCTTCCAGATTTTAGTTTTGACAGACTCAGACGCAGAGATCAAGTCATCATTGACTAATTTAAGAATTTTCACACAAATTTAAAAAACTGGATTAGTGCCATAATTTATTCAAAAAAATGATTAAAATATGTTTTGATTATCGTTAATACAATTGATAATATAAAGTAAGGATAATGGTTGAATAGTTAATAAATTAATGGCAAGATAGAGAAAAAAAATGTACTAAATACTCCATTAGTGATTTAAACGAACTAAAAAATTTAATAAATAATCTATTGGTATCCTAAATGACTGTTATTTTAAGACAAACTCAAATTACTCGCTTGAACTATATCTAGTTGAGACTCCATTTGTCTTAAAATATAAGTTTATTTAGTCTATTTATAGAGTTTAATAAAGGGGTTAAGTGTCATTAGTTTTAATGATAAAAGTCTTTAAGACACTTTGGTCATTATTAATGCAATAGTTGTAAATTAATAAAAAATGGTTAAACATTTAATAAATTATAGGTAAAAAGTAAGAAAAATGTAATAAATATTCTATTGGTATTATGTATACAACAAAATCAAAAAGCTAAATTGATTTATATTTTGGGATGTAGAGAGTACGGTACAAGTTTTTAAAAAGAAACCATGAAAACATTCAATCTATTTGTCATTTTACACATGGAAACGAGGGTTGAAGAACATCAGTAAAAGTTGTAAAGATAGAAGTGAGCTCGACTCAAGCTCGCGTATTAGATTAATGAACATAACTCAAACATAAAACATTGTTTGTTTATTATACAAACAAGCTCGAGCTCGTTCGTTAATTTACTAAACAAACACAAGCTCAAGCATATGATACTCGATTCTACTTGACTCGTTTAGATCTGTATTATTATCTATTTGAGAAATATGACTATCATAAAGACCATGTTATAACGAGTGACACGATATATTTTTACATTAATTATGAATATGGACTATTATTATGTCATAACCGTTTTGACATATCCTATTAGTCTATCTATATATCCTATCACTCTATCTATTTATATTTTGTAAAGTCAGGCTTTTTGTAAGGCAGGGAGGTTGTTGACTCATTCAACATTTTCTCTTGTTTGACCGCATTTCCAATTTTACCTGGCTTTGGCTCATGTGCTTGATTATTTATTTATTTATAAATTATTATTATTATTATTTATTTTTATTTATTTCATATATATGTGATCTCAAAGGATCCAAAACACATGCATGCATGCAGGATTGCAATAGCATAGCAGATGGGATATTGTCGTCTTCAAAAGGCTTTGAGTCAATGTCCTAACTAATTAACCGGAGGCAGCCCTTTAAAAATGCATGCATAGATCGTAATAAATATTAATATAATGTTAATAAAATTAAGGCCATTTTCATTTAATTAATTGGCTCATAATTGAGAGTGGTTTGTGTGTAAGTAACTTAACATGTATATTCATCTTCTATTTTCATTGTTTTTGTTAAGTGTTGTGATAATGTTTCTTTCCATTTTAAAGCTAGGACGGACCAGACCTTTCTCCAAAAAATCTCATTAGAGATCGGAAGCGAAATCGAAAAGCGAGTGGGGCGGCGTCAATAGTGTTTTTACATTTTACCAAAAAAAACATTATCGATTTTAGGATCTCATTGAAGTAATCTGACCCTACCCTTTAGTCGTCAACCGTCGCGCGACGGACCTTTCTTTTATGAGACAATTTCTTTAGTCTTTCTCACGTAATACATTTCTTATCGTCTGTGTGAGATGTTAGAAATAAAATGTTTTTTTTTGAACAGCCGATAAAATATATATTAAACAGACATAGCCAACAAGTAGCTGGAAATGTCAAGAGGAAGTACAAAAAAAAATAGAGAACTCAATGGCCACAGTTCAACCTACAACGTTCCAAAGAGCACTACCCAACCATATGAATCGAGGTAAAACACCCACATAAAAAAAAACAACACAATAACTCAAAACTAGGCTGCAGCTTTCATCGGGTTTGCTTTCCAACAATCCCAAGATACTTTCTTCAAGCATTTGTTGTGTGAAAGCCATGAAAAAGACATCATTTGAACCTCTCTAAAAATCATCCCAAGGTCTTAAATTGCACAAATCCACAAAAGAACACGCAAATGGTCCAGAGATCTTACGCCACCTGAAGAAATGAAATGTTGTTATATATGTCATTTGATACAATTTTCATGTAACGGTTGTATTATAAAATTTGTTTAATGATCACCATGTATCTTTTTATCTAAAGTTTGTAGTTTGTTTGTAGAGTAATGATACGGACACAACGGTTGTGCCACAACCAGTGACACAACGGTAATCTGTACCGTTGATAATAATGTAAATCTAAGATGATCATCAATCTGCAGATCATCGTTACACACCTTGTTATGCAGACAACTATCACAGTTCAGATTCATTACTTCTTTATCATCATAGCTTCTAAAATAGCAAATGCAATGAGTTTATATAAATTCCACAACCATGACTTCATCAATATAATAAAAATTTCCAGTTTTTTCGGTTTGAAGTATTGTTTATGAAATTTTTACGGTTTGGAGTATATATGTATAAGAATTGTTTATGTTTGATTGATTTTGATGTTGCAAGTTGGCACAAGCTTTTAGTAAGAGGGCACATGGGGAGCAATATATATGTTATTGTTGTCCGGACTATATCTGGACCATTTATATATTTAATTAAATATAATCTTCTTCACTTAATCACCGAAATTTGGAGGTCTAGCCGATTAAAGTAGCTATTTTGATGGCTATAACTTTGATTATTGTTACCAGTGGTGAATCCTCTCCTCGTTCCTGTGGGATCGAAGCGGCGCCACTGGTTATTAGGTTAACCGTTACTTATACTTTATTATTATTGTTACCAGTGGTGAATCCCACGTCGTGCGTGCACGGTGTGCTTGTGAGGATGTAAACGTAGAAGTTAAAAAAATATAAAAGTCATATAGTTTAAAAGATGAAGCATTCACATAAACCATATATTTACAATCATGCATTTTTATTTATACTAAGCCATATAGTTCAAAAGATACATAAGTTTATCTATCATAACTTACAAAAGATAGTGAAATATGATGATTGCAAGCTTAATAGTTATGTATATTACTACACCATTAAACTTTAGCTATGTTAAAAGCTAATGGTGATAATATACAAACTACATTTCCCCACTATGTCAAAGTTTGGCTTTTAAAGAACACATACAAAACAACCTGGTTTTTAGAAACATCATATCACATAGATGCATCATATCATAAAATAGATACATGAAACTTCCTTCTTCAATTTTCTGTTTTTAAAAAAAAAAAAAATTCCGTTTTTTTATAAATTTTTTTTAACAAAGAATATTAATATGCTGTTCTCATCCGTTTTCATAGACGACGATGATAGATGAGTAAAGAAAAATATAACGAAAGTAATACAATACATTTAATAGACATAATTCCCTGTAAAAAAAAAGAAAGCTTAAAAAATAAGAGAAAGTGATTAATAGTAGATGTATATGTAGACACATCATATCACAAAGAGGTTTATATAGATACATTGTATGGCATTCCGTATTTTTTTTTTAATTTTTATTTTTGGGTTTATTAAAAAATATTAACGTGATGTTCTCATACGTTTTCATAAATGATGTTTTTTTTTGTTCTAGATGTGTATATATATACATCATATCACATAAATGTACATAAATATTGGATACATCATATCAAGAAATGGATACATGAATCTTCCCTATGAATTTTTTATTTTTAATACAATTTCATTTTTTTTCGTTCAACAGAACCACACTATTTTTTTTTTTTTAAATTTCTTCTTTTTATTAGATAGAGATTAAATAAGTACAATACACTTTTTAGCCTCCCGTTCAATTCAGTATTTTTATTAGATAGAGATTAAATATCTACAATACACTTTTTTATATATAGTTTTTATAATTATAAGCAATTCTTCTTTACATATCTACTATTATATGTATACATAGTTTTTTTTTTTACTCATTAACTATTCAGCTATAACCCTGGGAAGAAAATATATTTGTTAAAATTATATTAATAAAAGTTCTCTTTTCCTATAAAAAAACTATAACTATAACAATTCTTTCAACCACTTTCTTTTTTCATATTTTTCCTCATTTTAGATCAAAAACAGTCATCCACAACCTTTAACCTTTATATTAATAAAAGTTCTCTTTTCCTATAAAAAAAACTATAACTATAACAATTATTTATCATCGCATATGTGTCTGCGACATGAAAATTGATTGGTATAATGCAAGACATATCACCAAACATACAAAAAATATAAAGTTTCACAATTTAATAGAGAACACATATAACCAGTATAATTATATATAATCAATTCTTTTTTATATATCTACTATTATATGTATACATGATTTTTTTTACCCATTAAATATTCAACTATAACCTGGAAAGAAAAAATATTTAGAATTAGATAAATAAAGGCTTTTTTTTTTTTAAAAAATTATCACCACAACAAATTTTTACCATTATGTATGTGTCAGCGATATATGAAGGCTACACTAAATACCAACATATTATAATTATATGTTTACATAACACTATAAAATAAAATAAAAAATGATTATTGCCACAACACACGACGTACCACCAAACGTATTAAAAACATAAAACTTCACGATTTAATAGAGAACACATATTAATTAGTATTAGTATGACTCAAGTCATAACAAATATATTATTTGTATTAGTATGACTCAACCTATAACTAATAATATAAAGAATAACATTTTTTTTTATCGGAATCCATAAACTAAGTAAAATGCAAAATATTACATTTTTTAACGGGATCCATAAACTCATTTTAAGTAAATGTAAATGTATATCAATTGACGTGTCTCACGCACTATTAATGGTGAGCTCATGTGTAGTGAGACATGCTATGCATAAATGTGTTGCATGTACCATTTTCCATCTTATATATATTTGCTAAGGTTACTGTTGGACATATTTTAAGCTTTAGTGATGAGTGCCAGACTAGCTGTTATAGAGCAAATGCAAAAAGATGTCTAGATCAAATGTATAAGCTTATTAGAGTTTGATCTTTGTATAGGTTTGATCAAACAAGCACTGTAAAAGGTAAGTTGACTTTCATCAGCAGACCTGTCTAGGTCAGTAAGGTACCAGAGTCAGTAGACTAATTTAGGAACCTGCTGAAGACTGAAGGTTGAGGTCTCAAACTTAGTTATTGAAGGCTAAGGGATCAAACTTAGTGTTTAAAGTCGAGGATATGGAATCAGAATTTAGGGAAGTCTGTGATGACCTAAACTGATTACATATACCTTGTGTACAAGGTCTAAGTTCCATAAGTTAAGTGGTGATTGTAACTTAGTTATGTTCAGATTGGTGTAATCTAACTTCATAACAAAAAGTTAGATATAAAGAAGTCAGCTGCAGTGTTTTATAAACACAGCAAACTTGGAACAGCTGACTGACAAGTATTTCAGCAGACTTATATACACAGAGGCCTGCTGGATATATATTCGAATCAATCAAAGGTTACATTGAAAGATTACAAGGACAATGACATATAACAACTCTTGATTTTGTCAACAAATCAATGGTTAAGATTAAAGGAACGTTGGAAAGATTCAGAGCTTTATCCAATGGATACAAGTCAAAGGGTGGATAGTCCGAAATCGAAAAAAGTAACGGCGATGACTATGTACATGTCTGACAGTGACAGAAAATCAAGATGGGGACAAATCTGAAACGGCTATGTTGGAATTTCAAACATAAGTCACAGGATTCTCTATTATAAATAGAGGGCTTCTAATTCAGATACAAGTGATGAATTTTGATGAAAAACAACAATCAACCTTAAGCTATCAGATTCTTATCAAGAAATTCACCCTGCTGACATTACTGAGCTTAAAGCTATTGACCTAGTATATTCTTCAAGTGTAACCTACTATCAAGTTACATCAAGTTTACACACTTGAAGACATCAAGTCTGCTGATCATTTCATCCTGATCAAGCGGCTGAAAGCAGAATCACTTACTTGATTCAAACTTTCTTTTACAAGAAACTCTTTGAAGACAATTGAAGCATCTTTGGGTGTCAAGGATCGTTGTTTGTGGTGGAGGTGGTGAAGAGGCAATTCTACCCTTCAAGGACCAGTGGGAAGACTTTGGAGCAAAGAATCCTACTGCTCCAAGTGTTCGGTTTGTGAAGCCATAGTTATTGGTGAAGGACATGACAACTTAGGGATTTTTGTAATCGCAACCTCAAAGATCTCTAGTGAATTACCTCCAACATCACAGGAGAAGAGTGGTACTCGACAGGATTACACCACCTGGAACCACTATAAAAATTGCTTACTTACTTTCTGCATTTAGTATATTAAGCACATCAATATACTGAAACTAGCAACTGAATCACACACCTACACTACCGAGTACCTAATACTTGGTATCATACTTTAACAACAAGTAATAAGGCTTAACTTGAATATATTCATTTGCGCAACAAATTCAAGAAAATCAAGCTGTCGTGAGACTCACCGAGTGGTCAACAGACTACTAAGCGGTCAAAGGAGACTCTCGAACTTCTTTGAGTTTGTTAACTCCCAAAGTTTTAAGTGTTAAGTTTATTCACCCCCCCCTCTAAACTTAACCAAAGCCTTTTCAAGGGACCAACAATTGGTATCGGAGCGATTAGCTTCGCTCAAGTAATCCTACTTGTTGTGCTTGTGAAAATACTTTGAAAACTTTTTCAAGTTTCGATTTTCAAAAGTTTTGCATCATGGATAACAACCAAGATGCTAGAACAATGTTGATGTGTTCTTTAGATCGCTTTGATGAGTATAAACGCCGTATGCGTGCTTTTAGCTAGCAAACACATGATGAGATTATGGATGTGCTTACTCGATGGACCACCGGAGATCACCAAGTCAAGAATAGCTGGGGAATCAAACTCAGTATATTCCAAAACCAAATAGAAATGGAATGCTGAAGATAGAAAAAGAGCAAACCTCAACAATATTGCTATTGATATCATATACAGAACCTTGGATATCAATATGTATATGAAAGTAAAAGATTGCAAGACTGTAAAGGAACTTTGGGATAAGTTACAATTAATCTGTGAAGGCACTGATGCAATCAAGAAGAACAAAATCAGTGTGGCAAAGAAGAAGTTCCAAGATTTCAAAATGAAACCAAATGATACAATTGAACAAATGGAATCGAGATTCAATGCCATCATGGATGAACTCACCCTACTGAGTGTAAACTACTCAAAAGAAGAAATCAACTCAAAAATCTTAGAAGCACTACCTGCAAAAGAAGTTTGGGAAATGAAGGTAACTGCAATAGAAGAAATGAGAAGTCTACATGAAGAGGATACCTTCAAGTTATTTTCATATCTCAAGGCTTATGAATTCAAAAGAAGAAACTTATACCAGAGGCGAAAGGAAGAACCAAAGACCACTGCATTGGCTGCTACACATCAAGAAGAAACTTCAGGAGCTCAAGTTGATCTACTGGATGAGATGCAAGAGCAAATTGCCTTACTGAGCAAGAAAATCAGAATGATGAAAACTGGAAGGGGTTCTCCAAGGAATTTCACAAAGAAATCTAGTGAAAAGAAGAATGATGAATCCAAGAAAGACAATGATTACTTGTGCTTTCAATGCAAGAAACCAGGACATTTCAAACCCGACTGTCCTGAACTAAAACAGAAGAAGGAACCTGATTATCTCTGCTTCAACTGCAAGAAGCCTGGACATTTCAGACCTGATTGTCCAGACCTACTGAAGAGCAAAAGTCAGCAAAGAAGATCTGGCAAGAAAGCTATGGTTGCTAAAGATGAATCAGGATATGAAGTTGAATCAGAAAAAGGAAATGAATCTGATGACACTGCACTTGTTGCTGATATGGATGATTATGCTTTAATGGCAAACATGGATGAAACAGAGGAGATATACAATTCTGTATCTATAAATACTCCTGCTGAAAGTGATTGTGAATCAACTTGTGGCTCAAATCCTAAAAATTCTGACAATGAAGAAACTTTGGATGTCATCCTTAATCAACTGAGGATAATACAATCTGTTTATGAGATTGTGAAGGCTGAAAAAGAAGCTCTTCAAGCAGAAGTTGAAAGGTTAAAAGTTGAATTAAGAATTCTCAAGGGAAAGTGTTGGTCCCTTGAAAAGGCTTTGGTTAAGTTTAGAAGGGGGGGTGAATAAACTTAACACTTAAAACTTTTGGAGTTAACAAATTCTGCAACTCCAGCAGTTTGCTGAGACTTCAGAGTCTGCTGAGACTTCAAAGAGTTCATTGATAAATGTGAGTCATCGATAGTTGAGTTTGCTTGAATTTGTGCAAATGGAATTATATCAAAATTAAGCCTTAATACTTGTTGTTAAATATGATACTAAGTATTAGATACTCAGAGTGCAAGTGTGTGATTTCGGTTGCTAGATTCAGTGAGTTGATGTGCAAGATAAACTAAGTGCGTAAATTAAATGTCGAAAGTAAGTAGGCGATTTTATAGTGGTTTCAGTGGTGTAATCCTGTCACCCACTCTTCTCCTTGTGATGTTGGAGGAAATTCACTGTAGATCTTTGATGTAGTCATACAAAGATTCCTAAGTTGCTTGTCCTTCACCAATAACTATGGCTTCACAAATCTGAAAACTCGGGCAATGTAGGATTGTCGCCTCCTGAGTCTTCCACTGGTCCTTGAAGGGTAGGATTGCCTCTTCGCCACTTCTCCACCACAAACAACGATCTTTCACACTCCAACAGATGCTTCACTGTCTTCAAGAGTTCTTTATAAAATAAAGATTGAATCAAATAAATGATTCATTCTGCAAAGCCTTGATTAGGATGATTTAATCAAGAATAGCAGCACTTCAAGTGTGTATGCTTGATGTAGCTTGAATACGTAATGCACTTGAAGAAATTCTCTAGATCGTGAGCTTTATGCTCGATGAAGTTCAAAGAGGTGTTTTTCAAATTTCAGTTTATCTCTTAAAGTTTATTCAAAATTCATCCTCTTATTTCTCGAGTTGAAAGTCCTCTATTTATAGGCAAGAATGCATGTGACTTGTATTTGAAATTCAAATGTAACTGCTCTTGTTTTTGTCCCATCTGATTTGCATTCATCACTATTCATAGGATCGACACCGCCGTAATTCCTTTTTGACAATCAAGATCCATTCACCACTTTGACTTGTATCCAATGGATAAAAATTATGAATCATCCCAACGTTTTTTAATCTCACCTTTGATTTCCTTGATAAGTCGAGTAGTTGGTTGTCCTTATCCATGTAATCTTCCAATAATCTTGAATTAATCGAGGTATTATATCAAAGAGGTTCATCGGTCTCACCGAGATACTATCATCTCTTGAACTTCAATTTTCATGTATAAAATACAATGCAATGATTTCTTTTATCTAACTTTTATTTGTGAAGTTAGATTACACCTTTTAAATTATAACCAAGTTCCAAACATCATCCAACTTATGGAACTTAGACCTTCTATTAAGGTATATATGTGATCGCTTTAGTCATCACAGACTTGCCTAAATTCTCGATCCCATATCCTTGACTTAAATTACTAAGTTTGATCCCTTAGCCTTCTTTAATCGAGTTTGAACCCTCACCTTGATCTTCGGTCTTGGCGAGTTCCTCGACTAGTCTACTCGACCTATCTACCCTCTTCGACTTAGACTAGTCTGTTTGACGAAGTCACCGACCATTACTGATGCTTGTTTGATCAAACTTATTTATGAATCAAACTCTAATAAACTTATACAATTGATCTAGACATCTTTTTGCCTTTGCACTATAATGACTAGTATGGCACTCATCATCAAAACATAGAAATAAGTCCAACAATTTCTCCTTTTTTGGTGATGATGCCACTACCCTCACCTAATCAGCAAAGCAAAAAGATTAAGACAAAAACAGAACAAATATTCATCTTTCATTAAAATCATTTGTTCAAAGCTATTACAGTCTAGAATCAGCAAAGACATAATGCAGTTAAAAATATGCTAATCTACTGTCTCTTTTCTCTTTCTTGTCTAGCCTTCTCAGATTGCTCTTGATAGGCTCGATTTGTTCTATCATATCCTCATCCACTCATTTTCAATCAAAGTAAAATCAATGTAGGGATTATCTTGTTTCCACCAGCCTCCAAGCTTGAGCAGATAAGATTAATATCATTCACTCAAATCCAAACTTCATGTACAGCCTCCTTGAATTCATCAAGTGAGTCCTTTGCTTTTGTGATAGGCAAGATCCTATCACCTCTCGCCACTTCTTCCACCTCTCCCCTCCTCTCCGTAAGTTGCCCTTAAGGCTCGACTCTTGCTTCCCAAAATTTCAATGCCAAGAAAGAGTTTAGACCTTCATGATATCCCATGTCATGATAAGGTCTCCTTCATTATAGTATTCTTTCTTGTATTGTCTAAGAAGATCATCAAGAAGTTGAACTCGCAGTGCAAAGTTGCTGAGAGCATTAATCTCATCCTCCCATCTTTTCTTTGCAAAGAGTCTTGCAACCTCTTTTTGTTGCAAATGATTGGCCCTCTTCCCCCTTAGTGACATCATCAACAAAACGGGACATTAAGCCATGAATACCCTCCTGTGAGATTACCACTCTATTCAATTGACCTTCTATAATTTCAGTTCTTGTATCAATAGCAGTAATCCTTGATTGCAGGGTCTCCTCCAGAAGATTGATTCTTTCAGTAAGTTTAGGATCAGGCATAGCATGTTGTTGTGCAACAAAGAGGCTCGATGAGTTTTAGGTGTAGCGACAAGGTTGTCAAGTTTCGATGGATGGAAATAAATTGGTCTTTCGAAAATTTATCTTTGCAGATTTCCAACCCTCGATGCCCCTCACATCTAGTATCGATCATTCACAAGATTTTGAGTAGATGTGAAGTTTGAAGC
Source organism: Gentiana macrophylla (assembly GCA_026214975.1). NCBI lineage: Eukaryota > Viridiplantae > Streptophyta > Magnoliopsida > Gentianales > Gentianaceae > Gentiana > Gentiana macrophylla. The sequence continues at coordinate 22,866,019 of CM047805.1, forward strand.
AACAATCGTGCATGAGATTGTCTGCTTTCATTCACCATCTTCATGATTCTTCAAATCTTTCTTCCTGTCTCATCCAGCTTGAGTCCTTAATCATTGCATATCATGCTTTACAAATCCTCAATTCATTCAACACTTCAACTAGCACTTCACCGGTCATCCTACCACCAAAGAGCTTCACGCGAGGCTCTCAACATTGTATCGAGGCCTCTCGATTGCTCACAACCATTGCCCAACTCATATCTAGACCAAAGAGGTTAGGTCCTTCATATTCCTCCGCATAGGATCAATGGCGGTGTTCCTCAAAAATAGGGACAAATGCCTGTGGGGATTAACATCAATATTTTCTTCTTCAGCATCCGAATTCTTCATCATCAAAGTCATAGTCCAAAGAAATACTCATTCTCATTAACAAAGCAGCTCATCGACTATCTTTACCTTCGGTGGTCTTGTCTCCAGTGAGCTCCACTACAAAGAAATCTTACCAACAAATGCAGGGGTTTCTCCAAACCCAAAGTTTGTTCCAACCTTTGTCCAGTCTTTGTTTGAGACTCAAAGCACTGCACTCTCTGCTCCAACCTTTGTTCAGTCTTGTTTGTAGCCCAAAGAACCTGCACCTCCTCTTCAACTCTCTCGTGGATTGAATATAGCCTCATTATCCACTTGGAATCCTTCCTCGCATGACCAATCTTGTGCGAGGATGATGGCGCTTTAGTAAGAATGTCCTCAAAGTCAAATCCATCTTGATATTCAATGGACTCTTCTGAAATGGCATTAGGTTCATTGAAATCGAGAACTTTTCTCCATCCAAATCCTCACTGCTCAAACTTCATTTTGTGCAGTAGGCTCTACAACAAAGAATGTACTTGGTTCATCAGCCAGCCTACTAGCACTAAGATTAATTCCTTCATTGATCAGTGCTTCCAGATCATCCATGGTGAGATCATGTAGATCCTCATCCATCTCTCCATCTCTTGCCCTCAAGCAGACTTACCATATCGATGGATCACAGGTGGTTCAATGATTAATGCAGCCCCACTGGTTCCTCCCGGTCCAGGGGGAAATCTCTCTTGAATCGATGATGAGGAAGAATCATCATTTCCATCTCTTGGATCCCTAAACTTGATACCCTCCTTCTCTCGTTGCTCATCAAATAAGTCCATCAACTGATTGCGCAGCAAGGTGGTATCAACCAGATCCAACAAAGTTCTCTACTCCTAATTTTTCAAAAGCCCATTCTTCAAAATCATCATAGGTTCAAGAATTGCTTTTGTCTCTTGTAAAACCAAACTTCCATTGGAAATAGTCGACAATTTTTTTCAAGTTTGGGATCTACATACTCTTCTTCGCTTTTCTTTCTTTCTTTCACATGCCTTTCAAAGGGCATAAAAGATCTCATAGGAGCAGCTCCAGTGCCTTGTTGACCTCCAAAGGTTCCAACAAGTAAATTCATGGTTTCTTCAATAGATGTTTGAAAGTCAATAGGTTGCTGAGGTGGTAGATTTGTGCCTACTACTTCCATCTGTACTACACTTGGTTCCCCCTGACTTACATGCTCATCAACAGGGTTAGCAGCAGACTGCTCTTCCCCCTGAGTTCTTGCCACACTTGCAGGGTCTTCAACCAAGTCTTCAATTACCTCTTCAACTACCACAAAGAGTTCAGTTCGGTGGTTTGTTTGTGGTTCTTCATGAGATACTACAGCGAGGCTCGAGTCGATGAGATCGCTCAGATATCTTCAACAGTTGCTCAACAACAACCTCGTCCAAAGATCGGTAGACTTGACAACCTCTTCAAAGGAGTCGATCGAATCTCCACAGCTTGATAATAGTTAAGGGCTCACCTCAATACCTCTTCTTCTTCTTCTTCTACTGATGCTTCCTCTTGGGCTTTTTGTGCCTCCAAGCTTTTCAGTTCTTTCCCTTTTCCATGTTTCTGTTTATGGATAATTTCTTTTCTTCTCTTGAAATGGGTTCATTAACCTTCTCACCACAGACTTCCTCTTTCTATCGGCTTCCTTCGTTGTTCCTCGAATTTCAACAACAGCTTTCCTTGCAAAGAACAAAGCAGGTCAAGAATAACCTCATCAACCCTCGTGACTCAATGATGCTGGCTGCTTGCTTCCTTGTTTTCTTTGAAGGTTTTAATACTTGATTATCTTTCTTGTATCTCCACCTTTTCTTTCTCAAAGACTTTCTTTGGTGTAAGCGGGTTTAATGATTTCTTTTTATGTTGCTTGACTCGCTCACCACCAAAGATCACCATCATCTCCATCATTATCATCATCAAGACTTCTCCAAAGAACCTCTTCATCATCATCTAGACCAGGAATAACATCATCAATTTCCTTCTTGTACCTAGACTGATTGATCTTTTCAGATGCTACATCAGGGATTTCCAAATGATTCAACAGGGTCTGAATCATTAATCCTAAGGGGCGAGCCTTGGATTTTCTCTTTCCTTCATTTTCTTCTTCCTTGGCTACCTTCTTCATGTAATGGATGAAATAGCCACCCAATCGAACTTCATGCTCCTGCAGATGATTATCATCAGCTCTATCTCGGGTCCTGATAGAGTATCCATACTTCCCACTAGTCCAAGTATGTTTTTAGCAATGAGTTTGCTCAGCAGGTTGTATTCATATCCAATATGTTTGCAGTTGATGCCTGGAATGGATTTGGTGGCTGCATTTGTTTTTATTTGATCTACAAACGCCATCTTGTCCAATCCCATTGCTTCAGGATTGATTGAGCCATCCACCACTTCATCAAATCCAAAAACTTCCCTCAGCAGACTTGAGGAAATTTCTATTTCTTGTCCGTTCACAACCGTTGTGAATGCTTCAGTTCCTTCCTGTATTTGAATGTTTCTCCAGAAACTGACAACATTTGTATATGAGATTGTCTCCAGTCTTATATTCAACAACTTCTCCAGACCAGCATATCTTCTTATTCTTCGACCAATGTTAATGGCCAGTTCAGTTCTGTTTGCATCCACAACAAAACCTCTAACACTTTGGCTTGATTCAATCTGACATCAACCTTTTCCGCCATTTGTATGAGAAGAGTGAGATGAAGAAGATTGATTCTCAAATCTGTGTTCACACAAAGGTAAAAATTGCAATGATAAAGTAGATTTTGCAAGTAGAGAATCTGCTTGAGATATAGGCTGTATAAATAGACGGTGGGTGGTTGTAATCACAAGATTGCACGTACATTGATGCTTGACCACGATTAATCTGAATAAATACTGTCTTGACACGTGGCCCATTACTTCTCCATAATGTTTGTAACCGTTAGATCGTGTTAACTGCGGTTATAAAGGATGAAATAAATATCCCGCCAATTCTGCTTTTTGACTTTAATAACTTTGACTGTAACGCTTCCATTCAAAGCGAGGTAGTCCTCAAGCAGGTGGACACAAGAAGATATCGATAAAGGTGCTTCAAAGACTCTTGCGATTAAGTGACTCTGCTGATCCTTGTTTTCTCCTTGTTTTGTTCAATTGATAATACAAGATGAAGTTTAATACGAATGACTGATCTGTCAAGTGAGCTCACCCAACATGACAAAGACCAATCCCCTTGGCAACCTCATTTGCTCAATTGTGCAAACATAAGTACATGGAATTGTTGATACCAATGACTAATCTGCTAAGTGAGCTCACCCAAACATAGCAAAGACTAATCCCTTGGTGAATTCCATCATTCTTGAATATCACCAACTTTGATAATTCCAAGTTCAGGTCCTTAATTTGGCAAATCTTTCACTGTCAAGTGGTTTAGTGAAGATATCAGCAAGTTGATCCTCAGTAGGGATGTATAGAACCACCACATCTTTCTTTTCAACATGATCTCTTATAAAATGATGTCTCACATCAATGTGCTTGGTTCTTGAGTGCAAGACATGATTTTCTGTGATTGCAATTGCACTTGTGTTATCACACATAATTGGAATTTCCTTTTCTTCAATTCCATAATCCCTTAATTGTTGTCTTAGCCATAGTACTTGTGCACAAAGAACTTCCAAAGAAGAATGTATTCAACCAAAGAATGGAAGTTGAAACAGAATTCTGCTTTCTTCTTGAACCAGAAACCATCTATTTCCCATTAACCGATTGTGTTCCTGAGGTGCTTTTTCTATCAATCTTGCATCCAAAGATAATCTGAATCTGAATAGGACATAACTTTGAAGCTTCCTTCCTTGGAATACCATATCCCTACTCCCAAAGTCTCTTTTAGGTACTTGAGAACCCCTTTTGATCGCACTCTAAATGACTTTCTTTAGGTTTAGATTGAAATCTTGCACAAACACTTCTACAAAGAAAGGATATATCAGCTCTTTGGCAAGAAGTGCATACAGATCGCCTATCATCCTTCCTCAGATAAGGTCTGATCAACATCTTTGCCTTCTTTATCTTCATCCAATCTGATATTTGTACTCATAGGGGTTGAGTTTTTAGTGCTATTTTCCATACCAAATTTCTTCAGCAACTCCTTGGTATACTTGGTTTGATGAATGAAGATTCCATCTTTCATTTGTTTAACTTGCAATCCCAAGAAGTAATTCATTTCTCCCATCATACTCATTTAAAATTTGCTCTTCATTAGATTTGCAAACTTTTCACAAAGTAAATCATTTTCAGAACCAAAGATTATGTCATCAACATAAATTTGTACCAGCAGGGTGCTGTCCCCTTCACTGATTCTGAAATGTGTCTTGTCAATGGTGCCTTTTGTAAATCCATTGTCCACCAAGAATTGAGATAGAGTCTCATACCAAGCTCTTGGTGCTTGTTTTAATCCATAAAGTGCTTTGTTGAGTCTATACACTTTATCTTCTTGATCTTTAACTTCAAATCCAGGAGGTTGCTGTACATACACTTCCTCCTCTAGAATGCCATTCAAAAATGCACTTTTGACATCCATTTGATATACTTTGAAGTTCTTATATGCATCATGTGCCAAGAATAATCTGATGGCTTCCAATATTGCAACAGGTGCATAAGTTTCATCAAAATCTATTCCTTCTGCTTGAGAATAGCATTTTGCAACTAGTCTGGCCTTATTCCTTACAATGATACCAGATTCATCAAGTTTATTTCTGTATACCCATTTAGTACCAATGATATTTGCATGATTTGGCCTTTCAACTAGTGTCCAAACTTGATTTCTTTCAAATTCATTTAATTCTTCTTGCATAGCAATTATCCAACTGGATCTCAAATTGCTTCTTCAACAACTTTAGGTTCCATTTGAGATAGAAAACAAGTAAACATTGCTTCCAGCTTGTCTTCTAGTCCCGACACCTTGTGCGTACATTGCCAATAACTTGTTCAAAGAGGTGATTCCTTAACCATTGTGGATTCTCGGTTATTTTGATTATCGTGAACCTCATCTTCGTAGGTCTTCAGTAGCTTCTTCTGCTGGGGGTTCAAGAGATCCTTGAAATGCTTCATTGTTGCATCAATAACATTACCAAGCAGGTGTTCAATGAGGGCGATGATCGTAAACTTTTAAATCATTGAATCTTTCCAAAACTTCAACACAATCTGGATCAATGACTTGTTGATTCTCAAAGAGTTCACGATCTTTATCTTCCATACCAAAGAAACTTAGGTTCATCAAACACAACATGTATTGTTTCTTCATGTTTCAGTGACCTCTTGTTCAGCACCCTGAATGCCTTGCTGACTGAAGAATATCCCAAGAAAATTCCTTCATCTGATTTTGGTTGGAATGTTTTCAAATGTACTTTGTGATTTAAGATAAAACACTTGCTTCCAAATGGATGGAAATAGGATATGTTAGGTTTCCTTCCATTCCAAACCTCATAAGGTGTCTTCAGCAGCTTCTTGTTTACTGATGTTCTGTTTTGTGTATAGCATGTCTTGTTGATTGCTTTCAATTTCAATATCTTTCAGTAGCAATGCTTCACAAATCATTGTTCTTCCCGCTTCCTTTAAAGTCCTGCTTTTCTTTCAAAGAACCCCATTTCTTTGAGGTGTACCAAGATGCACAAGTTGATGTAGTACACCATTCTGCTTCACAATATTCTCTTATAACTTTGTTGAGAAATTCAAGACTCGATCGATCTTATCTTTATTATCATTAAACTTTTCTCATTATGTAATCTCTTCAAAAGATTAGGCATGCTTTGAAGTGTTTCATTTTTCTTGTTCATAAAAATCACCCAAGTGTATCTTGAATAATCATCCACAACCACTAAGGTGTATTTCTTTCCAGTTACACTTGTTGGAGTTATAGGTCCAAATAGATCCATATGTATTAGCTCCAACACTCTATTAGTTGATTGTTTAGTCTTTGACTTGAAACTTGACTTTATCTGTTTACCCTGCTGACATGCATCACATATAGCATCCTTTTTGAATGTGATCTCAGGTAAACCAATCACCAGCTTCTTCTTCACCAACTGATTGATATCATCAAAGTTTAAGTGATTCAACTTCTTGTGCCATAACCAATTTAGTTCGGACTTGGTATGCACAATCAGCATGTTTAGGCTAATCGCAGAGAGACCAATCCACAACATACATGTTCTCGTTGTCTTCTACCAAAGACAAGTACAACTTGATCACCTCTTTCACTAATGACAATACAGCTTGTTTTTGTCAAAAGTGACCTTGTATCCCATGTCACGTAATCTGTCCATTAACTCGACAAGTTGTAGTCCAGATCCTTCCACATATGCAACATTCTTGATTGTAAGTCCATTTCGATAAGTGTGCCATATCCTCTTGTATATCCAGTGTATTCTTGTTGCCAAAATTCACCTTTGGACCATCTTTAGCCACAAAGTTTGATAAATGCAGTGCTTATTCTTTGTCATGTGTCCGAACATCCACCGCAAAGTACCGCACACCCTACAAAACAAAGTTAATGCATTTTAGGTACCCAAACTGTTTGGGTCCATAGTGATCGATGGCAAGCATGACCCTTGGTATGTTTCCATAAGGTCTTCTCATGAATGTGTCATACTTTGGTTCATACTTTGGTTCATACATGTATTCCACACATCCATAAGTTCTAACAGTAGGTTGTGTAGGAATCACATATGTTTTCTGGCCTTTTGGTTCATAGTGATGTTTGAAGTGATTCTTGGTGTTAGAAGCATTAGTATAGCCATTTGTTTGTCATGCGGTTAGAATGTACCTGTAATATGGAGTCTCTGCTGAGGTCTTGTGTAAGTCCTCTGCTGATCCCATTGCCTAGGTTTTACCACTAGTAGCATGGTTATACTTCTTGTTTTTAGCATTAGATCTGTAGAAATGTTCCAATCATCATCGATGAGGGAATGATCTACCTTTCCCGAGATAAGTATCCTTTGAATGATTAACATTTTTGGGTTTAGGATTCTTATCCTTGGAATATTCTGTTTCTTACCCTTCTCGTGGTTCAAAGACTTGGTAGCAGTCCACTATCAATGAGCTTAGAAGGCACAAAGATCCTCTTTTTAGATTTACTCTTTTATTAGAGTCGTTGACTTCTTTGACCTCTGATTTTGCTTCCTTGAAGCATTCTCATTGGGTTTTACTACCTCAAAGAACTTACACTCGAGTTGGGTCTAGTGCGTACAAACTTAGGACCAATTACAGTACTAGGTTTCGATTACTTTCTACTGGATCCACTCTTGTTAGATTGTTGAGTTCCAAATCCAAGCCATGTTCTATCACCATAAGGCTTTCCAGATTTGTATGCAAAGAGAGAACAAGATGGTTCAAGAGATTCAGGTGGGCTCTTTGGATGATCAATGAGCTTACACCGATTCTCATCCCAACATCTTTTCCTTACCCTTGAGAACCCTTAATTCAACTTTTCACTCTTCCAACTTCTAACTCAAGAGCTTCTTTTTCTTCTTCACAATCTCATAACTGATTGTATTATCCTCAGTTGATTAAGGATGGCATCCAAAGTCTCATTATTGTCAGAATTTCTAGGATTTGAACCACAAGTTGATTCACAATCACTTCTAGCAGGAGTATTGATGGATACAGTATTGTATACCTCCTCAGTTTCATCCATATTGGCCATCAAAGCATAATCTTCCATATCAGCAACCAGTGCTGTGTCATCTGATTCATTTCCCTTTTCAGATTCAACTTCATACCCTGATTCATCTTCAGCAACCATAGCCTTCTTGCCATATCTTCTTTGTTGACTTTTGGTCTTCAGTAGATCTGGACAATCAGGTCTAAAGTGTCCAGGCTTCTTGCAGTTGAAGCACATGAGATAATCGAGTTCCTTGCTTTGTTTTAACTCGGGACATTCGGTGTTTGAAGTGTCCTGGTTTCTTCTTACTACAATGAAAGCATAGATAGTCATTATCTTTCTTTAATTCCTCTTTTTTCTCTCTCGGTAGGCCTCTTTGTGAAATTTCTTGCAGGGGGCCTTTCCACTTCATCATTCTGATTTTCTTGCTCAGGAGGGCAATCTGCTCCTGCATCTCATCCAGCAGATCATCTTGTCCTCCTGATGTTTCTTCTTGATGTGAAGCAGCCAATGCAGTGGTCTTTGGCTCTTCCTTTTCAGTCTCAGGTACAAGCTTTTGCTAAATTCATAAGCCTTAAGATCTCGAAACAACTTGAAGGTGTCTTCTTCATGCAACTTCCTCATTTCTTCTATTGCATCACCTTCATTTTCCAAACATCTTTTGCGAGTAGAGCCTCCAAGATTTTGGTGTTTATTTCTTCTTTTGAATAACTTACACTCAAAGCAGGTAAGTTCATCCAGATTGCATTGAATCTTGATTCCATTTGCTCAATGGTTTCATTTGGCGAAGATCTTGAACTTTTGAAACCTCTTTACAGCCACACCGATTTTGTTCTTCTTTATTGCATCGGTGCCTTCACAGATCGATGTATCTTGTCCCAAAGTTCCTTAGCGCTTTTTGAAATCTTTAACCTTCATGTACATATTGCTATCCAAAGTTCTATAAATGATATCAATAGCAATGTTGTTGAGGTTTGCTCTTTTACTCGCCTCTTCGCATTCCATTCTCTTTTTGGTTTAGAATGTACTCGCTTGTATCACCCACTATTCATCGCTTTGGTAATCTCCAGGTGGTCCATCGCTTAGTACATCCATCATCTCATCATGAGTTGCGACAAGGTATGCCTGCATTCGACGTTTATACTCATCAAATCTATCAAGAGAACACATCAAAGATAGTTCTAGCATACTGGGTGTTGTCCATGATGCAAGTCTTTGAAAATCAGTAACTTGAAAGAAAGTTTTAAAGAATTTTCACAAACACAACAAGTAGGATTACATCAGAACAGAAGCACTGCTCCGATACCAATTGTTGGTCCCTTGAAAAGGCTTTGGTTAAGTTTAGAGGGGGGGTGAATAAACTTAACACTTAAAACTTTTGGAGTTAACAAATTCTGCAACTTCAGCAGTCTGCTGAGACTTCAGGAGTCTGCTGAGACTTTAGTAGCCTGCTGATAAACAGTAGTCTACTGATAGTTGAGTTTGCTGAATTTGTGCAGCGGAATTATATCAAAATTAAGCCTTAATACTTGTTGTTAAATATGATACTAAGTATTAGATACTCAGTAGTGCAAGTGTGTGATTTCAGTTGCTAGATTCAGTAGGTTGATGTGCAAGATAAACTAAGTGCGAAAATTAAATCTTCGAAAGTAAGTAGGCAGATTTTATAGTGGTTCCGGTGGTGTAATCCTGTCAATCCACTCTTCTCCTCGTGATGTTGGAGGAAATTCACTAGAGATCTTTGATGTAGTTGTACAAAGATTCCTAAGTTGTTTGTCCTTCACCAATAACTATGGCTTCACAAATCGAAAACTGGAACAGGTAGGATTGTTTGCTCCTGAGTCTTCCACTCTGGTCCTTGAAGGGTAGGATTGCCTCTTCACCACTCCACCACAAAAACAGATCTTTCACACCCAACAGATGCTTCACTTTGTCTTGGCGAGTTCTTTATAAAATAAAGATTGAATCAAATAAATGATTCGATTCAAAGACTTGATTAGGATGATTTAATCAAGAAGCCAATAGCGACTTCAAGTGTGTATGCTTGATTTAGCTTGAATACTGTAATGCACTTGAAGAAATTCTCTAGATCAGCAGCTTTATGCACATGAAGTTCAAGAGGTGTTTTTCATTTCAGTTTATCTCTTAAAGTTTATTCAAAATTCATCCTCTTATTTCTGAGTTGAAAGTCCTCTATTTATAGGCAAGAATGCATGTGACTTGTATTTGAAATTCAAATGTAACCGTTCCTTGTTTTTGTCCCATCCGATTTGCATTCTCATCACTATTCATGGGATCGACATCGCCGTCGAATTCCTTTTGACAAATCTGCGATCATTCCACCCTTTGACTTGTATCCAATGGATAAAAATTATGAATCATCCCAACGTTCTTTTAATCTCAGCCTTTGATTTCCTTGATAAGTCAGAGGTAGTTGGATGTCCTTATCCATGTAATCTTCCAATAATCTTGAATTAATCGAGGTATTATATCAGCAGGTTCATCGGTCTGCTGAGATACCTATCAGTCTGTTGAACTTCAATTTTCTGTGTATAAAATACAATGCAGCTGATTTCTTTTATCTAACTTTTATTTGTGAAGTTAGATTACACCTTTTTAAATTATAACCAAGTTACATCATCCAACTTATGGAACTTAGACCTTCTACACAAGGTATATGTGATCAGTTTAGGTCATCACAGACTTGCCTAAATTCTGATCCCATATCCTTGACTTAAATTACTAAGTTTGATCCCTTAGCCTTCAGAATCGAGTTTGAACCCTCAACCTTCGATCTTCGCCTTCAAACATGTTCCCCGACTAGTCTATCGACCTATCTACCCTTCGACTAGACTAGTCTGGCGAAAGTCGGTCACCACCATTACAAATGCTTGTTTGATCAAACTTATTTATGAATCAAACTCTAATAAACTTATACAATTGATCTAGACATCTTTTTGCCTTTGCACTATAACAGCTAGTATGGCACTCATCATCAAAACATAGAAATAAGTCCAACAGAAAGGAAAAAGAGTTTGGACAGAATCAACATAAGTCTGTTGTACATTCAGTAGCTGCTGAATCTACTGAACAATCATGTTCCTTCACTGCATTCAAATCTGGAAAGCCTTATGGTGATAGAACAGGCCTTGGATTTGGAACTCAACAATCTAATAAGAGTGGATCCAGTAAGGTTACTGAACCTAGTACCAGAATTGGTCCTAAGTTTGTACCTGCATATTATCCAACTCCCAAAAAGGTTGTTGAGACAGTGAAACCTACTGAGAATGCTTCAAAGAGACAAAATCAGAAGTCAAAAGGACATCAGTACCTAACAAAAAGAATAAATCCAATGGTAGGACTGCTGAAACTTTTAGACCTACTGGTAGCAGACCTGCTACCAAGTCTGCTGGACCACAAAAGGGCAAAAATCAGAAATATTCCAAGGATAAGAATCCTAAACCTAAAAATGTCAATCATTCTAGGGATACGTATCTCAAGGGGAAAGGTAGATTGTTCCCTGCTGATGAAGATTGGAATATTCTTGTTCCTACTGCTAGAAACAACAGGTATAACCATACTTCTAGGGTAAAACCTCAGCAAAGGACTCAGCAGAGGACTCAGCAGTGACCTCAACAGACTCCATACTACTGGGCTGTTCCTAACAGACAGCAAACCAATGGTTATGCTAGTGCTTCTAACAATAGAAATCACTCCAAACAACATTACATACCAAAAGGCCAGAAAGCATATGTGAGTCCTACACAACCAAATGTTAGACCTTATGGATGTGTAGAATACATGTATGAATAAAAATATGATACTTTTCAAAGAAGACTTTATGGAAATTTTCCAAGGGTCATGCTTACCACTGACCACTATGGACCCAAACAGTTTTGGATACCTAAAATACATTAACTTTGTTTTGTAGGGTGTCTGGTACTTTGACAGTGGATGTTCTAGACATATGACAAAGAATAAGCATTGTTTGACAAACTATGTGGCAAAAGATGGTCCAAGAGTCAACTTTGGCAACAAGAACACACCAGGATACACAAGAGGATATGGCACACTTGTAAGAAATTGATTAACTATCATGAATGTTGCATTTGTGGAAGGACTGGACTACAACCAACTGAGCACTGGACAGTTTTGTGACATGGGTTACAAGGTCACTTTTGACAAAGGCTACTGTGTTGTCATTAGTGAAAGAGGTGATCAAGTTGTGTTGGCTGGAAGAAGACAACAAAACATGTATGTTGTCGATTGGTCTACTGCTGTTCCAAAGACATGCCTGATTGTGCATACTAAGTCAGAACTGAATTGGTTATGGCATAAGAAGTTAAATCATCTAAATTTTGATGATATGAATCAGTTGGTGAAGAAGAAACTGGTGATTGGTTTGCCTGAGATCACATTCAAAAAGGATGCTATATGTGATGCTTGTCAGCAATGTAAACAAACAAAATCAAGCTTCAAGTCAAAGACTAAGCAATCAACAAAAAGAGTTTTGGAGCTGATGCATATGGATTTATTTGGACCAAGAACACCAACAAGTGTAATGAAAAAAAGAAGTACACTCTGTAGTAGTTGTGGATGATTATTCAAGATTCACTTGGGTAGTATTCATGAACAAGAAAAGTGAAACACTTCAAAAGATGCACGAACTTTTGAAAAGATTGCAAAATGAGAAAAGTTTGACATGAGTGAAGATCGGATCAGGACAAAGTGTACTGAATTTATCAATAAAGTTATAAGAGAATATTGTGAGCGAGAATGGTGTGTTGCATCAACAACCACTTCTTTAATGGTACACCTCAACAAAATGGGGTTGCTGAAAGAAGAAACAGGACTTTGAAAAAAGAAGGAAGGACTATGATATGTGAAGCATTATTGCACGAAAGATCTTGGGTGAAGCAATTAACACAAAGATGCTATACACAAAACAGGACCTCAAGAAACAAGAAGTCACAGAGACACCTTATGAGAATTGGAATGGAAGGAAACCTAACATATCCTATTTCCATCCATTTGGTAGCAAATGTTTTATACTAAATCATAAGGAACTATTGAAAACATTCCAACCAAAATTAGATGAAGGAATCTTCTTGGATATTCTTCTGTCAGCAAGGCATTCAGGGTACTGAATAAAATAACACTGAAACATGAAGAATCAATACATGTTGTATTTGATGAACCAAAGTTTACTGGAATGGAAGATGAATTGTCAGAACCTGCTGAGAATCCTCAAGTCACTGATCCAGAATGTGTTGATGTTTTGGAAAGGTTAAATAACTTAAAGATTTCTGATTCTGCCCCTGCTGAACACCCTGCTGATAACACTACTGATGCAACAACTGAGGCAGTTCAAGGATCTGCTAAACACCCTACTGAAGCAACAGCAGACCCTACTGAAGATGATGTTCTTGAGAACCAATCTAACCAAAATCCACAATGGTTAAGGGATCGCCCTGCTGAGCAAGTTATTGGCAATATACAGCAAGGTGTGAGAACTAGAAGACAATTAGAAGCAATGTTCAATTGTTTTCTATCTCAAATAGAGCCTAAATTTGTTGAAGAAGCAATATCAGATCCAGATTGGATAATTGCTATGCAAGAGGAATTGAATGAATTTGAAAGAAATCAAGTTTGGACACTAGTGGAAAGGCATAATCATGCAAATATAATTGGAACAAAATGGGTATACAGAAACAAATTGGATGAATCTGGTACTATTGTAAGGAATAAGGCCAGACTAGTAGCAAAAGGCTATTCTCAAGCAGAAGGAATAGACTTTGATGAGACATATGCCCCAGTTGCAAGACTGGAAGCTATAAGATTATTCTTGGCATATGCTGCTTACAAAAACTTTAAAGTTTACTAGATGGATGTCAAGAGTGCATTTCTGAATGGCATTCTAGAGGAGGAAGTTTATGTTCAGCAACCTCCTGGTTTTGAAGTCAAAGATCAAGAAGATAAAGTGTACAAACTCAATAAAGCACTCTATGTTTTGAAACAAGCACCAAGAGCATGGTATGAGACCCTATCTCAATTCTTGGAAGATAATGGTTTTACCAAAGGTACCATTGACAAGACTCTTTTCAGAATCAATGAAGAAAACAGCACCCTGTTGGGATAAATTTATGTTGATGACATAATTTTTGGTTCTGAAAATGAATTGCTATGTGAAAAATTTGCTAATCTCATGAAAAGCAAGTTTCAAATGAGTATGATGGGAGAGATGAACTATTTTATAGGATTACAAGTCAAACAAATGAAAGATGGAATCTTCATTCATCAAACCAAATACACCAATGAGTTATTGAAGAAGTTTGGCATGGAAAAAAACACTAAAGTGTCAACTCCTATGAGTACAAACATCAGACTGGATGAAGATAAAGAAGGCAAAGATGTTGATCAGACCTTATCTGATGAAGGATGATAGGCGATCTGCTTGTACCTCATTTGCCAATGCAGACTGATATATCTTTTGTTGTGGGTGTTTGTGCAAGATTTCAATCAAAACCAAAGGAGAGCCGCCTAGCTACAGTCAAAAGGATTCTCAAGTATCTAAAAGAGACTTTGGGAGTAGGGATTTGATATTCAAAAGATGGAAGCTTCAAGGTTATATCCTACTCAGATTCTGATTATGCTGGATGCAAGATTGATAGAAAAAGCACCACAGGAACCTGTCAGTTGATGGGAAACAGACTGGTTTAGCAAGAAATAGAATTCTATATCAACTTCCACTGCTGAAGCTGAGTATATAGCTGCTGGAAGTTGTTGTGCACAAATATTATGGTTAAGACAATAATTAAGGGATTATGGAATTGAAGAAAGAGAAATTCCCATAATGTGTGACAACACAAGTGCAATTGCAATCACAGAAAATCCAGTTTTACACTCAAGAACCAAGCATATTGATGTGAGACATCATTTTATAAGAGATCATGTTGAGAAGAAAGATGTGGTAGTTCTTTACATCCCTACTGAAGATCAACTTGCTGATATATTCACAAAACCATTTGATAGTGAAAGATTTGCAAAGTTAAGGACTGAACTTGGAATTATAAAAGATGACTGATATACCTTAATGATCAGCAGTGTAATGGAATTCGCCAAGGGTATTAGTCTTTGCTATGTTGGGTGAGCTCACTTAGCAGACTAGTCATTGGTATCAACAATTCCACGTACTTATATATGTGTTTGAACAATTGAGCAAATGAAGTTACCAAAGGGACTGGTCTTTGTCCTATTGGGTGAGCTCACTTGACAGACCAGTCATTGGTATTAAACTTCATTTTGTATTATCAGTTGGACAAAACAAGGGTATTTGAAGATCTGTGATGAGAGATAAATTTATGATCATTATTACGACATTTTACCCCAATATTGATACCATTTTGAGCATTATTGTATCAAATCAAGTCAAAATTACTAAGTTTTATTCAAATGTATAAGTAGTAGTTATTATATAAATTATCGTATTTTTATAAGTTTTTATAAGTTTTTGTACCGGTTTAGTAACCGGAGTGTCGTGTCGGATTTACGTTTGGTATTTTGGTGGTTCATTGCAGGATTATACATTGACCAAGATTCCACGTAACGACATGTTTTGAGTCTAAAAGATGTGTTTAGAGGATTAGAAGAAGGTGCCACAAGTTTATAAGTTCAACGGAGCAAATTTTCTAAGTACTTAAATCGTTACATATTTTCGACGGAGATTTGACCCAGCTTAGAGGCATTTTCAGGGGATGACTTCTTAATGAAAGTTGTAGATATTCACATAAGGTTTCCAACGCACTTGGAATCACGTCAATTGGAGTTCTACAACTCAAGTTATGGTCAATTGACTAATCGATTCGGATTAGTAGAAATCCCGTAAACGACACGACATACGAATGGCTCATCAAAACGACATTTTCTGAAGAAGTTTCCTTAATAAAAGTTGTATATCTTCAAGAAAGCTTTCCAATGGATTTTGAATCAAGTCAATCGGATTTCTACAACTTAAATGGTGGTCAAGTGGCTAATTGATTCAATTTAAGTAAAAATCCGCAAAACGTTCGAGTATGAATTTGCTTATCAAGACGGCGTTTTCTGGAGAAAAGTCCTTCATGAAAGTTGAAGAGTTTTCCGAGATCTTAATTTTGACGTTTGAATCATGATTTTTGGAGGTCTACAACTAAAGATATGAATTTTAGAAGTTTTATTACAATAAAATATATTCGGAAGGATCCGAACCAGTGAGTCATCTGGTAATGATGATTCCGGACCGATCCGGCTCCATTTCAGGGACCGGTCCGGCCTCCCCATATGTCTATATATACAGAAGCAAATGGAATGGATCAATTGCCCCTTTTCTTTCCCTTTTCTTCCATCTCTGTTCTTTCTCCGTCTCTGTTCTTTTTTTTTTTTTTTTTGTTGTAGATCATATATACATATATCTCGATATATATATAGATCTATATCTCTTTTGTCTTTTTTATTTTATTTTCAGGCCCGTATATACATATATATATGTCTACGTATGTATGTATATATGTTTTTCACATATATAAATAAAATGGTTATAGTATCGTTGTAATGGCGGAATAATTATCGAAGATTGTTGATTTGAAGCTTTGGCATGTTAGATCCGTGGAAACGACTTTCGATTTGATAGTCATAACTGTAATATATTCTAAAATTGTTATGTTTATTATTTCTATTTCTATTTATATATGATATTAAGCTAAAAATATATCTAGCCAAGATATGAATCAATTAGTTAATCTTTTGGTAAAATGGATGATCGACTCGTAATAATGATTAAAATCGATTATGATGAATCTCTTTCTATTTGCGCTTAATGAAACGTTAAAATTGAAAGACCGGAGGGTAAAATGGCCGAGTGACAACGAAATCCTATTTCCTACCGAAAGCGATTTGTCCTAGAAAAACAAATCTTATTAAAATTGTGCTCGAGATAGTATTATGTCAATTTATCTGTTTAATCAAAATCCGAAACATTGCTCGTATGACAAAACGGGGAGGACCTTTGCTTTGGATGATTTTGGACAATGATGAGACAAATGACAATTTCATACGCTCGTGTGAGGAGGAGTTGTCTAGCTTAGGAGTACACCGATTCATATGTAATTTACACCTTGAATAAAGGAAGATCTGTCTCATTTATTTCTACTAAAAAGATATTGATTCAGTAAAGTATTCTTGGCTAGATTCCAAAAATATATATATTATATTAGTATTTATTTACTTATTTTACTTTATGCACTACTAACAATCTAACTACTAACATAATCTAACCCAGAAAAAATGATAAAACCTGCGACTTAGATCGAGTTAATAATAGCTTCTTGGTGTTTAACCCCACTTAAAAAGAGTTACCATGTTTTCCTGAGGAATACGACTGACTCACCGACTAGCACTACAATTTGACCCGGTACAATCGCTGCGGTTAGGATCTCAGATAGCCTAGGTAATGTCCGTCGCCTTTCTCGCGCCGTTTCCAAGAGTTAGGTTTAGTCTCACAAGATTTTGGCGCCGTTGCGGGAAACGAAGGCATTGTGTCTCGTCCCGCCCCCGGAAACGACGCTAGGAAAATATCCTTGATAATCCGTTGCCGGGAAAACGTCGCTAATTTCTTTCTTTGTGTCTGTGGGTTACTACTTGTATTAGCTCAAAATTCTCGAGATAAGTCAACACTCTTCTTATCTCATTTCTATTTTTATTTTCCGTTGGTATCTACCTTCTTTTAGTTACCAATTTTATTCTTCTATAAAATTCGAGCATTTTCTATTTTTGTTAGTTGATGACCGTAGTGGTAAGGCCCCACTCAATCCTTATAAACCTGATTTAAACACGAAAGCGATTAAGAGTAGAGTGTAAACGCTGTCATATCATCCAGGAAATCTCGACCAAGTATCATCTTCAAATCGAAATACGAGAATGATCAAATCGATAATGAAACACCGAACAAGGGCTTGATCATGCCCAAGGAATAGAAATAATCACAATCGGAATAAGCATAATCACCCACCAAACCCGAGACTTATTTGTGATCAGACCGTAAGAAGGTACCAGATTAATAATCCAATTCGTTTACCCAATAAAGGAGCAAATAATTTCGAAATAAAATCTCATCTTTTTGGTTTAATTGACACAAGAGCCCAATTTCTAGGAGAAGATGATGAGGATCCACATCATCACCTCTATCTTTTCGAAGAATTGTGTAATACAGCCAAAAGTCATGGTGCTCATCGGGAATTAACGAGGATGTCTATGTTTCCTTTTTCTTTAAAAGGAAGAGCACGAGATTGGTTTTTGTCACTTCCACATCATTCATTGACTAGTTGGGAGGAGATTCAATCCGAGTTCTTAAAGCAATATTTTACTCCTGGTAGAAAATTGGAATTAATAGTCGAAATTGCCAACTTTAAACAAGGATCTGAAGAAATGTTTGAGAATGCTTGGGAAAGATTTAAAAAGTTATTAAGAGCTTGTCCCGATCATGGTTATTCCTTAGATATGCAAATCCAACTTTTCTGTCGTAAATTAAGGAAAGACTCACGTGCAAATGTAGATCATGCATGTGGTGGTTCGTTAATGATGAGTGAAGCCCAATTAGTTTACGATGCTATAGAAAAGATTTCCAAAAATAACAGAATGTGGGAAACCGGTTCTAGCACAAGAAAAGTAGCCTTTGCAGGAGAATGTACATCGAATGCGGAAGTTCTAGCACACTTGGAGAATTTGAGTAGGAAATTTGACGGCTTATTAGCCAGTAAAAATGTAAACTCAGAAAATATCTTACCAAATGAATACTCAAGTCATGATAATGTGTCATTAGGGATGGAAGAACCAGAAGGCTATTCAAGGGAAAAGGTGAGTTTTTTAAAACAGCATAGGAATTTGAACAACACGTATTCAAACTCGTTTAATGCTTTTAGAAGAGATCACCCTACTTTTCATTGGTCTGAAACCCCTAGTAAGCAAGGACAACCGCTGTATCCAGTTCAATATAAGAATCCATATCAAGTTTATCAAGACGATACCTCGAATCGGAATTTACAATCATTACCTAGACCATATCCACATCATACCACTCAAAGCATACCAGTCACCCAAAGTTCAACCAATCCTGAAGGAGTTGATAAATGGGAGAAATTAATGGAAAATCTGATAGGTATGATATCTACTCAAGCTCAAAATATGGAAATTATGATAACTTCTATGAGTGTACGATCCTTAAGGATATGAGTACGTTGAAAACATATATGAGTGGACATGATACCGTAATAAGAATTATAGAAGCTTCATTGAGGAATCTGAATATCACTTGAGTAGAGAAGTAGAAACGTAAAACAAGAAACCTCGGAGGATTGCCAAGTAATATCGAAAGAAATCTGAGTGGGGTAAATGTTTATTATTACTGTAAGTGGAAGGATCTCGTAAGTAATGGATTAGAAAAATTCGGGAATAATGAAGTAGATGATGATTTAGATGGTAAATATAAGAAGAATATGGAATCTAAAGGGCCATTTCAAACCGAACCTTATCCGCTCAACCTAAATTCACATCGGTTCAACTCGGAAGGGCATCACCACATCCACGCATATTTTGAAGAAAAAGGTCATGAATGATGACACACAATGTCCTGAAAAGGCACAATCATTCAAGGAAGCTTTACCATCTTCGCCTAAAAAGATGAAGTTGGATAAGAAGTATGCACGCTTTCTTAACACTTTTCGCACTTAACTATTAATACCCTTTTTCATCGATGTTTGTAAGGAGAGTTTAGTTTGGGAGTGAATGATGAGCGCGTTATCTTCAACATTTACAATTCATTGAAATATCCATACATTACACTAGAATCTAGTTCTTGTGTAGACACTTTGTGTTCTCTTGTGGTGGATCGTACTAACACGCAGTAACCGGAGAAGATGACTCAGAGAATAATGTGAAAGCTCGTAAACCCAAAGCTCAAGATCAAAGGAAAAGGTCAAGAACCGTTGGATTCGACGGCATTCGCCTAACATATGTTGGAAAGCGATATTGATAAAAAAGACGGATGCAAAGGCGCGTGAGGATGACCCACCACCACCAAGCCTTAAAATCAAGCACGGTAAAGTCCGGCTATAGACTATAAATGTAGTCAATGACGGGTACTATCCTTTTTTACTCCTAAGCATTTATTTTTAGTGGATTATGTGCTTAATTGTTACGTGCTTTTGTGAGTAATTGTTAAAGTATCCCGTTTTGTTTAGTATATTATATTAGTTAATCATTATCATTTTGGTCGAGCGAACGACGTTAACTAAAAGCGCCACCGGAGGCAAAACCGTAAAATGTTAAATATAATAATTACTCATACTTTGGATGGTACTTTGCGAATACTTCGGATTGATTTTCATTTTGTTTCACCAAGTCTTAGGATGAATGTTTGAATGTCATTAAAAAAGGGAATGATTAGGTGGTTATCCGAAAATCCCGAGGTAGAACAAAGATAAAATTCAAATGCATCATTTCTTAGACTTAGGTTGTTAGAACGATTTGAAATAACCCTTGAGGATCTGGGTATAAAAGACTCAGAGTTGATACTTTGCCATACGTTACATTTCATGATCTAGTCTGTTTTAAATTTCAAATAACGTGTGACATGTATTAGTTCAAATACTATGGAATTGAGGAGGTCATAACTTTGACCCACCCACCCACCCTTTTTTATCATCCGAGTATTTGTTTTGACTTGTTTTAGTGCACCATTGCTTTCCCAACAACTTTTTACACTTACTTTACATTGAGGACAATGTAAGTTCGTAAGTGGGAGTGGAATCGTTGGTCTAAAGAATGGAATTAATGTTTATTTTGTATCAATAAATCTCTTAGTTTTCGATCTTTTTCTAACATTATTTAGTTGATTAAAATAAATTGTATAAGGTATATATTTCATGGATTTGAAGATATAATGATCAATTTGGATGTGTATAACCAATGTGAACCGTAAGTGCATTGTAATTCCAAATATATTTGTGTAACATGAATTCCTTCACGTAAGCCTTTGATATTGAAGCGAAAATTTTAAATCAGATCCATTCAAGATCCTAGTGGTTATTCTAGATAATAACAATGAACTTAGTACCTAACTTTTGAACGTGTAATCGTGAATATCCAAGGTTTGAATGTGATAGAAAGGATATAAGTTAAGTGGAATAAAAGAAAAATACCAAATTAAGATGAACTATCTATATGTTGGTTGTAGCTACCAATGATTTGAGTGCAATAGGCGTTATCACGAAACGTCCTATATCACTATGAGGTTTAAAAGCTCCCGACTGCCTGATGATAGTAGTCCAGCTAGGGTGTTATCACGAAACGTCCTATTGCTGGGAATGAAGGCATATGCCACACATGTGAAATTCAGCTCATCAAAAAAAAAAAAATGTTTAAGAATGGTTGAAAACTTAGTTATCTTCTGACTATCCCCAGTATAAACTGAATGATATGCTTTAGGGATTATCCTAATAAGTACACGGAGAACTTTGTGTGGAATCACATTACTATACCTAGGAAAGTCATTAGAGTATCACCTGAATGGATATTTGTGTGTTTGCTTGAATTATTCAAGAGAGGATAGTGGAAATTGAAAAGGCTTGTCACACACACACACTGCTATACATTTATATTGAGGTTAACGCCAGGTTGTAATTCTAATGGTTGTATTATCTAGTTGTCCCTTATATCTTCTATCTTTATGAATTTATCTCTCATTCATTTTGTTTTATCGCTTGTTTTGCTCGAGGACGACCAAAAGCTAAGTAGGGGGTTGTGATGAGAGATAAATTTATGATCATTATTACGACATTTTACCCCAATATTGATACCATTTTGAGCATTATTGTATCAAATCAAGTCAAAATTACTAAGTTTTATTCAAATGTATAAGTAGTAGTTATTATATAAATTATCGTATTTTTATAAGTTTTTATAAGTTTTTGTACCGGTTTAGTAACTCGGAGTGTCGTGTCGGATTTACGTTTGGTATTTTGGTGGTTCATTGCGAGGATTATACATTGACCAAGATTCCACGTAACGACATGTTTTGAGTCTAAAAGATGTGTTTAGAGGATTAGAAGAAGGTGCCACAAGTTTATAAGTTCAACGGAGCAAATTTTCTAAGTACTTAAATCGTTACATATTTTCGACGGAGATTTGACCCAGCTTAGAGGCATTTTCAGGGGATGACTTCTTAATGAAAGTTGTAGATATTCACATAAGGTTTCCAACGCACTTGGAATCACGTCAATTGGAGTTCTACAACTCAAGTTATGGTCAATTGACTAATCGATTCGGATTAGTAGAAATCCCGTAAACGACACGACATACGAATGGCTCATCAAAACGACATTTTCTGAAGAAGTTTCCTTAATAAAAGTTGTATATCTTCAAGAAAGCTTTCCAATGGATTTTGAATCAAGTCAATCGGATTTCTACAACTTAAATGGTGGTCAAGTGGCTAATTGATTCAATTTCGTAAAAATCCCGCAAAACGTTCGGAGTATGAATTTGCTTATCAAGACGGCGTTTTCTGGAGAAAAGTCCTTCATGAAAGTTGAAGAGTTTTCCGAGATCTTAATTTTGACGTTTGAATCATGATTTTTGGAGGTCTACAACTAAAGATATGAATTTTAGAAGTTTTATTACAATAAAATATATTCGGAAGGATCCAGAACCAGTGAGTCATCTGGTAATGATGATTCCGGACCGATCCGGCTCCATTTCAGGACCGGTCCGGCCTCCCCATATGTCTATATATACAGAAGCAAATGGAATGGATCAATTGCCCCTTTTCTTTCCCCTTTTCTTCCATCTCTGTTCTTTCTCCGTCTCTGTTCTTTTTATTTTATTTTTTGTTGTAGATCATATATACATATATCTGATATATATATAGATCTATATCTCTTTTGTCTTTTTATTTTATTTTCAGGGCCCGTATATACATATATATGTCTACGTATGTATGTATATATGTTTTTCACATATATAAATAAAATGGTTATAGTATCGTTGTAATGGCGGAATAATTATCGAAGATTGTTGATTTCGAAGCTTTGGCATGTTAGATCCGTGAAACGACCCGATTTGATAGTCATAACCGGTAATATATTCTAAAATTGTTATGTTTATTATTTCTATTTCTATTTATATATGATATTAAGCTAAAAATATATCTAGCCAAGATATGAATCTGAATTAGTTAATCTTTTGGTAAAATGGATGATCGACTCTGGTAATAATGATTAAAATCGATTATGATGAATCTCTTTCTATTTGCGCTTAATGAAACGTTAAAATTGAAAGACCGGAGGGTAAAAATGGCCGAGTGACAACGGAATCCTATTTCCTACCCGGGGGCAGATTTGTCCTAGAAAAACAAATCTTATTAAAATTGTGCTCGAGATAGTATTATGTCAATTTATCTGTTTAATCAAAATCCGAAACATTGCTCGTATGACAAAACGGGGAGGACCTTTGCTTTGGATGATTTTGGACAATGATGAGACAAATGACAATTTCATACGCTCGTGTGAGGAGGAGTTGTCTAGCTTAGGAGTACACCGATTCATATGTAATTTACACCTTGAATAAAGGAAGATCATCTCATTTATTTCTACTAAAAGATATTGATTCAAGAAAGTATTCTTGGCTAGATTCCAAAAATATATATATTATATTAGTATTTATTTACTTATTTTACTTTATGCACTACTAACAATCTAACTACTAACATAATCTAACCCAGAAAATGGATAAAACTGCGACTTAGATCGAGTTAATAATAGCTTCTTGGTGTTTAACCCCACTTAAAAGAGTTACCATGTTTTCCCGAGAATACGACTGACTCACCGGACTAGCACTACAATTTGACCCGGTACACTCGCCGGTTAGGATCTCAGATAGCCTAGGTAATGTCCGTCGACTTTCGGCGCCGTTTCCAAGGTTAGGTTTAGGTCTGTCAATCAGCAGAGTAACATTGTCAGCAGGCTGCTGATCCAAGTCTACTGATGGCAAAGGCTGCTGAATTATACGTTACAAGACAATCAAACTTAAATGAAAGTCAACAGTAATTGGATATTATTCTTATCCTTTATAACCGCAGTTACAAATATCCAACGGTTACAACTCTCATGGAATCAATTAGTGAGACACGTGGCAACATCACATTTATTCCAATTTTAATCGTGGTTAATGCTACGGTGCACGTACAACACTTTATCTGACAGTTACCACCCACTACTTTCTCTATATATACAGATATATACACACAGAGACATTACTTACAACTTTCAGATCGATTTCCTCTGAAAATACACTGTGTGAACACAGATTTGAAAGCTTTCTTCTTCATCTTTTTCATCTCTAATGGCAGACAAGGATGATATTCACATTGGAACGAGCCAAAGTGTCAGAGGTTTTGTTGTTGATGCTAACAAAACTGAGTTGGCTATCAATATTGGTAGAAGAATTAAAAGATATGAAGGACTAGAGGATGTCCTAAATCTCAGATTGGAAAGCATCTCATACACGAATGTTGCAAATTTTTTGAGAAACATTGTGATAAGAGATAATAGAGAGGCATTTACTACCACAGTTAATGGCCAGGAGATTGAAATTTCCTCAAACCTGCTGAGAGAAGCATTTGGTTTTAGACATGGAAACAATGCTCCAACCAATCCTGAAGAAATGGGGCTGTCAAGATTGGATTTTGTCGATAAAATAATGACCAACAATGCCATCAAATCAACACTGAGCATCAATGTGAAACACATAAGGATGGAGTACAATCTTCTGAGTAAGATTATAGCAAAGAACATTTTGGGATTCAGTGGAAGCCTTGACACTTTGTCAGGACCCAAGATTGACCTATTAATCATCATCTGTAAGAGCATGAAGTTTGATTGGGCTGGATTCTTTGTCCAATACATGAAGAATGTGATAACAGAGGACAGAGAAGGGACCAGGAAGTCCAAGACATTGGCCTTGGACTTGATGATTCAGGCCCTGCTGACTCATTTGAGGGTTGCTGATGTTGCACCTGAAAAACTCAACAAGTCCAGATATAAGAAGGAGATCACCTATCTCATCCCTGGTTTGGATGATGATGAAGAGTTGGATCTGAGAGAGGATCGAGAGTGACAATGGTGGAGATGATGATCTTTGGTGGTGAGCAGGTTAAACAAGTTACTAAGTCTGCTGCACCAAAGAAGGCTGTTGAGAAGAGAAAGGCAACCGATACTAGAAAGATCACTGAGATGCTAAAGCCTAAGAAAACAAGGAAGCAATCAGTAGAGACTGCTGAGTCTACTGAGGGTCCAGTTGAAGTCACTGACTCTACTGATGTTGTAAAGAAGAAGCCTGCTGCTGAAATCTTGAAAGAGCAACAGAAGGAAGATAAAAGAAAGAGGAAAGCTGCTGAAATTGAAGTTGAACGACCTTCAAAGAGAATGAAGGAGATTGCTAAGAAAAAGAAACATTCTCTTCCAAAAATTTTCATTAAGGCCATTATTTTGCAGGGAAGTAGTACTATTCTCCAACCTTATTCTATTTTGAAGACAAAAATCATAGGCTACTTTGGATACAAAATCACCATTATCCGAAAACATACAAATTCTTTTATCCGGCGCATTAGTTATACTGACCGGAACTTTAATTATTTGGTTAACATCTACCGGCCAAAAATGTTTCGAAAGTTTTTCCCGGTTCCAAGCATTATTATTCAAAAAATCCCTAATCCTTAAGTCATTGGATTGTTTCCCATAGGAGTAATAGGCAAACATTTATAATTATTAGGAAGCCAAGGGTCTTTCCAAATATTTATAGATTCTCCATTACCAATTATGAAACATGTACTATTTTTTAAAAAGTCTTGCGACGACATTAAGCTTTTCCAAACAAAAGAGGATGAAGATGGGATTTTGCAATCAAAGATGGAAGACCTATGGAAATATTTACCCTTTAGAACTTTAGAAACCAAAAGGTTAAGGTTAGAGTGAATTCTCCAAAGAGTTTTCGCAAGAGCCACAGTGTTAGCGACCTCTTTGATCCCTCTCTAAAATAGATTCCTCTCGGCGTCCAATCTTTTTTACTTTTTGTTTCTCTTTTTCTTATCACTTTCTTTTTTTGTTATCTCTTTTTCGCTACTGAGACTTGGTGCTGATTCGGTTGCTATTTCATCTATTTCCTCTAC
The DNA here is from genome assembly GCA_026214975.1 of Gentiana macrophylla. NCBI lineage: Eukaryota > Viridiplantae > Streptophyta > Magnoliopsida > Gentianales > Gentianaceae > Gentiana > Gentiana macrophylla. The sequence continues at coordinate 22,892,274 of CM047805.1, forward strand.
ATCTGGGGCTGCATGTTATAGTTTTCCGGCAAATCTAAGTCTTTCTTGACGGATTTTGTGCTCCCTTCCTTTGTTCCCTCTCATCCCTTTAACTTTCTTTGTTTTTTTGGTGGTCCTTGGCGGCGCGTGGTGGTCACCGTCACTATTTTTCCTGGCTTTCCAGCTGCGATTGATTGCTCTTGTGATGATTAGAGGCAGCGGTTGGTGGTCTTTGGCAGTAAGCGGTGGAAGTTTTGTGATTCCGGTGCTGGTTCTCGGGCTGCTGTCGGTGTTTGTGGTTGTTATCCTGTGTCATCTGTTTTGTTTTATCTGTTTTACTTATGTTTGTATTTCGAATCGAGTCGGTAATAGCTGGTTTTTCCGGATTTTTGTTTAGGGTCGTAGATCTGTATTAGTCTGTTTATGCTATTAACAAGCTTGTCTATTGTAATGTTACCAAATCAAGTCCTCTCTAATGAGGTAGAATTTGATGGCCATGTCCTTTTCTTTCTTTGCTCGTGGTTGTGGTCCAGCTTTAGGCTGGTGGTGATTGTTAAGGGTGATTTTATACGTTTTATAACGATATGTTTTATATCAATTTCCCCCATATGTGGATGTTTTTCATAGAAATCGAGCTTTATATTGAAATATTGAGCAAGTGATGTTTTCAATAGTTAAATTGCAAAACGAATTAATTATTATGTGCTTAAATTGTGATTTTATATTATTTTGGAATTATGTTACGCTTTGGTATGTTTTTGATTATTGTAGATACACGAGATATGGATTAGAAGAGGATTTAAAGATGAATAAACTGAAGATTTATATGATGGAGAGGAGATAAATATGGAAGGAAAGGATAAAGATAGAAGAAAATCGAAGATCAAGCCGGTGAACGAACGTTCAAGGCCCGTCCCATAGTGGACGGGCGCCAAAGGATGGACGGGCGTTCGTGTTGGCTGGCAAAAGCGAACCGAGAGTTTGACGTCAAAGCAGATCGGCGTCTCGAAGTTGCGCCCGAGATCAAACGGACGTCCATAAATACCGGACGAGCGTCCGAGGGAAGGAAATCGATTCAGATGTTGAAGTATTCGGGCGGGCGTCAACCACTTTGGACGGGCGTCCAACACCGACTTAGGCCCAGCCGACTTAGAATTCTATATAAAGCAAAGAACGCCCCAAACCCTAAAACACACAAATTTCTACATCAGAATTTCACCAAGCGACCGCGCTTTTACGAGGTCTCATAGGCGGTCACCCGAGCCTTGTGCTCGGGTGATCCGGGTTAGATTAGGATGCTTTTTCTTTTCGTTTTGTTGTTTCTTGAGATCATCCATTGTACCAAACTAAGTGAGTTTATCTTTTAATTTATTCAATCCTTTGTTTATTCTTATGATCTTTGATTCGCTTTTGTATCTTTCTATGATTTATGATGCTATTGTGTGACTAGATCGAGAGATCGGTTGCTAATCGTTGTCTAACGTTGATGAGAATCGTTGTTAGGCTAGATCACCATAGAAAGATAGGATCTTTAATCGTTAATTCGTGACAAATTAATTGGTTAACTATCTAGGTTGCTAGATTCTAAAATACGGGAGTTAACTTGAATCTACACCTTCGTTTTGTATGAAATTGGTCTCAACATTCGGGAGAGGACAGATCGATAATTGGATTCACTAAGGGATTAGGAATTCGTAGCTTGAGAATCGGATTCACTAAGGAATTAGGAGTTTGTATCTCGTGTAAAGGTGAAACCACAATATTGAATTAAAATCATGAGATGAACTTGGATTGGAATCACTTAGTTTGTGTAATGTTTAATCCCATGTATCTTTAGTTTAGGTTGGTTTTATTATTCTTAGCTTATGTTTATTTTTCTATGTGTTTTTATGTTTGTTCTTTCGTTTATTTGTTTTCTTAAGTAACAAGTGAAAGGAATTAATAAGATTAGATTCAACATCCCAATTCCCTGTGGATCGACCCCTTACTTATCCCGCTTTACTAGCAATTACCCGATATTCGGTCGGTTAGGAGTTAGTTTTGCACATAGGTTAGGGTTTATAAATATTGTTTGTTTTAAGATCCTATCTTTCTATGGTGATCTAGCGTTTACGCAACTCTCCTATTGTAAAACATCAATAGCAAACTGATCGCTCGATCTAATTCACATGACATCATAAAGCGCATAGAAAAATACAAAACGAATTAAAGCTCATGAAAATAAAACAAGGATCGAATAAATTAAAAAGGATTAAACTCACTTAGTTTGGTACAATGGATGATCTCCATGAATCAACAAACGAAAAGAAAAAGCATCCTAATCTAACCCGGATCACCCGAGCACAAGGCTCGGGTGACCGGCCTTGAGACCTCAGAAAAGCGGCGGCTTCTTGGTGAAATTCTGATGTAGAAATTTGTGTGTTTTAGGGTTTGGGGCGTTGCTGCTTTATATAGAATTCTAAGTCGGCTGGGCCTAAGTCGGTGTTGTACAACTAAAAATGTACTTTGTGACTCGGGGAACACGGGGAAATAACATGGCAACAATAATGATATAAGCACATGGTATAATTGCTCAGATGGAAAAATCACCTCACAGGGAAAACACAGGACATCTAAGCGTCAAATATAAAGCCACAGAAGCTTTACAATACAAATAAGCCCAACATGTGCATAAAGAACTAAGGATAAAGGACACTACAAAATAGCAGGATTGTACATGTAAAACACATGGAAAAGAAGTCAGAGAGATTTTTTCAGATTAAGCTCATGTAAAGATGGAACATATACATGGAACATTACAAAATAGTAGGCTAGGTGCAACTACATGAAAATATATTACAATGCAATCTACATGATATGCAATTCTAATAAAATAAAAAAATTTGACAGTGCTCAGTGAGCAAGTTGGGTAGACAACTCTACAAAGGACTACGGCCCGTCTGAATCGTAAAATGAAGGACATAAAATAAAAGTGGTAGCGTACGGCAAGCCGACAGTAACTACCCTCAAGAAAAATAGAAAAACAATGCAACTAGATGACATGCAACTAAATGATATGCATAAATAAAAGAAAATAAAAGAAAGAAAACTAGCCCACTCATTTGCAACACGACATGTATATAATAAACGTCTACCAAATAATGATAGTTTACGATAAACGCATGATACTATTCATTATATGCGATGTAGATGCGCGCTTAAGACTCATCAAAGGTGATAGCATTATGGAAAACCAACAGTTAGCTATACTAAACAGATATAACTCATAAGCCAACGATGGTAGCAACGGAAAACCGACAGTAGCTACCCATATGAGTTACAAAAATAACAAGAAAGCACATAGGTCTCAAAGCTCACAAGATTCATCACAACGATATGTAGCATCTGAAACCGACATTAGCTACTAAATAACAATAAGAACGATTATAGCATACGAGAACCGACATTAACTATAACATGCATAGATGAATCATGTATATAAAAGTTAATCAATTATTTAACATGGATCGGTAGATGGAAAGATGTAAACATGCAAGTTCAGAACATCTACGTAAAAATAACTAGCCACAGAAGCTCATATGGAAGTATCCACGTCAAATAAAACATTAAAAATCAATTCAAGAAAAATTTGGAACCTGGACGTGCGTTCAACATACCAAACGGGCGGTTGCCTGGAAATTTTGCACTGGACTGTCGTTCAACAATTCAGCCGCGCGTTCACCTGCGTGTTATGGACTGGACGGGCGTCCGCTTACCTCGAACGCCCGTTCAAACATCGAATTTGCAACAGAAACGCAGGAAAAACACAACAAACCCAAAATAGCTTAAAAGATCATCATTTCGAGACACCTGAGCAACCTCATAAACCCTAGACAAAACATCAAAAACCTAGATACTTAAGAAACCCTAGAAATCCTTTATTTATTTATTTAAAACAGAAAACAGAAAACAATGAAAGGGAGAAAAACGTGTTGAAATTTTCTGAGCCCAAAATGGAAGGGAAAACAGTGGATTTTGACCTCGAAAACGGTGTTGAACGGCCTATGGCGGTTCACCACGTTGTCGGCGTCGGAACGAGCTTTCCGAATTGGGGTCCCGCGCACCAAACGGACACTCGAGCCGAAAGTTACGGACAAAATACTAACTAGTGCTAAAACGAGCCCTTTTGTCCAAAAGTTCGATCGTACAAAACGTGGAGTCAGATAATTCAACCTCAGATGTCCCCAAATCAAACTAGGTTACACTTCACGTTTAACAAATCGAGTAAAAAAAACTTTTTGCACATTCTTAACCCTATGGTCATCGAAACACGGCAAAAATAAAAAAACCTCAATTTATTTAACGCTACTTTTTATTGAAAGAAAAATAAATCGTAACAAAATAGAGAAATTAACTCAATTAGATTCAACAAAGCACCGATTCCCCGGCAACGGCGCCAATTTGTTCGGAGGATTTTGCATCATTCAAAACAAACAATATTTATAAACCCTAACCTATATGCAAAACTAACTCCTAACCGACCGAATATCAGGTAATTGCTAGTAAAGCGGGATAAGTAAGGGTCGATCCACAGGGAATTGGGATGTTGAATCTAATCTTATTAATTCTTTTCACTTGTTACTTAAGAAAACAAATAAACGAAAGAACAAACATAAAAACACATAGAAAAATAAACATAAGCTAAGAATAATAAAACCGACCTAAACTAAAGATACATGGGATTAAACATTACACAAACTAAGTGATTCCAATCCAAGTTCATCTCATGATTTTAATTCAATATTGTGGTTTCACCTTTACACGAGATACAAACTCCTAATTCCTTAGTGAATCTGTTTCTCGCTTGGGCGAATTCCTAATCCCTTAGTGAATTCAATTATCGATCTCTCTCTCCCGAATGTTGAGACCAATTTCCATACAAAACGAAGGTGTAGATTCAAGTTAACTCCCGTATTTTAGAATCTAGCAACCTAGATAATTAACCAATTAATTTGTCACTAATTAACGATTAAAGATCCTATCTTTCTATGGTGATCTAGCGTTTACGCAACTCTCGTATTGTAAAACATCAATAGCAAACTGATCGCTCGATCTAATTCACATGACATCATAAAGCGCATAGAAAAATACAAAACGAATTAAAGCTCATGAAAATAAAACAAGGATCGAATAAATTAAAAAGGATTAAACTCACATAGTTTGGTACAGTGGATGATCTCCATGAATCAACAACGAAAAGAAAAGCATCCCAATCTAACCCGGATCACCCGAGCACAAGGCTCGGGTGACCGCCTGAGACTCGTCGAGCGCGGTCGCTTGGTGAAATTCTCGATGTAAAAATTTGTGTGTTTTAGGGTTTGGGCGTTCTTTGCTTTATATAGAATTCTAAGTCGGCCGGGCCTAAGTCGGTGTTGGGCGCCCGCCCGAATACTTCGAACATCTGAATCGATTTCCTTCCTCCTGACGCTCGTCCGAAGATTTATGGACGTCCGTTTGATCTCGACGCAACTTGACGCCACCATGCTGACGTCCAACTCTCGTTTCGCTTTTGCCAACTCGACGCCCGTCCATCGCTTCCAGACGCCCGTCCACTATGGATGGGCCTTGAACGTTCGTTCACTGGCTTGATCTTCGATTTTCTTCTATCTTTATCCTTTCCTTCCATATTTATCTCCTCTCCATCATATAAATCTTCAGTTAATTCATCTTTAAATCCTCTTCTAATCCATATCTCGAGTATCTACAATAATAAAAAACATACCAAAGCGTAACATAATTCCAAAATAATATAAAATCACAATTTAAGCACATAATTCGTTACGTTTTGCAATTTAACTATTGAAAACATCACTTGCTCAATATTTCAATATAAAACTCGATTTCTATGTAAAACATCCACATATGGGGGAAATTGATATAAAACATATCGTTATAAAACGTATAAAATCACCCTTAACAGTGATCCGGATTTATTTCGGCTATTTTCCAGTGTTCGTTCGGTTGTAATATGTTTTTTTAGTTTTAATGAATCATTTCGTTTCTGAAAGGAAAAAAAACACATATAGTCTAATAATAGATGATATAAGTAATGTGATACAAGCAACATAATTAATGTAATACCATAATGTATATGTCACTTTAATATTATAATGAAGTGATGTCATGACCAAGATCATTAGACACACTTATAAAATTGAACACTTAATGCGACATACATATAACTTACATAAAACACTTATAACGCAATTTATGTCACATAGAAAACTTTAGTGTGACATACACAAGATATTGATCACGTATACTATCGAAAGATATTTTAGTCACATATAAAATATAGAAATCAAACTTGATGTGACTTGATTATTTTCAAACACATATCACTTAAGATAAGGACATAGTTAATTGTAGAGTAATTATGAAATATATCACAAAATAAATATATTTTGAAATACATCAACGCAAAATACTCAACAGTACCTTGGGTATCTTAAGTCCCAAGATAAAGATATGGTTAGTCATATTAGCCGTGTTACACCAGACCCTTATGTTATGTACGTTATGTTATGTTATGTGATGTTATGTAAGGTACAAGAGCAGAGATATGTTAAGTTTAAGTAAGTAGAGATGAAGTATGAACATGATAGACAAGACATGAACATGTTATGGTTGATAGATAGCTTACGTAAGTTTGATCAAGTAAGTAATGCAACTTAACAAGTACGTGCAAGATAAACCGATAATAGTAAGCATGCATGTTTCATGTGCATTAAACATGTGTTTTGAAGTGGATTTCTTTATGTTTCAAGTGTTGTTCCATAAACTGTTTGAGAACTGGATGAAGTAGATTCGTGTCGTGTCTCCCGGCATCCGACATACATGAATCTCCATTTTGATCTTATTTCTCCTTACTGAGCTTGTGCATGGGCTCACTCCTTTATTTGAAATAAGAAGATTGCAGATACATGTTGATTTGATGACGAGTATGGAGTGCTAGCTTAGGATGGAGCAATAAAGTCATTTATGTTTTAGTTTCCTTTTATATTTGTTCCTTCTTTTAAGACAAGTGAGTTGTAATGAATAATAGTTTTGCTTTGAGTTATTTATGATTTAGTTTGACGGCAGTTGTTATCTCGTTGATGGTTGTTTTAGAAGGCCCTGAGGGTTTATTTTCCGAACCTTCAGCTTGTTTTCTTCCGTTCGAATCTTTAATTACTCTGATAAGAAACAAGACTTACGTGGGATTTAGGGTTTACTCTAAATGTCACGTGTCCAACGTCCCTTTCCGGATAATGACTCGATATTCGAACAAGGCGTTATTATACTCCGTCCTTTTTAATAGTTACGTGTTTGACTTTTCACACCGACAAAAAAAATGTAATTAATTTTTTGAATCTCATTAAATGATCAAATATTTTTACATTTATAACAAAGTATTACTTAAAGGGCATAAATGTAAAAATTTTGGATCATTTAATAGTATTCAAAACATTAATTACACTTTCTTTTAATTTACATGTGGTGTCAAACAATTACTTATTAAAATATGACAGAGAAAGTACTAAAATTTATAAAATAATACTGATACTTTTGCATAGGGTAGCGTTTTTCACACCTATAAATGTCTAATACACCGTATTTTTATTTTCGATTTTGCCCTTAAATTTTTTTTTTCCAATAATTCCGACCCAATTTTATGCCAAATGTTGATAATTTTAGTGACATTTTTTTTGAGAAGGGAAAAGTCTTTATTCCATTATACTCCTATCAAGTTTAAATGAATTCTATTAATTTACAAAATAATATATTCATAATTTAAGTTTATAATATACATTGATCATTATTCAGCATGATATAAAATATGGACATACTTGCTGATATACCCAACAGACCTCCGGATCAACCCGAATCAAGGCAGAACGGCAATGCCTCACTCCTAGCTCCACCTATCCGCCTGCGCATTAGGCTGGACCCGGAAAGCAGGCCAATCGACCAATGAGCCCGCAAATATCGCCTATGCGGGGATCAATCTCAGGTTCCCCCACTACGAGAAGCTCGACGTACCGGGACCGCCCCTAAGACTTAAAGGAAAACAGGATAAGATCTCGGTCTAACCAGACGTGAAACCGCTAAAAGCAAAATGCGGCTACTTGCAGACTCGCCCCTGCGGCAAGCGACGCCAAACTGATTCTGGCGGTCTCTGTCTGTAGTCATGATTAATTAGAGCTAATTATACTTGTCAACGTCTTGTCATCATTAGCCTAAACATGATTATTCCGCATCTATAAATGGGGGGTCCTGTAAATCATTTAAGGCACGGAATATGAATATATGCAGATACATTTGTTGGATCGTTAAGGGCACAACTAAACACTCTAGAGGGGGGTGAATAGAATGTGAGTGATTTTTAACTTCTTTTTGATAAGCAACACAAGTACTAGAAAATTAAGTGCGGAAAATCACTTAATAAACTATTCAAGTGTTATAAACCTACGTGATCAAACGAGTGTTAAGTGTGATCAAAATGATGTTTCACGATGCAAAAGTGTTGCGAGGAGATCCACACAAATTCTGATATGATCAAATTGATTTAGTACAAAGCAACTGAACCTAATATATTAAAGCAATTATGCAGGCTGATAAAGGAGCAGCAAGTTGATCAATTAAACAAGTAGTACCCTGCAAGTTGTATTAAAAGGATCAACACAAATTCTTGTATAATTGCACCGAAAAGGGTACGCAAACAGAGGTTTAAGTTTATAGGCTTTTAGTGACGCTGGAAAGCGTCACTAAAGAATCAATTCAGGTTATATTCAAAAACAGGTTGGTAAGGCAACAACAAACAAATATAATATAGCTAATTAATCAAGCATGAAGGTAGCAGGTTCTCACAAGTTGACTACTTAATCCACCACAGGTTATTTCCAAACAAAATATATTGCTGATGCAAACAAAAAGGTTGTAAACAGCCACCTGTTGATGTCAAAGATAATAAGGGCAGCTTTGATACATATAATAAGTTCAAATGTGCAAGATCAGAAAAGATTCCAAAAAACTCAGATAAACTTTTACTGAAGAAAATGAACTACAGCAGTCTGGGTTACAATAGCAGTTCTGAATTTACAGTTCAAAACAAATTTTCAGTTCAGAACAATCTGAACACCAAAATTACAGTTCAAACACATTGATAAACACAGGTACAGAGCTGATCAACCTAAAGCTGATCACTCAGTTGATTCTCAGAAGTGATAGTTAAAACCAAAGGTTAAAACTATCAAAACTGTTGGTCGAAACTGAGCACAAAAGACCAGCAAATCAACAAGCTATAAACCAGGCTGGCAACATATTTATATTCCAAATAAAGTACTACAGCAAATATACAAAAGCTTGTCAAGTACCAAAATTGCAACAACCAAACAGCAGGAAAATGCAAGCTTTAGAAACAGCAGAAAGAGGTTCAAAGAGGCTAAGCAAAAGGCAGATTTCAGTACAATAAATGTCAAAGGTGCAGGCAGATTCAGCAAGATGACAGATTATCAGACAGACCACAAGTTGGGAAAGCGAGGGGCAGAAACTCAGGCAGTTTGAGTTTCCCAACAGATTTATACGGGAATGATCAAACAAGGGCTGGTCTTGAACCAGAAAAACAAGTCCCCGCAACAATTTAGAGATTCAGCTTGTCAAGCCTTTTCCACAAGGCTGTGTGCAGGTATTCAAACCAACCACACTAGGGGCAAGTCCTGAATTCTGAGATCACACAAGTTTGGTTTATGTACCAAAACTACCACAGACTCAGCCTTGCACTTCAGTAACCAAATTGATGCAGTAGAACTGAAGTCCAAAACTTAACCTTATGCTCAAGGAAGTAATATTGTGGATCCCACCAAATCACTGATTTCAAACTTCTCAAACTTTTTGCAAATTTGTTACATGCTGACACAAGATCAGTTTGCTAATGAAATATTAACCTCAGGCCAATATCCTCTCAGGGCCTATTGCAAGTTCAAGCTTTCGAAGAGAAAGTCCTAATCTTGACACTGTGTACACCAAATTAAAACACACACAATTAGACATTATACCAACAAATAATACACAGGAGTTCATAGAAACACAAAAGCATAGAATTTCAACAAGGTGCACAACCTTAAGAAATTATGTGCATAGAAACTTACTGAATCAAGACCAGAAGTTCTGAACAACAATTCTTGAAGACCAGAATCCTTCTTGGTTCCTTGAACAATCCAATGCCTACCCAGGGAATTTAGAAAGCTGATATTGCCAAGTCTGAACTTGCAATATCAGTCCTTCGCTGAATTTCAAACTCCAAACTCACAAAGAAAAAATTCTTTGATGTAAACTAAGTTTCAGGCCAGGACAATAGCTTATTCAGGCGGCGATACAATAGGACAACTTTTGTGGCTACTAAAGTAGGAGATCCATTGTTGGCCACATCAATGTCGGACGTGTCGTCCGAGTCATACCTCTCGTCTGTGTCGTACCTATCGTAATGCTCATCAGGCTAGCATAGCACATCCACCTCCTCCGGCTACTCTTTTTACTTTTTAGCCACCACAAACTTAATGTAATATTCCACACTGGATAGGTTCAAGACTTTTGAATAGGACTTGTACCAGATTCACCTGTTAACATGTGCAAACATCATCAAACATCTCTTCATATATATACACACAGCAAAGAAAGAAGATTTCAATGGTACCTATGGTAAACACCAACTCCTCGATATTCAACTCGAAAGTTTTCAGTTCCGTCTCTTCAACTTTGTAAACTCTGCTATGACCATGTTAAAAGTCTAATGATCAGATAACGTTTGAGGGGCCACCGTTGCAAAATTTGAAATTTACAAAAACTTTGCGTATGAGGTCGATACGCATACTCTCTATATTGTCTCTCCAGAATTCAAATTAAATCTGCCTTCATCAGTTCATTCAAATTCTAGCTAAAACTCACAAAAGTATACAAGTAATCAGTACGTGTTCATGTATATCGAAATACCATCATAATAATTAAAGATGAAAAGTATTTAACATTAACTTACTTATTCTTGTCAAATTCTGCTTCAACATTGGATAAATCTTTAAATCCGACATGCAGCTGCATGTGGGTAGACTTTTAGTTATACTTGAATACATTAATTGCAAAAATTAGAACATATTCTTATAAAATTACCTTTATGAGACTAATCTTTTCAGGAGCTGAAATGCAATTACCGACCTGGCAATGTTATCAACTGATATCTTTTCATTGTTTTATTTTCGCTGCATATCGTGTATATTTTTTCGGTTGATAACATTTACAGGACGGTAATTGAATTTTAGCTCCTGAAAAGATCAGTCCCATAAAGGTAATTTTACAAAAATATATTCAAATTCTTACGATTAATGTATTCAAGTATAACTAAAAGTCTACTCACATATAGCTGCGTGTCGGATTTAAAGATTTATCCTATGTTGAAGCAGAATTGAAAAGAATAAGCAAGTTAATGTTAAATAATTTTCCCTTTAATTATGATTGTCTTTCGATATACATCAACACGTACTGATTAGTTGTATACTTTTGTGACTTTTAGCTATCATTTGAATGAAGTGATGAAGGCAGATTTAATTTTGAATTCTGGAGAGACAATATAGAGAGTGCGCGTATCGAGCTCATACGCAAAGTTTGTGTAAAGGTAAGGTTTCAAATTTTGTAACGGTGGCCCCTCAAACGTAATCTGATCATTAGACTTTTAACAGGGTTATAGGAGAGTTTACAAAGTTGTTGAAGAGTCGGAACTGAAAACTTTCGATTTGAATATCGAGGAGTTGGTGTTTACCATAGGTACCATTGAAATCTTTTTTTCTTTTTGTTGTGTGTATATATATATATATGGAGAGATGATTGATGATGTTTGCACATGTTAACAGGTGAATCTGGTACAAGTCCTATTGAAACTGTGAGTTGACACCAACTCATTCAAGAGTCTTGAAGGTATACAGTGTGGAATATTACATTAAGTTTGTGGTGACTAAAAAGGAAAAAGAGGAGGTGGAGAAGCCGGAGGAAGTGGATGAGCTATGCAAGCCTGATGAGCACGAGAAGTACAACACAGACGAGAGGTATGACTCGGACGACACGTCCGACATTAATGAGGCCGACAATGGCTCTCCTACTTTAGTAGCCACAAAAGTTGTCCTATTGTATCTCCTCAAGGCCAGAAGAAGCTATTGTCCTGGTCTGAAACTTAGTTTACATCCTCCATCACATTAATTAGAGGCAAACATTGCAACTTAGGTTGCTTATCAATGGTAGTGTTCAATCTAAAAGCATGACTCCAACAGTGACTTATTTTTTTTTTTTTTTTTTTTTTTTTTTTAACAGTGACTTAATTTTGCTATACTCTATATGGCATTAAGCTTCAAATCTGTTTCACATTCCGAACAACGTCGCGGATTCAACTATCTTCCCCCTTTCATTGTAGTGTCCACGAGCAAGAGGGAGAACCTTAGCTCTGGTTACCAAACGACATAGAACTGTAGAAGATCTACTATAAAAAATATATATATATATATATATATATATATACATATATATTAACACACGAGTTAATCCACTCAAAAGAAAAACACGAGTTAATCCAAACACTAAGATAATTCCACTGATCAATTCGATTCCAAACACTAAGATAATTCCACTGATCAATTCGATTTATAGACTTAAAAGTTGTAGTTTCTGAATCCAAATCAATAAACTTTAAACTGACTTAAATATATAAACTGGCCTTTTTTTTCTGAAGTAAAGGTAACCAAGTATATAGACATACCTCAAAGTCACGCTTCCTCCATGGAACGTGTCATGGTGCATTCGAACATCCCTGAACTCAAATTGGTATGTTGTAATCCCAGATATTACACCAAGAGAATAAGAGCTGAAAATGATGGAAAGAAACAGCAAACGCTATTAAGAAAGAATCTTTTCTTGTGTTTCCACATGCTATGTACATAAATGGAAATCATAATTATCAGGATGGAGGGAAAATGTGTGCTCGCCGTCAAGGAGAATTATTGCAAATAAACACATCGAAATCAATGAGAACATATAAGGAGCAAAGAGAAAAGTGCAAGACATGAAATATCATCCCATATATCCCCCAACATTTTCAAATATCATCCCATATATCCCACAACATTTTCAATAGAATGCCAATAACAGAGAATCTATCATATCTAACTAACCTTTTTGAAGAATCTCAACCTTGATTAGTGTGCAACAATTTGTCGTGATACAACAGGTCGAATTGAAATCTGCAGATGTAACATAAAAAACCTATTAGTGACAACTTCAAAAGTCAATCAACTAAACCAAACCATTAAAAATTCAAATTACCTTTGAAAGTTATCATGATCTCGAAACATTGGAACCAACACATTCACCAGGTTAGGAAACATAACAATTCACATATACATCAATAAACAGTAAGAAATTAATGAACCACAAACAATTCAAAACTAGGTTTAATTTTTCAGAAAGTTGACCAAAAAAATTTAGAAACAGAGATTACTCATACAGATTCACTTTATTTATTGATAGTAATACAATTTATACTCAATTGAAATCAGAATTTTGGCATAGATAACTCATACCTGCTCTCGCAATGGATTATCTTTATCTCCAAATTTCACTGTAGTTCGAAATGCCTAGAAGAAAAGTATCATTAAAATCGCAGTACTTTAAGTAATTCTTCATGTTCATAAAATAACAAGAAAAATGGATATGCCTAGAACATGAGTTCAGATGAAATTTTAATGGAACATACTATCATTAGAATCGCATATCCATTGCCAAAATCAAAGATACTATCATTAGAATCGTAAATCTTCTTCTTCATAAAAAATTAAAATCAAAATCAGAAAGAAAAGTAGGAAAATTACCATTGCCAAAATCAGAGATATTCAACTTGATGAACCTTAACTTGCCAAAATTACCTATATTCCAAAATCAACCCAGCCAATAGGGCCTTCAACCCGGCATAGAACCTCACATCCAAGCCCATACAAGACTCTGCACAAAAAACCACCCAAAATCCATAGATCTTAACAGATTAGAAGATGATGGAATATACAAAAAGGGAAAATAGAAACCACCCCCCAAAATACATAGATCTAAACTTCTTTTTGAGAATGCAAAGATTAGAAGATGATGATGGTATATACAAAAAGAAAAATAGAAACCTGACATGGAATATACAAAAAGGATACAAAAGGGAAGAAGACATGTTTTGAAGAAAGGAGAAAGGCCGCCGGGCAGCGAAGAGTACAATAAAAGGGTTCAAGAGGAAGAAAATTAGACAGACTTCTTTCAATTGATAGGAAAATTCTATGCTAGGGACTCCCTACTAGGGAACTGTCTACGTGGCAGCATCTAAACCACACAATTTCCACACACGGGGCACTGTGTATTCCACCTCAGGAAACTGTGTGGTCCAGATCCTGCCACGTGGCGGCCTCCTTGTTAGTGAGTCCCTACAGAGAAACGACCCTTGTTGTTGGTCCATTATATAGAGAGAGCAATGATAGTGGCACTGTGTGTGTTTGACACGTGTTGGAACTTTAGAAAAAAAAAACATTGAGAACATAAAATGTTGTATACATATATCACAATACTAGATAGTAATTTATTGCTCATACGAAAAAATAGTTACATACGTAGTATTTAATTCATGGTTAGGTTTGCTAATGTTATTATAGTATTAAACATATCATTATTGTTATTAAAAAAAATGGTAATTGTGTGTTTTTTTTCCTTAAGGAAAAAAAAATTACCGTTATTAAAATCGATACATTAAAAAAAATATTATAAGATGATTATCAATAATATAGGACTTTGAAATTCATTGCTCTTTTACTCCGTATAAAAAAGAGTGTGTATAAATCTTTTGTTTCCGTAAAAAAAAAAGACTAAAAAAGTTGGATCAATGAACATAAGAAAAATAGTTGCCTATAGTTGCCTATTTCATTCATGGTTACTAACTACTAAACACACCATTATTATATTCGATACATTAAAAAAGATATTATAAGATGATTTTCAATAATATGGGACTTTTATGTTTTATTACTCGGTATAAGAAAGAGTACGTGCTTTAATCTTCCGTAGCAAATAATTCTCTTGCGTTTTTTTTTTTAATGTACAAGTTTCTTACGTTTAACAAAAAAAAAAAAAAATTTCGGTATATTACTGTTATAATTTTTCTAGATAATGCTCCAGAAAAATAGCAGTACAGTAATACTTCAAAAAAATAACATTACTATGATAATTATCTAGAAAAACAAAATTATAATTTTACGTATAATTATCTAAAAAGAATTAAATTATATTTACGTATAACAATACTGTTATAATGAGAAGAAAAAAACAATACTGTTATAATTAATGCATAGTTGTACTATATCCCTATATCTTTCAAACTTCCACTTATATTAGGTGTACTGGGGTGTACTGTGAAGAAGGGAAAATTCTTAGGTAGAGAGTCTCTATTAGAGACGACCATCAGATGTTTGCCGTGTGTATATAAAAGCATAACTGTTTTGTTTTATTGTCCAAGTGGCGCAAATCTGACGATCGGATGTAATAGAGAATCCCTACGACAGAATTACCCGTGAAAAAGAGGGTAAATACTTGTGTGGAGAAGGATTTTTGAGGAATTGAGGTAAAATGACGGGTAAAACGATCAGAACCACACAATTTAAATACAAAATAAAACTGTATGGTTGTGGACACCACACAAGTATTTCCAAGTTAATAGCCCGTTCTTCTTCCTAGCCTCTACCTCTGTCTAAGGAAAAGCTACAAACCCTTCCACTACCCATTATTACCCATTATTACACGTAAAAACAGCTGTCCTAACCGGGAAATTCTTTTGCGGGGACTCCCTACGGTGAGTACTCTGCTAGATTTGCGCCATGTGACGCACATCTAGGGGGATACTCACCGTAGGGAGTCCCCGCTTAATAATTTTCCGTACTAACCCCCCCCCCCCCCCACCCCATGGCACGGGATCATCTGTCAACGATGCCTGTCTATCTTCTCTGTCCAATGCCTGTCTATACATTTATACACAAAAGCTTTTACATCAAACTTTGCTGAGACGTTGTTTGCTTTTAATAATAATAATAATAATAATAGTAATTAAATTGAATTGATTCCGCACATGTAGAACAATGTGAAAATTTCTCAAAAAAAAGTGAAAAAGAACCCCACAATTCTTCGTGTTGTCAGAGTGACCGCAACAATTTCAATCTAGATACGAAACAAGTGTTGTAAATGAGTCAAGCTATTCGTAAGTAGATCGAGATTGGCTCGACTCAACTCGATTTGAATCTGCTCGAACTTGAAATCTACTCGGCTAGCTAGAAGATTAAACGAACAATAATACAATACTCGATTCGACTACTCACGAGCAAGTTGAATATATTTATGTATGAATATACTCATTGATCCCGAAAAAAATTCTCGTGCGATAGGTATTGAAATATATTTAAAAAATAATTTAAATTATCACTTTATAATAACAAAACGTGTCTTCAAGGACGGTTGTTATACATTTTTTTTTATAAAAGATGCAAATAATACTATTTTATTAAGTACCAAACAACATTTTAATGTAAGGTATTTTGATACTAATTAAAAAAAGTAAATGAAAACTATTTAATATAACGTGTATAATAATAGTTGCAACGTTTATAAATATAAAGATAACGTTGCTAAAAAAAAAAGATACATATAACGTGTATAATAATACTACTTCCGTCCCAAAATATAAGTCCATTAAACTTTTTGGTTTTGTCTCAAAATATAAGTCCATTTAGATAACCAATAAGCATTTACTAAATTTTTCTCCTTTTACCCATCATTTATTATTTATTCACCCACCTCCCACTATTTTACATTAATGACAATGAAAGGTTATTTTAGACTTTTATATCAAAATTAATGACACACAATTAATTTAACTAACTTTCTTGAATCTGCATGAAAACTTCAAACGAAGTTACATTTTGAGATTTTATGTAGTACATATGTAATAATATGTGTACACATATGATATTTTATTATACATTAATATTTATTCGACCTACAAACCTTTCCACTACCCACCCCCTTGCACTCTACCTAGTACCTACCCATTAAACAGCTGTCCTACTCCCTCCCCCCTCCTCAGACAAGACACGTCTGAAGCCACCCATTAATTAATGATAGTACTTGTGTTACACACAAAAGAAGACATATATCGAGGGAGGCACATGGGAAAGAGAATGGCACATCTTTCAAGTATCATTTGGACAAGGACTGCAAATTTACATAAAGGTACATAATAGGTATTTGTGTAGAGAGAGAGAACAAAAGGATTAACCATACATAATACCAAAACAACAGAGACAAAACATAGATATATGAAATAATAACTTAAGCATTCAAGAAATATGTATACAGATCAACTTCCATTTCTCATTTTACAAAGCAAATATTTAACTATTAGACAAATAGAATTACGAGAACATCAGGACTAAACATTTTACAAGTAGATTGGTACTCTCAACATGCATTAATCAGAGATTCAGAGCTAAAACGAGATTAAAGAGCTGCTTAAACAGATTTTAACAGATCTAGATATGCATATATCGATTTAACACATAATAATTACAGACAATCCTTAATCATTCATATTCAACATAGATGCTAAGCATGTATTTTGAGATAAGCATCTTAATCACTAAAAGGACTCGGATTAACACAGATAGTCAATAAGCATTCATTTTTTCAGATTAAAGATTAGGCATTTAATCTCAAAAGAAAAAGCTTAGGTTAATCAAATATTAAATTAAAATAAAGAACTTCCCTTAAGATTTGCAGTATCGCGAACTGAATATTTCGGTTAATGCAGATCGGACATCAACGGCCTCGATATTTCACTTTCATCGGCCTCAGCTTTTCAGATTTCGTCAGATGGCCGGCCGGTTCCTCTACCTTCACGGACGGACCATGTGGCTTGAGAGAGAGCATTGAACAAATCAGCTTAGCATAGGCGGTCCAATTAGAGTTGCAGAGAATCCATAGAGCATATGTTAGGTACAGCAGAAGATTCACAGAGCTTTTCTCTAGAAGAAGCTATTTTGAGAAGGAAGCTTTCATTGAAACCAGAAGAGGTTTGGATTTTCAAGAGCTGGTTTGGAATTGGAAATGGGATAGGCAGAGCAATGAAAAGGAAGGACGGTTTGAGAGAAGATAATGTGGTGGTGGAGGATTTTCTGATAGGCATTAAAGGGAGAGGGAAGTAGAGTATGCTAGGGAAATCTCTGGGGGTTAGGGTGTAGGGACTTTTGTTGTATATAAATGCAACGGAGGGGGTTAAGAAGTATATATTGTCATGTAGTGGAGAATAATAATATTATACGGATAAAGGCTTTGGAATGGTACTGGCCCACAGGGCCCAGAATTACTATGAAATTAGAGGCTGGGAAATATTTTAGGCTGGATATTAGAGGCTTGCAGATTAGGCCTATAATATTAAGTAGATACAATACATATAAAATATTTATTTAAATACTAGGAAAATAAACAATCGTATCTGCATTTGCAGCGTTCTTTCGGTTTTGTATTTAATTAACTCGATACATTACACGATGGCGTATCGTACGCGTGTCGGTGATGAAATGAATATCCGATACATCTTCGACACTCCCGACATCGTATGGATCTTTTTCGACACTATTTGAATTTATTTTTCCAATTTCTACTTAAATCTATTTTAACCTAAAAAATGAAAATTATCTTCGACATTATTTGCAACAACACACGTTCTACCAAAACACGACACGACACGCCCCGATACACCCTGACGCCATATCCAACAAGTGTCGGTTGATGAAATGAATATTAATTAAAAATTAATTAAAATCTAACACATCACAATACTTGCGATACAAAATCGACACCTTTCGACACTACTTGAACTTTTTTTGTATTCTCGGATCTGGTTAATTTTAACGGCCATTTGTAAAATACACACCAATTTCCATAAAATTAAATCAACAATACACTATGTATAGTTTAACAATATTTGTGATCAAATAATTTTTTTTTCGTGATATTTAATATTTTATATAAACGATATGTTTTTACAAAAAAATTCATTTCAAAATTTTAATATTTCAATGAATCGTCAAACCCAATATTTTTAAGCGTGATATAAAGATCGTGAGTAAATACGTGTCGCTGGCGCTATATCTTGAAAATAATCATATCGCCGCTGAAACGATATGTTTTTTATGAAATGAATTTATTTTAAGAAATTCATAATATTTCATCGTCAAACACAATTTTTTGGGCGATACAAAGATCGCTGTCGGACAATAAGTCACGCCTTATATTTTGAAAATAATAACATTCATTTCTACATATATTCAAGCACATTAAAATATGATACAATTGTATCCTCCAAAATGGAACAATTTAACTCAAACAATTCTTCTAAAAATAAATAAAAATAAAAAAATTTCCTGGTCGATAATTTGAATGAGTAATAATAATAAAATTAATAAAATATTTTGACTAGATGAGCAGTAAAAAAAAAAAAAGGAGCAATGAAAAAAAAACAAGTGTCAACATAGGTTGAACACTTGTTTTCTTATTAATAAGAGATGGAAAAGATATATATATATATATATATATATATATATATATATATATATATATATATATATATACTAGCATTGCTTGGCCTTGCACATGCAAGCGCTGATAACGCCTTCTGTATATAAACATTGTTTGAAAGTAAATATTAAATATAAGACATAAAACTTGGTGCAGGTAATACATTTTAGATATGACTTAACCACAAGATTGTTCCATTTTTCTCACAGATTTTAGAATATAACACATGCAGATATGGTCTTAGTTTGTTTTTACTTTGGTGTCTCATTTGCTTTTTTTGCTCTGCTTGAGGTTGGCACCTCTCTCGCTTGATTTTGTTGCTCTTAGTACCTGTTTAGAGGCTTCTCTGATTAGGATTTGATCCCTTGGTGCTCCTGATGTCTTGTTAGTGTCCCAGCTGATGTTGCTGATGTTTTTAGGAGAGTATGAGGTGTGTTTGCTGATGGCCTTCTTCAATTTATGTCTTGAGATTGGATTTAGGCTCTTTCAGTTTTGTTTGTTGCTGCAAGCTATCAGTGTTATCCTCTCGTTTTCTTTATGTTGCATTGCCTTCACCGCATCTGTTGAGGTTCTCTGGTTGTTTGTCAGTAGCCTTGAGATCGACGCTTGCTTTGCACTTGCTTTCCGCTTCTTCAAATGTTATTGGTATTATGGACCGCCCTCCTTATCGGTATCCATTTCTGCGCTGCTCGCTCATTAAGGTTTCTCCGATTCTGCTTGGACCTCGCCGCCACTGCGTTCTTTGTTGTTCTCTTTGGGGCTTTGTTTTAATGTTGTCCTTTGTTTTTTCCAAGAGATTTCTGTGATCCTCTACTGCTGTGCTCTTCAGTCCTAAAGATATTGCTCTTTTGCTTTGTTTTCTTGGATTTTTGGTGGTGGTTCAGGATGCTAACTATTGCAAAGGGGTTGTTGGTCTTGATTGTTGCTTGGAAGAGATTTGCTCATTTTTCTAGCTTTTTTCTTTGCCAGTTGGTTCCCCTTTACTTGTGGTGGTTCTTGGCCTTTGAACCTTAGTTTCTGTGTGTGTTAGCCTCACATCAGGTTCTGACATATCAGGTCCTTCCTGATGTCTTGTTTGCTATTTTTGAAACCTGCTGTTTGCTCTTGCTGCTGATTTGTTCAATGGTGAGTGCTATGTTGCTTCCTCCTGTTGTTGGGCTTTGTTGTTCTCATGTGTGCCACTGCATCTTCATTGAGACTTCCTTGATGAGGTTATGTTCTTGCTTTGTGAGGCTCTTTGTCCTGTTCTACTTGCTTTTACAGGATTGCTCAGCTCCTTCGTGTTTTTTTGGTGCATATTTGGGTTTGTTTCTAAGTGTTGCCTGTTCTGTCCCTGATTTGGTCCTGCAAGTGTTGTTGTTGTCCTTTGTTGGTTATCATCCTCACTCTGATGATCTTTTCATGGAGTCTGATGATGTCCTTTTACTGCTGATGTCCTTCTGCTGCTGGTTCTTGTTTTCCTTGGGTTTGTTGTAGTTGGGATGTTAAGAAGCTATATTTGAGACTGCTCCAAGCACAAACTCTATGGTATGTATCAATTGATGTACAAAGATTTCATTGAACTCAAATTCATCGTGCCCATGTGAATCTTGATTCGTCTCCACCAACAAAGACTCTTCTGGATCTTAAAGAGCAACATAAGACTGGCCATGGGTCCTCTGAATAAACAAATTCCCAAAAAAAATAAAAGAAAGTGGTAATAAGTAGTTATGTCCTCAAAAGATGAACAAGCTACAAACAGATGTATCAATCTATATGAAACTCGAAGAGGGACATACATTATTCTCCCTTTTCAAAAGAAATGGCTTTGGAATGAGCATCATGTGAACAGCAACAAGAGTCATATAGTGTAATCTGAACAGAATAACAACATGAGATTCAAACAGTATCGAGAAACGCTATGTTTCAAAACACTTACATATTACACAGCTCAAAGAAAAAAGAATCCAAGAGGCTTTTAATCCTGGAAAAGAAAGAAAAACAATTATTTGACCTGGGTTGTCTTCTGTCCAGGGAAGAGCTCGTTTTCACCAAGCTCGTTTTCACCAAGCTCGTCAGTAGGACTGAGAAACATATATATCATGACATGGTACAGATCAGCTTTTGAGCCAGTACACCACTTTATAATGATAAGCACAGACAAGTAGCCAAATAGACCATTCAAAAATATCATCTCAGGAACAAATTGGCACCTGAATTTAACAAATCAGATCAACACGTTAATTTTCACCAGAGCGACTACTTAAAACGTTTATGAAATGGATTTAATTGTGCAAGGAAGATACCATATGTTCATGCTGTTCCTGAAGAATTTAGCATTGAAGAAGCACAATATGATCCTCATGTTCATCTGGGCTACCCTAAGAAGAATAGACATTTTCATTTTTAATGAGTTGAGGAATGTCAACTCACTGCGTGTACCATGCCATACAGGATCTACACCAAAGGGGTATGTATTGCCAACCTTTATCAAGCCCACACTACCAGCTTCATTGGAAGATAAAAGCAAATCATCATTGGGCAAGTAAATAATCAGACATATTCGCTACGGACCTGCGTCTAAGCATACTTGCAAGAAGCATCACGGCAGGCGTATGCTGAGCGACCAAATAATTCAAATGGAACAGAAAAAAATTCGTTGTATATCAATCCCGTGTAGATTGAAAAAAGAGACATCAGTAAAATTACGTAACGGCCTGAGATAGTCATTTCCATAATGTCTCCAAGCTTCTGCATTCATGAAACTCATAAACATAAGCCACCAAATTTCAGAAGATGACACATCAAAACATGATCAGAGTAGAAGATCAAAAATATATATGAAAAAAAATAATCATAACAATTGGACTCTTCTTTTTTTCCACTGAACAAAATAACAGATTGGTTAACAGCAAGCTATTTACTTGGAAAAAAAAACTCCCCTTACAATTTAGGGAAATAAATGCATGACTCGCTACATAAGAATCCGTATACCCGATCACAGCCAGTAGGACTAAGACTGATTCTTTTGCAGTTTTTGCAAATCATGAATCACCCGTAAAAGGTCAAGATCAGCAATGAAGTTGTCCCATAATCTGCTATGCACTTAACTGAAGCATTACCGGAATAGTCGTGGGACAAACAACTTTCACCAAGACCCTTGTATGCAACTCTCAAAAACCACTATAATTACTAACCAGTCCCTTTTTTTTTTTTCTCTGGAGCTCATGACATGGCACTTGATTACATATATTTTTATCCCTAGAACAAGATGCCATATCAAGGACAGCCTATATTCAAGGAAAAACACAGTTAACATGTGCAGTTGCTGCAACCAGAAAGGATCAATCTCAACCACTGTTTTCACAAAATGCTCACAAACAAGAAGAATCTCATTCCTCACACAAAGAGAAAAGGACCACAAGACCACAAAAGGTTACGCAGAGAAAGAACATAAAGCCATGTCAGGCTAATTAAGAGAAGTTTGAAGATAAAAAGTATGAATATATGAGAACAAAAAACCTAAACAAACAATGAGCGCCATTTTGATGTCATGTTTTCTTAGATTGACCGGAGGCATCCATAGTCAGTTCACTAAAGATAAAAAGGCATCCAGACTCATAATGCACTGTAACATTGATATATTTCAAAATATAATACAGTCATATGAACGATGAACTAACTAAAAGAATAGAAGACCTACCATGTATTAAAAGTTAACAATACACACCACCAAATGCCGGATCCAAGAGCAACATAATATAGGGCATTAAAAAGAGTCTCCAGATGAGACCTTGTTATCAAGAAGAAAAATATCAAAAAAAAAATGATTTCTTTATCCATGAACAATCTAGATCATCTGAAATCTACTATAGTGTTGTTTGAATTCAGTTGGATTCTCAGAATTAGCTACTCTTTCTTAATACTACTATTATAGAGCCTGAGAGTACATATTAGAACCAAAGCTAGTCTAAACCGACCTTAAATAACGAAATTACCCCACTCACAGACGGTTCCACAAAGTCAGTTTCAAATTGACTGTCCATTAAGGCTTAACATTGTTTTATCCAAGTCCCGACTCCCGAACCCTTTCAATGTCAGACTTCTTTAATGAGAATTGATGGGAAATTCACTGTCATTTAGCAACCGAAGGTTTGTATGTTTCAAAAAGCATCTTAATGAATCTATTACGTTCTCGAAACTCAACCATGTAGATATACACCAATTTATTTTCCTTGACTTTCAAATCATGCTGCTACAGTCACACCCCAGAAAAAACAGATCGCTAATGGGGTTTAAGATGTACAATTTCACATTTTTCCATCAAAAGCAGATATATTTATTACAACCTGCACTCAAAATTTGGGTACAAACTGAACCCATTCATCAATGAAATAACACAAGCATTTGAAGTATAAAACAAAAGGCTGAGATAAAAAAACAAAAAGAAAACAGATACATCATAGTTTTCTTTAAAAAAAAATAGTAATAAACGGTTTGCAGAAAACTTCCCTGAATTGGTGGAGATTCGATTATTAAGGTTTCGATTCTGAGCATAGGAAATGCCATTCCATCAATTAATGGCTGCAAATCTTTCGAATCAGGAAAGGAGCATCGGATCATCAGCAATGTAACACCTTTCACACTCGAATTTTCTGCACACGAGTTACAACGGAATTAGGCAGATTTCCAGAGTCAAACCAGTCTAATAAAAAAAACGATATTAAACACAAGGGCTAACAGTTACTTCCCTGAAGTATCTAGAGATTCGAGCATTGCAGCTCTGATTTTGAGCACATGAAAAACGGGAAATTCGAGAGGCCATGTCATTGAACCACCAAGACTGCCAATCAGAGGCCCTAGACACAGAAGGGCATAAATAATTGTTCGAATTAGTCAATATCGAATATAATCAGAAATTAATAGAGAATAAGTCCTGGAAGGAGAATTCCCTGAAATAGACCGATTCGAAGTGTAAAGCTTCGATTCTTTCTTCAGTAATCCTCTTCTATTACAAAATATTATTGTTGTTGTTGTTGTTGTTGTTATTCAAATCTTCTTTTGAGGTTTCTTATTGTGAATTTTTAATTCTGACGACTAAAGAAGGATTTTGAATTGTTTATCTGGATGTGTAGGGGTCAATCACTAAGGCTTGGGCACCGGCCTTAAAGTTCATCATTCCCCTACACAGTTGTTAAGCATAATAAGTATTCATTGATTTTAATGTCAATATATTGTAAATTTCATTTCGGTGATCTTGGTTTGCAGGCAAATAATGTTTTGTAACTTGGTGGTTGTTGGACAAAATTCATGTTTGTGTTTTCAAATTTTACTCAACCTTTTCATGGTTTAATTATTTCAATAGGAAACGCTTGACTTTGTTCGGCGAGTGCGTATGAAATTATGATATGAGGGAGTTATTCACGTCACGAGGTACTAATTTTTCATGCATTATATATGTAAGTTTACATTTTGCAAATACTCCCCGCCAAAATAATCATTTTTATTTAAACTCATGAATCGATAATCTATTATCCTTATTCCTGTTATGTGTCTGCTTTTGTTAGATATTTCGGAAATATTTTTCTGTGTCTTCTCATAAATGTCAAGACAAACATATAATACAAAGATTACAAGATATTGTAAGGGTTAAAATCAAGGCTATGCTATCTTTGACTGTATCAAGAGAATACACACTACATAATTACATTCCATAAATAGAATGAGTAAAGATATCGGGCCAACATATCACAAGTCATTAACAAACGAATACAAAACCGGCCATCCGCTCAAGATTGATTATTATAAGTCTAAATTTATTTTGATGTGAACAATCAAGATCAACGATCATTTAATGTCAGATGTATTCGTCAGTTATTACAACAACGATATGGTCCGGATCAATACTCAAATAGAATATATTTTACACAATCTAATATTTTAAAATTGTGCATGCGGTAACATGCCGATGAATTGTTTTACATAGACGAATTAATGTTTATTTCAGAAAAAACCAATTGTCATATTTACATTTCATTGACTATGCCTCTGATTGTACAGTGAAGTTCTTTTAAACGTGCAAAGAAGTTAACTCTTGAAGATATGCTACTAATTAGTTATGGGAAAAGATGATTTAGGCACATCACTTTTATACACAAAAATACACAGAGAAAAAATGTACACCATCCACTATGATTTATGATTTAAAAAAAGAAAGAAATAAAAAAAAAGCAACCATTCAGATTGCCTTCAGTACCTTTCTCGATACAAAATTTCTGTTCCAATATCATTTTTCTTAGAGCTCATACAATGACCAACTTATCATCAATGTCTTTTACCTAAAAGCATCATCAAAATCCTACATCGCAACATTGTGATAGTATATATCGCATCGTAATTATTTTTTCACCACAATGGCTTTTTTACCTTCCTGTAAATTTCTCAATGTGATCTGCAAAGTGGACAGACCCACATTCATCTTCCCATCGTGTATATTGCCATGGTGACTTTATGTGTCATTGTAAATTTATTAGTTTAATCACGTGGGCTGTTTCGACATAAAGTGTACTTCACATTGAACTTTAAAGATCATTGTGAGTGCTCTTAGTTGTAAATTATTGTTTCGGAAAGGGTATGATTTTGGAGCGGGACGTGGGAGTGGGGTTACGTGGGCTAAGGGGGTGGGTGGGTTGGGGGTGGGTCCATTTAGACATTGATTTATTGGAGTTAAAACTTATTCAGTTAATCGATTTCGGTTGAAATATTGTTTGGACTGTATCGGGATTTTTGTCAAACAAATTATGTGGACAATATGTTTTGTCACAGAAAAAAGTAAAAGAAATTATTTTCAATGAATATAATTGTTTTCATAGTAGGGTGGATGTGCCAAATAATATTCAAAGGGCAAAGGGGTGAGTCGGTTGTTTCTTTGATTCAAAAATACGGTGGAGATACATGCACTACCTTTAACTCCACAACAATTCCATACATTATTCATCATCATTGATTGTGGTGGAAGCTAAATGATAAGATCATAGATAGGAGTAGATGAAAATAATATTTATCGTTGAGTTTTTAATTAATCTTTAATGGGGATTGCCAAAGGTT
The DNA here is from genome assembly GCA_026214975.1 of Gentiana macrophylla. Classification (NCBI taxonomy): domain Eukaryota; kingdom Viridiplantae; phylum Streptophyta; class Magnoliopsida; order Gentianales; family Gentianaceae; genus Gentiana; species Gentiana macrophylla. The sequence goes on from CM047805.1 coordinate 22,919,046, forward strand.
TTGAATAGAAATAGCAGAAAAACGCTCTGCAGCAGCAAATGTTTGGTTACAAAAGCAAAAACTAAGGAGATTAGGGTTCTCCTTTCCTTCTAATATTCTCATCTCTCTAGAAAGGCCTAGGGCCGACACAAAACAAACTGAAAAGGAGAACCCTAATGTCCAAGCCCGACTTAATTTAACCAAACAGAAAATAAAAGAAAGACATAAGTAATAGAATATTATAATATCTAGCCAGCTTCCAGATGTTCAAATAGGATGGTCCCACATCATTCCTTCCCCCCTCCTTCAGCTGCTGTCTCTTCCTCTAGAAAGGTGCTGCATTCTCCATCATCTGGTGGATGGTAATTGGACAAATCTGCAACATTGAACGTTGAAGGCATCTTCCAATCTCGTGGGATAGCTACCTCATAAGCATTGTTGTTGATCCTCTTCTTGATGGTGAAAGGGCCTACTTTTCTCGGGTGTAACTTGTTGTTCACACCTGCTGGGAACCTCTCCTTCCTAAGGTGGATCATCACCAGATCTCCCGGTTGGAATATCTTTTCTCTTCGTTTCTTATCAGCCTGCTGTTTGTACTTTGCATTTGCGGTGTCCAAGTGTTCTTTGACTTCCTTATGGAGTTTTTGAATAGCTTCAGCCAAAGAACCTGCTGCCTTGCTCTTAACATTCGGTAGGGGAGCCAAATCTGTCACCATACTGGGGGCCTTTGTGTACACAATTGCAAAAGGGGATCTTCCCGTGGATCTGTTCACCATAGAGTTGTAAGCAAATTCAATTTGTGCGATGGCCTGGTCCCACTGCTTGGGCTGTTCTGCAGCTACACAACGAAGCATGTTGCCCAACGTTCTGTTTACTACTTCGGTCTGCTCATCCGTTTGAGGATGATAAGCACTGCTGAGTTGCAATTGTGTTCGAAAACGTCTCCAAAGCTCTTTCCAAAAGTGTGAGATAAACTTGACGTCTCTATCGGAGGTAATGGTTTTGGGAACACCATGAAGACGGACTATATCATGGAAGAACAATTGTGCTACATGACTGGCGTCCATCACTTTCTTACACGGAATAAAATGAGCCATCTTTGAAAACCGATCCACAACGACACACACCGAGTCACAGTGTTTCGGTGTCCTAGCACGAAATCCATGGAGAGGTCCTCCCATATATTTTCAGGAGTAGGCAGTGGCATATACAATCCCGAATTTTGTTTCGTTCCCTTGGCAGTTTGACAAATCCCACTTCACATACGTGCTAACATCTTTTCGGAGTTGAGGCCAAAAGAATTGGTCCTGTAAGAGTGCTAGGGTCTTCTGTCTCCCTGTGTGTGCAGCCAAACCGCCTTCATGTAACTCCTTTATCAGCAGTTCTCGAAGGGATGTCTGGGGTATACACAGCTGCCCATCCCGAAAAAGAAAACCTTGAACCAAGTGGTAGCGTTCCAGAAATTCTTTGTTTTGACACTTTCCCCATATTTCCCCAAAATTTGGATCTAACGCATACTCCTCAGGAAGTGTGTTAAAGCTAATAAGTTCAGTATGTAATGTCGTCAACAAAGTCTGTTTCCTGCTCAGTGCGTCAGCCACGGTGTTCAAATGCCCAGCCTTGTGTTTCACCACAAAAGAAAATTTTTGGATGTATAAAAACCACCTAGCATGCATCCTGTTTATGTATTTCTGGCTATTCACAAACTGTAAAGTCCGATGATCACAGTTTAAAACGAACTCATTATGCAATAAATAATGCTCCCACTGTTGTAACGCCCGAACAAGACCGTAAAACTCTTGCTCATAGGTGGACCAATTGGCCCTATGAGCAGAC